>JBAMNC010000955.1:600000-915000 GCA_037902135.1 Cetoscarus ocellatus
AATTAATAACTCTTTTGTAATCAAATTGTGTTAATTCCAATCTATACATGTTAGAACTAATAACCCTCGTGGCTTGTCTTGCGTGCATCTTTGCCCTGCCTTACCTCAGTTTCATACATACAGTACATTATCAGGTTTTATTTTAAGACAGTAATAAAACCTTTGTAATACTTCTGACCTAAGACTGTAGCTGAAGGCGAAGGCAGCATGAGAAGGTGAGCTTCTGGTTTTTCCCAAAGCTCTGTTGGAGGTAAAAGAAATCACCGAGACGAGACACGCCACCGGGCAATGCGACGAGGGAATGAGAAATTAATGGATTACCCAGTCAGGAAAGAGGAATCTCTCTGCTACTTTGTCGGGCTTGGAAAGAATGTATGTGAATATGGAGCTTGAAAGGATTGCCTCAGACTAACTGTATATTTAGGGCTTTGGTTCAGGCTATTGTCCCATAATTACCTGTTGTTTATTTAAGGGATGGGCTGGTTTGGTGTGGCACAGACTTCCTGAACAAACATGAGGGACCAAAAGAATCCAGGGTTCACTGATGAGACGTTTAAGCCCTGTGGAAACAAGGATGAAATGAGATAAACCAATAGTTTTAACTTAAATTGTGACTTCACTTTGATCAACACCCTGTCTGATTTCGTAATGACGACACAGGTCCTAAATATCCTGGTGAGATATTTCACAAAATGATACCAATTTCAATAATTAATGTTGATACAACAAAGCTGGGTTAAATACAGCAAGATCATTTTCTTTCATTATGTGTTGCTTACACATTGCCACAAAGGCTGAATATTTAAGCCCATCTTACACCACACCTGTAATTTGTTAATTATGGGACAAAAGCATCCACAGACTGCTGCTAATCTTCCATTGGAGGTTGTGAAATATGCATAATGGACAACTAAGCTGATCATGCGTAACATTGATGCAAATGTCATACCCCATTGGTTTCTACACTACAGTAACATAATCCAGTGAGTTAAGCTGGAGGATGATGTCACTGAGAGTAGTGTTTACATGACTATTTGGGTTTTTCCCTTTTTCTGTCACAGGTTTGATGAGAATCTATAAGTTCTTCATTTGTTTGATTTTTCAAATCTTTGGCTCCTATAACTGTTGCATGAATGAGCAGTAACTAAAATTCAACCAATAAATTCAGTTCATTCAGTTATCCTCAATATTTGCAATGATTGTTCTTGCCTTTTTGTTTGACTTTTTGAGACCTCTCTCTGATGGCCCATGCTTATTTTTCATTCTGTTCGATGTTGCCTGTATTTTTGTCAGGTAAAGCAATTTGTCAATATCTGTTTTGAATATAAATCAAGTTTTTATCATTAGTACTACTACTATGGGTAAAGCATTTTGACTCTTGCTACTAAAATGTGTTTTTGCATATTGCATGTTAAGCTGTTATAATGTTTAAATTGCATTAGGTGATGATTATCTTATTGCATAATTGGTGCAAGGAGATTGGTTGGTTAAATATTGGTGTATTATAAAGCCACTGAAAGGAAATCTTGCAAGAGAAATACATGCTAAAAGTGCAGACGTTATTCCAATATTTTAACTTCAAGTGAAACAGAATAATCTTGACATACAGCATATCATCATGTAAAATCATTAAATGGCTTTCTTTCAAGTGTAGCCTAATATCTTAGATGATTTAATGGCCTATGGAAAAAGAAAATCATCAACACTTGGGAAGTTTTGCCTCCTTGATAACTCTTTCTCTTAAATGTGGATCAATAAAATGTGTGAGTATATTTTAAGTAGACTAATATTGCAAGGATAAATCACAAACAGACTCGGCTCCGTTAGTATTAGTGTGTTTTCTGGAATGTGTCCTCTTTGGTGAACTAGAGCGCTAACCTCTCACAAGTCACAAGTCACTAGTCATAAGCTGAAATTAAAGGCAGTTTGTTTTCTCTGGCTGGGCTTGATTAGCAAAGGCAACAGTCGGCGCACATGCAACATTTATAAACTTTCTTAAGAGCATAAGTGCAGTTTACTTAGTCTCTTGTCACAGAGGCAAAAGGTCAGCGAGAGGCTGATGTTTGGAGAAGCACATTAAATGTTGGTTTACCCCGACACAGTTATTTTTGAGTCTTTATTGACCACAGCTGGCTCCTGTATGACTAACACTATATAATGCAGGAAGATCAAACCAGGGCTGCCAAATTATCACATCGAATAGTCCTACAGCAGTTCCCCTCAAAACATTAACAGGAGTGCACTCGGGTCAAAGAGAAGGGTTTAGATTTATCTGCAAAATCTTTATTAAATCAGTGTTAAAGAAAAATATGGAAAAAAAAGATTATTGTGTTGTTTTTTTAAAGTGTGGTATCATGCAGCTGATTGAGGCACCTCAATCTGTAAACCTAGTGATAAACCTGTTTTTTTTTTTTATCCTCCAACGTCAAAGCCCACTCTTTTTTTTAAAGGAAAAAAAAATCAGGTGAGGTATGGCGAAAATCCAAATCCAATGCAAAGTAATATCTATTTCTTCTGAACATTACTACATGGAAGTGAAGTCCTGAAAACATCAGTCAAATTTAATTCAAACATGATTACCCAAGCAAAAAACAAGATGGCTGCCATTCAGTGTTACTTTCAATCCAAGTTTGTTGATCACAAAACCAAATAGCTGTAAGCTAACCCTAACAGCACCCCTTATCCAGCTGTGTTCTCTCTCTGTTAGAGACCCTGCCCATTTGAGGCTCTCTCCCCCATGTGGGCCAAGTCCGCTCTTATTGGCTGACAGGTAAACTGTGTGGTAATTGGTTGGTAAAGTGCTGCTTGCTGCCAAATCATCAACAACTCGGCATTCATTCTACCTTCTCTGCTTTGCAATGGGCTTGCCAACCAAACTAATGGGCTTAAACTGAAAATGAAACAATGATAAGATGTCACACTGGTAGATTTATTCGAGGGGGCTGAGGGAATGAGCTGTTTCAGGCAGCTACTATCAGTGTAGTATGGGCTCTTTAAGACCCTTCTTTTGGCTTGCAGTAAGAGGTCTGCAGGTCTTCAGTATTTGTAATATTGTCTGCCCTCTCTGTCAAACAAACTGGTTCACCCACCAAATGAATCACTCTCTGCAGCAATCATATTTGATATCTTTAAAAACATTCTCATGATACTGCTGTTTTAAGGTCCATCTAGGGCTTTAACTTACTTCTTACTATTCTCAACAGTGTTATCCATGTCCTTACCCCTATCTGACTTTTGTCTGTAATTGGGGTCATGTAAATGAAAACAAGCAATACTGTTTTGTTCAGTTTGGTTTTCTGACACTTCAGCACCTAAACAAAAAGTGCACTGTAAAAAAACAATTTAAACTCCTTGATTCTTCCTCTCTCCCCAAACCTTTGGAATGTTTGTGTTTTAAATAGTCGAAACAAAGAAAAACCTTCGGCTCAGTGAAAGTAGAATAAAAGAAAACAGTCCTGCACAGAGCCACAGATCTCATTTGTGAAGTCATCTGCATTCCCTCGTCTCCTCGCGTCACTTCTCCCTCAGCGCTGTCCACTCATCATCAGCAGTAATTTGATTTTGTCGTTGACGATGACAATGATGGAGATGGAGATAATCCCTGCTATGCATTCACAATGGAATATTTCCCAGTAGCCTGTATTGATCGGTACTGTTATTTGCCATGAGGATCAGCGCGATAATTAAAAACTAAACACATTTAGCATCTGACTTCCTAGGTTTTTATTACCTCTGATAGTTCAGTGGGAAGAAGAAAAGGTCAGACAGAGGGATGGAGAACAGGATGGACGATGGGTTTGACAGGGCCCCGTTTGTTTTGGATATGATGGATTCTAACCTAGTGTATGAGGATAGATTAGGCTGTGATGATGTCTTAACTATGGACATTTGCAATGCTCAAAAACTGCATTGACAGGTTTTGTATATTTGAAATTAGCTCAGTGTCATTTATTCTGTATTGAACAGTAGAGAGTGGGGTATAGATGGCAGTTATAACATGGTAAAGTATGTTTGGAGTGATTGCAGCTTCAAATGAACTTGATACTGCCATAACTATCAAATGATAAAAGGGCTGAAATGGTCAGCGTAAAATGTGCAAGAAGCTTTAAAAGTTAAAAAGAGATCATTAACTTTTGCATCTTACATTTAGAACAAGATAGGGACAAAAAAATCCATATTTTGTCAAAATTTAGAGATAAAACTGCCATATATATAGGCAAAATTTTGATTCCTTTCAAGACAATACTTGCACTATTATATTTTTAATTTTGCTATGTTGATGCTGTTCTATCCTCCTCAAGTCCAAACTGCACATTCTATTAAATTAATTAGAATGATTAAAGTTTTTCATAAATTCTGGTCTTGATTTGCCATCAATAAAGTAGTATGGATCTTCCAGTTAGACCAGTTGAGAACCACTGCTTTAGTCCAAACAAAGTCCTCTAGGTAATTTGGAAAGCCTGTCAGTCTGCCTTGAATTGTACCTTTACACCAAACTCTGCCATAGTGCATCCACACACAGCATCAGTGAGTAGGTGGAGCTGTCTCTCTTCCCCCAGGGGTGGGACTATGGGTTGGTCAGAGAGGTGTTCACATTAAAGTAAATATAGGGAATAAAGAAACTAAGAGCACAAACCTCCGCCAAGACATTTCCAACATTGTTGCTCAAGTTATTATTGAAAATGTAAAAAACTGTCCTATCATGTAATGTTAACAAATCATTGAAAAAAAATTCTAGATCCACATTATTTCTCCCTTATGGTATGATCAACAAAACCTGTACCTTTTATCCAAATCCACTGAGATTTTTTTCAAGTACAGAAAATGATCTCTTTGGCAGAGGTAATAAAATTTTAAAAAGGCATCAATAAAACCTGTCTGAGACAGAGTAAAATTAGAAGAACAAGGAATGCAATCCATTTGGTGTGAACACAAAGCTAAAATCACCAAACCTGAACAGTCTTATTTTGTTTTTTGTTGTTTTTTTTTTTAAGTCATTCTTTTAAAAAAAAAAAAAAAAAAAGAAATGTAACTTCGACAAGACAGTTATGTTATTGCCAGTGTCTGTCCATTTGTCTGTCTGTCTGACTGTTGGTGGAATAACTCAAATGTTCCCAACAGACAGTGATGACATTTTCAGAGAATTTTGGTGATGGCACATGGAAGTGATTAGGTTTTGTTGATAATCCAAATCTTGATGCAGGTCCAGTAATATTGGAAAACTCTGAAAAACTACCCTATCTCACAATGTTGCCCAATGATTTCTGGATCTGCATCAGGGTTTAGATCACCACCAAAATTGTATCTCTTCTTCCTTGTGTCATGATCAACAATTGGACAAATGGGCCGACAAAGCAAAAACATAACCTCTTTTGCAGAAGTATGAAAACAAATGGACAAAGTGTCACTTACGTGCTGCTAAGGGACTTTTTTCAATGGCTCTGCACCCTTGTAAAGCGAAGCCAATAGGCTTAAACCACTGTCAAAATAATGGCAGGACATCACAGTGGTAGATCTGTTTGTGGCTTAGGGAACAAATCTGTTCACAAGGGAAGGAGGAGAAGTCCAGATGCTGCAAACTTTTGTCTTGAGAATAGAAGTACTCTATCATGCAAAGGAGACACATAAAACACCCTAAAGAGTATGTAAAACTCAAAAAGCATAATATGGGCTCTTTGATTCTTACTCCATGTGCATGAGTCGTTGACTACAACAGTATATTTAAGCAGCTTTGAAGGTCCTGTAGTAAGCTCAGTGGTTTTCCAGTGAACCAGAACAAAGACACAAATCCGGCACATAACATCAATAAATCACAAACGTCAGTCAGCACATCTAATAAGATCATAGCCTCCAAAATACCAAAGCCCTAACAAGTGATAACATGGTCCATATGGCCTGCAGATCAGAACTGACTCTCTCTCCACATAAAGCCTGCATGTGCATCTTAACAAGCCCATTAATCTTGCTTTTGGACCTGCAGTTTCAATTAAAATCTGTTAATCCTGTGCACTCCTGTTACAGAAACAAAAACCATCTCAGGATCACCACATTTCAAGACTTTTCTGTTCATATCCTACCTCTAATTCTGTTCCATGTTAAGGACTTGGTTATTGTCGGGAGGGGGCTCAGCTTTAGAAGAACAGGATAAGACAAATGGCTTGCCTCGCTGCTGTTTGGCAGCTGGGGCCCTCAATGGCTCCCTGAAGACGCAACACTTAAGAACTGCAATAAGGTGGCGGACGGGGGTTCTCTGTCGTCCAATAGCACTGAACATGATAGAAAACTGTATAATATGAAATCACAGCTGTCTAAGTCCTGTTGCTGGGGACAAAGAGGGTCCAATTGCTCCCCAGAGGTCAAAACATGATGCCTAAAGGTATCGGTAAGTTTCAGGAGAATACCTCATCACTTACTGTGTCTTCCAGGAGTTAAAAAATAAAGTCCAGCAGTCAATCTTTTATCAATAAAACCAAAGAAGCTGTCGCACACAATAATTTGTTTTTGCTGTCATGTGATGTAAGTTTATAGGTTTGTCTTTCACAGAGAGATAGATGTGTTTTCTTTTACTGCCTGCCTAGCTGTGTGATGTCTTGATGATAGATGACAAGATCTCTTCAAGTAACGAAAACATCATTGGATAACAACCTGGACCATGTTACATTCTGTAAAGAAAAGATGAACTCCCTTTGTCAGTGCAATGATATTGTTGTTAATCCAACAAAGTATCACTTAATAAAGTTTTGAGCACTTAACATTAAAAAGGTCTGTCAGCTTTAACTGGTTGAATATTAAGGTCCACAATTCATACATAAAATGACATGAATTACTTGTTATTTTTTTCACTTGAGGCACACTTTAGTTAAGCCATACTTTTGAGTCAGTAGCTGCTCACTCACCTAGGTTTTCTTCTGCTCAGTTATGGAAATTAAGGACAGCAGAAAAGTCTTAAGTTAAATCCATTTTGTGATATCAAGCATTACAGCCATTTTAGCTATACTTTTCAATCTGGCGCAAGTTCTTTTAATCTGCTGTTAAAAGCCCCATGTCCTGGTGTTTGACTGTTTGCATCATGTCTTGGGTGTCTGTTAAGTAAGGACCTTTATGTGTCTGCAGTGAGATCTATCACTACATGGACTTGGCAAGGTGCTGTTTGGCCCTGCTTCAAGTCCATGCTCAGCTGAGCTAACTGGCTGCTGTTCTTAAGTTTTATATCTTCTTTTAAACAAATGGTACCACAAACTGAATGAGGATATGTCCCAAAATACCAAAACTATTGCTTTTTACTAGCCCCACTTTATTGTCACCCCGATAAAATGGACCACCTCCTCACTGAGCACCCACAGTGTGCCGCAGTCCAACACAACTCAGGAAAGCATTTTATCTCTGTAATAAATTAATAGCTCGGCCATAGACCTATCGTCAGGAGCAAACACAAGCGCTCCCCCGGGGGAGGCAATTTAAAGGCAGAGAGGAGGGGGACAGCGCATCAGACCACCGCTTGCACGGATCAAATCGACCTTAAAGACGATCAAGCAGAAATTGATGGCCGTGTGTCAATGAGATGGAGACAAAGGTAAATGTCCCAGGGTAGATGTTTGTGCATGAGCATGGCTGAAGTTTACATTGGGCCTCTCAGGCCCCTCTTTACTGTGTGTTCGTAAATCATGAATGTCTTCATGGACACCACTCTTTAAGGCCCCTTTGGAGCAATTTCACCTATTCTATTAAGCGGTTACAATTTGTACATTTCAGTGGAGGTGGATATATGGGATGTGGTTGAAATGGATCCTTTCATACGTGACTGAATCAGATGATGGATGTGGCATTACTAATCAAATTCATTGAGTTGGCCGCTTGGGAATTTGGAGCGAACCAGCCCTATATGTTTATGAAATGCAGCACAAAGACAATAACATTACATAATCTTAAATTATAAATGTTGTATATGAAGAGGAATAATAACTTGAACAATGGTTCAGTCATTGAAAAACTCCTCTATCCTAGAGTAACATTATTCAACGCTGCATGCCAACAATAATGATAGAGGAAAATAACGCAGCCTCCAATGAGACACATCCATCTATTTTTTGTATCATTTAATTATAAAAGGTAACTATTTTGACAAGTTTGTGTCTGAAGAAAGCACATGCTGACAGGCAGCTGCATGTTTCCTTGATTATGCTATCAGTCACAATAAAAACAGTTCAACTTTCATTTCAGACAGAGGAAATCCCAAAAATAAAATGTACTAAAATAAAATAAAATCTGCCAAAAATCCCAACTACATCACTGTAATAAATCCAAGTTCAGTAAACATTAGGTATGTTCCTTGTTGACTGATATCAAAAACAGAGTGTTCAAATTTAAGTTAATGAATTGTATTATTCTGGTGTAAAGAGATTCTCAAAAGCCACCCAAAATGATGAAAAATTAATATAATACATAGCTGCAGTATCACCATGGAAAGGTGAAGTTGATATGAGTTGTCTACACGATTTTTTGCTCCGATCCTCACTTCAAACCAAAGTCAGCGAAGGCCCGATTGTCTGGAGGTCCTACAGATTATCTAACCCAGCTGTCCTGTGGTGTGAAGTGTGTTAAGAGTAATTTCATCCTCTCTGAAGAGGACCAGGGCCACCCTAACATGAAATTGTAAATATTTAACATGTTCCATATTTATGACCAGAGGTCCTTGGAGTGCACTGAGGACAACCGAGCATGTCCTCTGTGTTTTGTCACATGGGACAAAGCCAATAAGCTGACTGAAGCAGGGAGCAAATGTAGCCATGGCAACAAAAGTAAAGGTAAAGTTTAAAGTTGGATGGACATCGAAAAGGAGGACCAACTTGCTGATATGTGACAAAACCACCACTGTCTAAACAGTGTAACATGTAAATTGTACATGAACTGAGAAGAAGCAGAGCTCAACAGAAATCACAACTGCCAAGGGTGTCACGGGGAGCTAACTGCTAGCCGCATTTAGCTTTGAAGTTCTTTCTGACATCGTCCACCATGTTTGTTTACATCACAGTAAAGAAGGATGGAGGAGACCCAAGGGGAAGACCCAGAACTAGCTGGAGGTATTATACATCCCATCTGGCCTGGGAAGGCCTTGGAATCTCCCAGGAGGAACTGGAAATTAAGGCAGGGGAGAGGGAAGTCTGGGCTGCTCTGCTTGGCCGGTTGCCCCCCATGATCCAGCACCAGATAAAAGGCAGAAGATGGACGGAGGATGGAAGTCCAGTTAGACAGCCTAATTGGGTCATAACGGTCGCTAGCTAAATATGCATATAAGCATACTGGAAGAGATAGGATTTGGCTAAGTGTATGGGTAATCTATTACCTGGTAATAAAGTTAATTTAAACAAGTTATTAGTTCAGGCAAACTACTAAATAGCCTGTGTTAAGGGCTACAACTAAACTTACCTATGTTGATTCCAGTTCTCAGGTATTTGGGTTTCATGAGAGGCAATGTTTGATTACAAGTTCAACTGCTAAAAAAAAAAAATGTTAAAGCGAGTAAAGAACCCAGCTGTTTTCACAGGAGTAGTCAAGTCTAACAAATTGGTCAACATTTTTAGAAAAGCCCTTCTTAATTCGTGGTGCACATTTTATGGCCAAAAAAATGGAAAGCTGAATTGTCCTTATTCATCCAGACAGGCAACAGCAAAAATCAACCTGATGCCAAGATGTGTGTCCCCCTCTCCACCACACCTCAACCCACCCCCACCCCCCCACCACCCCACCCCCACCGCCACCACCACCACACTCCCTGTTATTCCTGTAACCTCCGAGACTATAAGGAAATGAAAAGGATTAGCGGGACTCTGAATCAACGAAATGACTTTAAATAACTTCTCTGGGTAGCCACAGGCCAGGCGCGCAGCATGTTTAAGTTGACATTTCAATTGTACAAGTAATTTGCATTCTATTTGACTCTAAGTGACACCTCCATATTAAGGATTCACACAGCAGGCTTTGATTTCCTCAGTTCAAAGAGGAGCCTCAGAAATGCAGTTTAATCAAGGTGCGCAGGACTCCTGTCAATCTAGGACATGGAGGGGAAAAAAACTCCTCTAACAAGGTAAGGTCTTAACTTCAATCAAATTCTTAACATGTCCACTCCTGACACAAAGCAAATCTCCAATCTATGCATCAACCCTGACTTATTAAAGATCACCGCCTGAACACATGTAGCTGTAATATGGCAATTTGATGAAAATTAGAAAAGCTGGAAGAATGATTGCTTTGAGGCTTGTACATGAAGCTGCAGACAGTCATGTTGGGATATTGTCATCAAAATAAACCAGAATTCAAATAGCACCAACAAATGCACGTCTTTACATGTTTTGCTGGTGGGAAATCCTTACATGAATGGGATTGTGTTGCCTTCTATGCTTGTATTTTGTTTGATTTACTTCTACAGTTAATATAAATGAATAGGAAAAGCCTGAATACACCACAAAAGGTAAAGATCTAAGTACTACATGTTAACTTAATCACATAGTTGTGAGTTGAAAAGGTCTTTAATATTAGGAAAAGTTTGGAAAACTTGTCAAGGCTCAAACTTCTTCATATGTTTCTTGAGATCATGTATCACTTTCTATCATTTTTATATTATCAGCAGCTTGATCCATCTGAACACAAGGGAAATTATCCCCCTTCATGTGCAGATTTGTCATTTCATTCAAGAAACACCAGATTTAAAAACTAATAACTGTTTGTATCAACGGTAAGAAGTAAAGAATAAAACATTGTTATTGCAGGAAGATATTAAATTAAGTTTGTGACAATAAAGAAAAGAAAGGCTACAACAATGTGGAAATTAAAGAGGTTTCACATTGCATGGATGAGGTGGGGACTACAAAATTCGAAGTCACTAAGAAGTCAAACTGAAGATCTGAAAAAAAAAGTTGGCAGAGCTGATTGGTTTTCAGTTTCTGCCAAATGCATTCACTGATACATGAATGTAAATGATAAAAATGGTTGGACCATCACTCATATTTCAAATAATGTGCATCTTTTTCTTGTAATACAATTTAGTCAGTAAAAATGTCCACGGCGATTAAGGCTAAAATTTGCATGTACCTGCTTTAAGAGTTTTTGAATGCAATAACAAAATACTGAGTCCAACATTTTGGTTTAAAATTCAGTAAGCAGAGTTTAGATGGTTATAAAGCTGGCTTTAATTAAAACAAATGCATTTTTAAGACTATCAGCATGAAAATTTCATTACATCTATTGAGTTGTTTTAATACGAGCATTCATCACATTAGATGTCTTTTAAGGCTAGCAGAAGCTAGCTGCCAAAATAACCTTTTCAAACATTTACCTCCAAAAGATGCATTGTAAATTCTATGTTATCCCTTTTCATGAACAGAGATAAGTTTTGTTTGATGAAAATTAAAAAAGAAACATACCACTAATTAAAAAAAAGAAAAACTAAACCATAGAGACAGTAATTCTTCTGCGAGTCTAGGGTTTGGAATTGACAAGGTTTTATTGATTCTGTTTATCAATCCAATTATTTAACAATCCCCTTATTAATTTCTGTGGATTTTCTATGTGGAAAAAAGTAAGCCATGCAGGTATTCAGTGGTAACAAAGTCAAAAATTTGACACTCCTGATAGTTAATGCAGTGTTACATTGTTGATATGCATGCTGCTGGTGTTTTCATCCCTGTGACACCCATTACAGAGTCAAACTTTAAACCAAATCAGGGGTTTAACTGCAAATAAAGCAGCATCAACTGTAGCTTGTGCTTAGACGAGGTGTGTCAGAAAAGTTCCAGGACTCGTGTCACAAAAGATTTCTTTAGAATCCAAACTACAAGCTACAAGTTTTCCCCTTCGAGTAATTCCCCCTGGAGTCTAATTCACTTTCCCATCCTTCTCTGCCACGCTTTCATGCACTCCTGGAAGGATTCTTCCGGGATTGTCACGGTCTTTTTGATGTCGTCCACATCTTCAAAACAGGTCCCCTTGATGACACCTTTGAGCTTGGGGGAGAGGAAAAAAATCCCATGGAGCCAGGTCGGGTGAGTAAAGAGGTTGCTCCAGCACAGCGATGTTCTTCTCGGCCAGGAACTGTCGGATGCTCAGGGCATTGTGAGCAGGCGCGTTGTCATGGTGAAGCAGCCAAGACTTGTCCTGCCACAACTCTCGCACTGAACAAAGCAAACGCTGCAGTATCTTTTTGTAGACATGCTGGTATTACTTTAAAGGGGAAAACTCTTAGCTTGAAGTTTGGGTTTGAAATGAATCTTTTGTGACACCAGTCCTGGAATTTTTCTGACACACCTCGTACAAACAGGAGACTCAGACTCTACATGCACAGTGGTCAGTTCTCCATTTTATGATTTAATTCTAGAAATTGCTAAACCATCTTGCAGCATCAAAAGATGCAGAAAAAAATCATCATAATTCATCTTTTTTATCATGATCTCTTCTGTCTCAGATGTAAATTTTATTTTTGCAGATATAAGCAATAAGGTAAACTGTTTTTTTATACCGAGGCATCATGCAACAGCTCAGACTTAAACCATCATCCTGCTATCACCTGTCTGATATCCTGTATTCTATCCTCTCGAGCTTTTTCAATATACAACAGAAAGTAAACTTTACAACATGTTTCTATCAAAAGCATTGTGCTCGTGCACCCTGAAAGTGAAGCAGGCGTGTACTTACACTCCAGCACATTTATTCTCTCTCCTTCATAGAACTCGATACTCAGATGTCACCTCACTATCTATTTTCTCAAGGTCAGACCATGATGGGTGGATGGCGAGACACGAGGCAGAGGTAATGAGTTTGGAATGGCATTTAGAGCAGCGAGAGGCTCGAGACTCACACCTTACTCATCACAGCATGGATTCACAAAGAATAGATAGTGTTAATGAAAATATAAAGCTCAATCCAAGGGTTCAGACTAAAAAAAAATAAAAAAGAAGCAATGAACTCGTCTTTCAAAATCTTTGGATGAAAGGACTGAAATTATGAACTAATTGATTATATGAATGATTATGTTTTTTGACATAGTGACACATTTACATCTGATGCACTGCTGGTTTGGCTGACAAGTATAATATTGTAACTTTAGGAAGATATTACAAGGAGGTTTTTGTTTTTTTGGAAAAAGTCTTAGGGCCCAGGCAACATGTTTAAGTGAGGAACTAAAATTTACTGTATATCAAGAGACAAACCATAACAATAATTTCTACAAGAGCTAAGGCCCTAAATGAATGTGAATGTTGTAACACTAAGCTTATAACCCAGAAGTTAGAAATCTGAAAATATACATTTACAGTGAAACACAGTTTAATAGGCTCAGCTAAACTTTATTACAAAACAAGCATTCTTTATTAATTTACAAACATAAACAGAGGTGAATAAAACTGATTAATTGGCTATACATAACCACAGAAGAGGCTAATTCAGCTCAGTAAGCAGAGCAGGTTCCTCATGTTCTGTATTGTGTAGGTTGAATGTAATACCAATCCTGATGTTGTTTGTTCATATCATTCACCAAATTTTAACTTGCTGTTTCTTATCTATCCTTAGTCTTATCATAGTAATTGCAGAAAGCTCAAAAATAATTGGATCACCCTTGGCTGTAAAAAAGCAAAACCTTTGCCCAATTGAGCCTGAGTCCACAGCTACAGTGCTTTGCGCTGGTAACTCTTACAACCCCAGCTCCAGAGCACTTAACAACAACTTTTATTTTTGCTAGGTTATGAAAGTAAGCTTCCACTTCTATCATACAGTGGTGCAGGATGACATGTTTTTGGTTGAAAGCCAACATGGAAGTTAGCATCGCGCCGTTTCCCTCGAGTGCAAGCCCACTTACAGTCTATGGGGGTTTTTACTATGTTTTGGATCACTCCTGATAATAAGCTCTATAGCAGACAAAACAATTACAAAATTTACATCTTCTGTTCTTTGAAAAAATCTTAACAAAAGAACCAACTTGTTATGATTTTTCTACTGAAACGTAGTCTGCGAGTGTCCACATCTTTTAGTAAGCAACAAATGAATTACAAAAGGATGGTTTTACTAAAAGTCGAGGAATCATGTTCTACCACTACCTGCTGATCTTGTAATCTCAATTATGCAATTGTAGTCATTTTGAAAAGCATTAATTCGAATTAAGATTGGCTAGTAAATCAGTGGTTGACTTTTTAGCAGGCAGATTCTACTTTTGATCACTTTTTAGGGCTTTCTCTGAAAGGTACATTTAGATGTTGAGACTTCCTTATTTGTGTGGTCTTGATAGTTAATGTTCTGGTCTCAGAACAGCTAAAAAACTAATTTATTTGAATGAAATGGCTAAAGGGTTAAAAGAAAATGGGGAATAAGGAAAAGAAGAAGGAGGCCTGCTCAGCAAAGACAACCTGTCATATAAAAAGAAACCTTTCGGCCTTTACATTTCTCCACCTCTGTTTGTTCTTGTAAATGTCCTGTTACACCCCTAGGGCAAAAACCTGCTCCCACGGGCCAGAGGGAGCAGAGAAACAATCATGTTTAGACTGACACATACCACCAAAGACAGATACATATACTGGTCTTATCAGGGCAGCATAGAGAGACCAATGGCAGGGTTTTTCCGAGCCTCTCGCTTCTCTCAATCTCGACGCCGCTCTACCACAAGAGGAGAAAATGCTTGTTTACCCAGAAGCCAACAGGCCTCACTGATTGCCGTCCCGACGGTAATGGCCAAGGATGAGGCAGATCAATAGCCATCTGCAGCCATTCCTGAAGCAATAACATTCACTGGGAAAACCCATTTACTTTTACTTACCTTTACTTTAGTTTGTTTTACCAGGAGGACGGCCAAATCTGATGAAGACGGGGATAGACTCAGACTTGTGGTTACGGTTTTACAAGAATATTGCTATTTTTATTGAATCTGGATAATAATGAATGCAACAAAAAAAAAAGGTTTGGATGTTGAATTGGTCAATAACTTTACCACAAAATGTTCTTGATGAAAGACTCTAATGTCTTTTGGTTCATATGAAAGATATTTCTTATTTATTCATTTGACCCCAAAGTATCACCACTGATGGAGCACAAAGTTTTAGTTTTTTAGCCAAGCAATGATTAGTGCCACATAAGGATAACACCAATTTATGACTCTGGGAACGCATTAAAACACTCAGTCATTGTGACAAAGAGAGGTTTTGTTCTCTTGTTCTTTTGTCTTTTTGTTGCTTTTAAAAAGTAAAATAAAAACCCCAAACTACTTAGAAGCTAGGTCTACCACCTGAGGGTAATATTCTTATGTGAGATATACATTTGCCAGACAGTGAGAGTACAGTGGAACGTTTAGGAGAAGGGGTGGTGTTTTCTGTGGTAGTTTTGTTGGGACAAATCACATGACATACATAAAATAGACAAGAATTAAATGCAAGGTTGAAGTGACATTTGATAAAATTCAAGTGTAGGGTTGTGCTACATTTTTATCCTTGAGACAGAGGGACATTAACGCAGTGTATGGTTGTAGTACCTGCCTTTCGACCAATGTAAACTGCTGTAGTGTAGGCCCCAGCCCCTGCCACCCTACATAGCTAGGCGGTATAAATAGTGGTCAATTGATAAGATTTCATTAATACCAATGCAATTGACATCATCAGGTGATTCCTTAACGACACTCTTATCAATTCCTACTGATAGTCCGTGTGGACAAACAAGAAACTGTCTGAGGCAACAACATTAAACAAAAGATGCTCCTGATATTCAATGCTGTGTTGAAAATATTGAAGCTTCTGCAAGTTACTGGTGTTCTCACTTACTGAAAGTTTTGCAGAAAGTGTCTTTTGATTAAATATTAAGCCACAGTTTTGACCACTTCTGCTCATCTGCCATAATTTTTTAATTCTTTGGTATCATTTCTGCTGACTGCCTCTGACAAGCACGTGACGTCTCTGATTTGAAAGCATGCAGAACAGAGTGGAGGGGATCGATAAGGGAATTGTTCAGCAAAAAAATGATGTTATCGATGCCTTGAGAATGTTGGCATCGATTCTCAACAGGAATTGGTTTTCAGTGCCCATCCCTGATTATGGAGTGATACTAGTTAAAGCATTTATGAGATCTCATTTTCACAAGCAGGGGCAGAACCTTGGATCTCCAAAAATTTAGCAATTAATCCTTAAGTCAGAGTGGACAATCTTGAAAAGTTTGAGAACAGTTCCTGATAGTGTTCTGGAGATTATGTAGAATTATATATAAGGGTTGACAGAAGGCTCAATGACCCTCATTGCCCTTTGGCCTCCAAAATCTTTTCAGTTGTCCTTGACTTAGAAGGGACATTTGTGCAGAAGTTCAAGGAAGATCTTCTGTAATGTTCTAAACAAATTGGGTTCGCCAGAATGGCTCGAATCCACAGCCAAAAAAAAAAAAAATTCTTCTGGCCTTGGCTATTGCCGGCATGGAGGGTCAAAAAGCCAGTGAAATGCTGTGTGTGTGTAAGTGTGTGTGTGTTTTCCACGGCAGCACATGCATGTGCGTGCTCTCACTTGGGGAAAACAGGAAGTTTAATAAGAGTTTGTGTGTTCTGCTGAACTTGCCTCCGAGCCAGTCCACAAATCCTCCCGCGGTCGGAACAGCCAGCTCTCCCAGGTGAACCACTCTCACATCAAATTATCTCCACTTTTATCACGTCGAGGGAGAGAGAGAGAGAAAAAAGGATAAAAAGTTACTTTATTTGTTGATAACACTTTTCATCACCCTATCATTCAATATTCACTTCAATATTGCTCTTCACCCCTCTATTGAACCGCTGCCCTCCAACCTTTTTGTCTCGCCAGGTTTTTTTCTCCCCATGCAAGGTGAATTGTGTTGCTGTGTCTTTTCCATTCTGTTGCTGTTGTTTGACTCCATCTAGAAAACTAAACACCCGTGCTGGCTGCCCTCTGTATAACCTTGCATCTAACTCCAAAGACTTCCCCGAATCCGTAGCAAAGCTTCTGGGAATGATATTTCTTTACTTTGGCACATCGAAGTCCTGCTGTAGATATTTATTTCCTTTTCTTTTTTCAAATGACGTTATCAAATTTGACAGGCACTACTGTGGACAATATGTCAGACTAGAGTTGTCACTGGTGAGTCACAATGAGACAATTGTGTCCTTCCTAACACGCTGTATCTTTGATATACACCCTCTGCTCAGCATATTTTAAATTGTGGTCACCATTTTAGAGCCAAAACTTGTACTCCTCCCGTCTGGACATTTACTTGAGCCACATATTTCAGCTTCTTCTCTTTGATTCCAAAGCAACCCTTTGATTCCGACCCTACCAAATATATTACCTTTCACTTTGTATGTGAGTAGATTGTAACCATAAAATTTTATAAACCTTAAACCTTTGGCCTCACGTAGCACTGCAGGGAATAAACAAGGATTTGTAGATCTCTGTGTGTGCTTGCCCAAAAGATGCTTTTTTTTTTTTTTTCATTTTTTCCAACTATATTAATGGCTTAAACCCTGATATTAAGATTCTTATCATCATGAAGAAATAAAAGGAAACTTCAGTCATTCAAAGGTCTAGAGTTTTTAGATTCCAAGAAACTGAGTCTGTTTGTGGCTTTGATATGCACCGGCATCAGCTGGTTGATTTCAAATAAAGTAAGATATCTTCCAAAGGCCTGGGAGATATGGAAAAAAAATTGTATCTTGATGTGTTTTTTGCTGAATGTAGAAATACAATAGAGATATCAATATTTTTTCAATAAAGTTATTTGAACTAGAAATGATCAAAGAGCACAAATCTCTGCCAAGGAATTCCCAACAGTCAAGTGAGTTATTGGCAAAATTGTGGGAAGCCCTATCTCGCACCATTAACAGATCCTTGGAACAATTCCTTAATCCACATCTTGATTCGGATCACCACCAAAGTGGGATCAGCTCTTGTGCCATGAACAAAAGTTCCTGAAATTTCCTTTAAAATCTATTTAGAAGTAATTATGTTATTAGCGAAAATGATCCTTAAAAAAAGAAACAGATGCTGACAAAAACAGCATCAGCAGAGGTAATAACACCATTGAGGCTCGAAGTTTTGATGCACAGGGCTGATGCTTGATGTTTGTTAATGCAGCTCACCATTTTACATGGTCATCATACTCTGCTTTATTTTGCTTATGTGAGAGGTGCTGTTTTGGCATTCTCAGCCAGAGAAGCACTGTACTCTATTTAACCACCCAACCAAAGTTTAGCAAAACACCTACATCAGTATATGTATATACATATATACTGTATATGTGTATATATATTTCAGTGAGGGGTAAAGGTTTTACCTTTTTAAACTAACAATGACTGCCAGTATATCTTGATAATGACAAGGTTTTCCGTCCTTTTACCATTCCTGAACACAGCAGTGACTGTTTTGATGGAGCAGATGCAGCTGTAAGAACTGAGAGCCTTGTTCAGCCTGCCCTAAAAGGTAGGGAACACTTGCAATTAATCATCCCATATCTCCACCACGGCGACTATTGTTTCCAAATTTATCGTGATGCCAGGCCTTTGCAGGCAGCTGTGCCTCACATCATGCCATCCTGCAGTAGGCGACACGGGATGTCAGCTGTAAATTAGGTGGCACACAGTGACCCCACGCTGTTCCAGCTTTGGTTAATCCAAGGCGAGGCCCGCAGAGGACACAGCAGGACACACTGATCCCTGAGACTTAAGTGTTCACCGCACCGTTTATGATATTCTTACTATATCATAAAGTGTGGCTGCTTACGCTCTGTTCTTTTCAGAGGGTATGTCTACAGCTCTTTAGCTTAAAAAAGCACATAGAGGAAATCTATCCTTTAATAAAATAGATGGTGTCATTATTTTACTTCATAATATCCCAGTTTCTTAACTTGCATAGTTTGTTAGCTGAACTTTAAGTATCTTGCACATAAGTCCTTAATTTGTTGTGAGAGTTCTGAAAACTGGCTGAAATACAGTATTGCAGCTTTTTGAACAGATTGTCTTTTAGTTACTTTCATATTTTTTATACATTTAAATAGATTTCTTTCGTAAAATATATATATATTTAACCTGTGCACTCGTTAGAACAATGAGTGTAAAATAAAATGGGCCATAAATTGCATCATCTCCAGTTTAATTCTTGTCATGGACTTTGGACAATGGTCACTTTTCATTTTCTCTCTTTTGAACATCCCCAAGTGTTTTAACTTTCTTGAAAAAAGAGAGAAAAACTTCAAAAAAGAATAGTTATACATTCCAGCAAATTTTTTGATAGATTACACTTTTGCCCTCCAAAATTCTTTACACATGATGGCTGTCATGCATCCCCTGCTTCAATTCAGTGCCTTGGTTGTGCATGTTGTCCAGAAAAAATGTGACGCAGATGCGAGGTGCACTTCACATGTAGCCAGTAGGGTCAGAGTAGAGGCAGAGGAGAGACGAGAGATCAATCACAGCAGCAGAAACAACTACAACAGAATGTTTTTAAGACAAACCGATAAATCAAGACCACAACCAACAGCATTTATATAAAGTGTGAGACTGAACAGACACAAACATGACAGCTCATCTGGCTGGTGACAGATAAATTCTCCTTTAGAAGTCAGGAAACAAGGAATTAAGTTCGATGTAAGAATCCAACTGGTGACGGGGTACATTGGAGACTTGGAGTTGACGTCACTGTTGACTTTGTTTGTAGCTTCATTTCTTTGAATGCATTTTCTTCACATATAAACTAATGAAGTATTCTTTGATGCCATTATTCAGTCATCAGTTAACATGGTAACTCATGACACCCATACAGCGAGATTATTCCAGCGGTGCATGGCGGAAAATATCGTAGAACAGAGTGCAGACGATTCTGATGATGAGGTCTGACCACTCGTCATCAGTTATTAACAAATATTTGATGATATTGATAACTGGTGTTTGTTTTGTTTTGTTACTTCTACTCTCTGAATTACTGCCATGTTTGCAGTTTAGTTCTAACACAACAGGTAGTTACGTACAACCTGAGGTCTTCTGCTCCCTCTAGTGGTGTCCTCCAGTAACACGTCACATATAGACAAGTATATAAACAAAAACGCCCATGACGTCAACAGACGCAAATGGGAACACAGGGAAAAACTGCAATTATATCTCCAGCTTTAGGTTTATTTGTAACTCGATATGAGAAAAACATGCAATGTAGCATAGTACTGTTCATTTTTTCAATAAAAATATGATTGCAATAATTTAACAACATATATAGAGTATGTATTAACAAGAACTTAGCGATCAAGCCCAGTGGCTCCTGACCATCTTTTCCTCGTAGCCCCCCCTAGGTGGCCAAGTTTCATGGGTCAACCCCACTCTTTGAAAGGGCTGTATTAAGTCAAAAATTGGCATCGTCTGACTTCATTGACCACAAGCCCAGGTGTAACTGTGTGAGAGCAGACAAGAAAGGGACTGGAGGTGGGGTTGGGGAAAATTGTGTTTGACCACAACATGGTAACTAGCACAAATGTGAATGCACCCTTAAAAGAGTCCTTTAACAGTTCATCATGATTGGTTAAAAAAAAATAGTCCAATCATAATGCAGGATCATATAGTGACAAGTCTTATATTTAACTGTCCATTAAGAGATCAAGGTGGATCAACTGGTGCGTCGGTGATTTTCCAAAAGTTTGGGGCAAAAAAGTGAACAGCAACCTGAACAAATTAATGTGCATGCGTGAGTATGTCTCTAAATAGTTGGCTTACATGTCCACATGTGTCCCTGTGTGTATTCTTTCCTCCATTGTGTCCATAAACTTTCCCCACAGTCCTATTGCCTTCATCAGCACAAAGCTGCCGAAACAGCTGCAGCCGTCCACAGAGGACCGCAGGACAGCTGGTCATCCAAACACACAAGCCCACTCCGTGTGCCATTTCAACACACTCACATTTCCTCTCCTCAGCCTCTTTCCAATCCTCTTGTATCTATCCCAGGTGGAATTGGGTTGAACAAAGGCATGATGGGAAGGGTGTTGTTTGGTGGGCTTGCTGTATAGTGGAATCCTCCCCAAGGTGACCTCTGAGGGCCGGTGGGGGGAGAGTTGAGGGGCTTTGACGCTGTAATGGACTGGTGTCACCCAGGACAGAGATGCTCAGAACAGTAATGATATCATCTGATGCTCAGAGGTAAAATCGCTACTACAATTTATTTTGAGGTGGATGTTTTTTCTTCCATTTTGTCTCATTGATGGAACTGATAGGTAACATGGCTGCTTTGCTGTCCGTGTTTATGTGAATTCTTAACATTTATTTTCTAAAAAGTCTGTTGAATTTGTTCAAACTTTTATTGGATGCAGTTAGTTTGTGTTTTCTTACATGCAAGGATGAAGACACTGCAAATACTCACATGAAAATACTGTGATACAACATAATAAAAATGAAACAACTGGAATTTAAGTGCACAATTGAAGGGAATCACTGACTAAATTGGGGTTGGGGGCTTTAAATCTGGGATGTGTGGGATTTGTTTCTGTTTTATGGTCATTTTGATTTGGACTACATCCATCTATCCATCATATATAGAACTATCTCTTTCAGGGTCGTGAGGCTGGTGCTCATCCCAGCTGACATTGGGCGAGAGGTGGGGTACAACCTGCTCTGGTGACCAGCCAATCACAGGGTCACATACAGAGACAGACAACCATTCATGCTTACACTCACACCTAAGGGCAATGTAGAGTCACCAGTTAACCTAACAAGCATGTTTTTGGTCTGTGGTAGGAAACCAGGAGACCCTGAGAAAACCAACATGGGCACAAGAGAACATGCAAACCTAACACAGACAAACCCTGATCAACACTGGGAGTTGAACCAGCAACCTTGTTGTGAGGCACACGCATTTACCTTCTGCGCCACCATACCACCCACTAAAAAAACTAGACAGTAATAAAAACAAGTACACATGGACAAAAACTAAAACTAAATTAACTGGCACGTTTGCCATCTTTACACCAGTGCTCATTTGGTCGACTAATTATTTTCAACATAGTTTTCGTCAACAATCTTTTTTCCCCTTAAGAAAACTAGACTATAACTAAAAAAAAAAACATTGACAAAAACTAAAACTACATTTACATTTTCATCATTTTCTGTTAATTTATACATTCAAACTTTACTAGCATTCAATAAAGGGTTATTTGATGTTTCATTTTATCCAAGTGTAAAACATGACATCAGAAATTCAAGGAAGCATAATAAATGCCTTGCCCTTTACACTTTAGCCGACTAAATTTACAGAAGATTTTGTTGACTAAATTGTGGTGAAATTTCATCAACTAAAACTAGACTAAAATTAAAACAATATGGATGACTAAGTTATGACTAAAACTAAAAGATATTTTAGGCAAAAGACGAGAACTAAAACTAAATAAAAAAATGCAGGCAAAATCAACACTGCATGGAAAGACTTTGACTGGCTCTGGGAGTCAGTGTGGTACACAAGCCTAGGTGTTTCCACGGTCTAAGAAAGAGCAAAAGTACCTAAATAACTGAGCTGAGCCAACCCACTTTTTGGCAGCCCTCTGAAGGGATGCCGACCATACTGAACCAAGGGTGGAGCTAAAGGCACTGCAGCTTGTAGATTGGTCACTCAAATCGTCAATTCCCATATGACTGCAGCTAAAACGAAAATATATACCACATTAGGTTCAAATAAGCCGTGGATTTAGAGTGATTTTTTCACTGCTGTTACTGTGAAGAATGTATGCTAAAACATTGCTCGCCCGCTTCACTGCGTTATGCTGCTGGCATATCATGCTACTACACAGCTAGCGTGACTCCCTTTTCCCGGCTCACATCCCTGCCCTCGAGTGAAGGTACAACTAGCGGTGGAAGCGCAAACAAGATGAGGGTTAACAGATACAAACTGTACCAAACTGTAAGTAAGCAAGTTATTGATGTGGTTTATAAAAAAATAATACATTCAATCTGGACCTTAATCTCATAAAATTTGAAACATCAACAGTCGTAATTAAAACAAGCTTTCACTTCATTTTAAATTCTTATATTACAGTATAGAAGCACTGCATATATCCATTAAAACTCCTTGTATTTTTATATCCCACCACACTGTATATGGCAGAAGAAAAAGATTTTGTAAATTCTGTTTTTCAATATTGTTTAAAATGGACATACAAACATAAAAGCTTTGTGCCCACAAGGCTGATTTATGTGTGAAAGAGTGAATGAATGAAGTGAATGAATAAAAGAGCCATCAAGTGTATTAGCTTTCACACACGCGTAAGCTACTGTCTGTGGATACATTCTGTCTAATAATTGGTTCAAACACAAAGTGAGACAGGGCACAATTACAGCAGACAGATAATTAGCAGCACCGCGGCTCGTAAATCTGCCCATCGCCGATGATACTGTATGTCAATGAGGCTCTGCAGACTCACATGAAATCCACATCACGCTTTAATTACCTTGAAATGAACCAAGTTTGAAAAAAAAAGTATCCTGAACTTTCATATATATTGATCTTAATTATTTCAGCCCCAGAGGGTTCAACACACACATTAAGTGAAAACAGAAGAGCGGTTCTGCCTCCTCCTCCTCCTCCGATTCCTCCTCCTCCTCCTCAGGCTTCTGACAGAGATTTTGCTCTCTTGGTGTGGAGGTGTTTAGAAAAAAAAAGGAGTGAGGAAAGGAAAAATAGCCCGGGGCACCTGGCAGAGGATTTGACCTGTTCTCTTGCAGTCGGAGCTAGAGAGGCGGTAAACGCACTTTTTCCCACACTAGCCATATTCAGCTTTAAAGATTGGAGAGTAAAGCGGCGCCTCTATAGGTGAAAGCCTTCATCTCCCTCACTTTCAATATGAAGGTGCGTGCGGCGCAGAACAATCCGGACATTGTGCCGACCCGCCCCATCTGCTCTCAGCTTACACACCCTCCAAAATAAGATAAATAATAATAAAGGTTTCCACGTTTATCAAGGGTCCCGGGGTCCACCGCGTCACGTTAATTTACTCTCAGTCTTATGGCATCACAGCTAGTCACGCGATGGTGTGTTAACCCCCTTGATGATGTATTAAGTTGGATATATAATACGCCGTAATAGATGAAAGTTCACCCGTATGAAAACTTTCAGCCGGCCTCGCTGTTTGGTCCTTTGGGGGCTCCGTTTAATGAAAGTTTCTCAAGTCTTATGCAAGGGAAAATACGTTATCAAATCTTTTTTTAATACCTTTGAATTAATATGGCTACTTCATAATCTGGGATAGGCGATACCAAGAGGACCACGTTAATTTTATTCACACTAACAGAAGACCCAGTTGTTGATGCTGATGCTGTCAATTTGATCTATACATTAATTTTTGATAAAAGACTTAAACATCTTTCAAAAGCAAATATTATAGATAGATAGATAGACAGACAGATAGATAGATAGACAGACAGATAGATAGATAGATAGATAGATAGATAGATAGATAGATAGATAGATAGATAGATAGATAGAAAAGAGCACAACATTTGTTGCTTATTTTGTGTAATTTACTGTTTCAACATTCATGATTGGTTTCTAATGAAGATATGTCTTGAAATAAGGGATGCATAAATGTTTTACAAACACAATAATAGGTGTCTCCATTTCCTAGCTAAGTGTATATGTCATCAAAGTTTATTACATATTTGTTTATTTTATTGTTTTCATGAGAGGTCTTGTATTTATGTTACATTTTCTTGATGTTCTTGACTGGCAGGTCACCAGTTGCCCTTATTGGATGCACATGTGCTGCCAAACAAAGATTTTAAACGTTGAGCCCTCAGATATTACCAAAACAGCATTGGATTAGGGTTAGGTATACGATAAATCCAACAATAAGTGTTCTTTTAGAGGAAAAATGCAATGTAACTTCTATTTATTTCTTTAAAATGCTTTCATGAGTTGTCCAGAAATTCACTGTCTTTTGAAAACAGAAAGAGAGTTGTTTTCTATTTGAAACAACTGAATTGAACCAAGTGAAATTTATGTGGCTTTTTTTCAATCCTATGCATAGTAGATATTTTGAACACAGGGCCCTGAATGTTATTAAAACAATGAACAAACTGCTTACTGTATTTTTAAAGAACAATGTGGTATTTTATTTTTAAAAACAATTATGGCTTTCATTAAAAAAGATATACATATACACAAACATACTGTTTGAACACCAGGCCCATAAATAATTTTTGATGTGATCTGGGTTAGAGTTAGTTGGTGTTAGGGGTTATCAGGATGTTGACTCCAATCAGGTACAGTTTTTTGAGAATACATTTTGATAGGAAAGCCATTAAGACTTGAAACCTAGCTCTTCCCGCCATAATTTAGCCATGCCCTTTCCTATGCTAAACCCTAAAATGTTGGGGAGAAGTTGGCTTGAATTAAGTCAAGGAACTTTTGCTGTAACTCCAACACCAAAAAGTATTGAGGCCACTCTTCAGTCTTCATGGCCTCCTGTTTTTTAAGATATAGGTCAAACACCCTGTCATAAGATTGATGGGTGTTAATGGTATGAAAAATTAAAAAAATCATTGAGAAAGTGTTTCAAAGCATGTTTGCACCATTTGGATTCAACTGGTACCAATTTGGTAGGGTTGTTTTTGGAATATTACCTGCAGAAAATAGCAAGTTCAGAACGTTAGGGTCAGGGTTTTGTTTAAAAAAAAAAAAAAAAAAAAAAAGGAACAACAGATGATCGGGATAGGCGAGGGGTAGCAACCTTTCCCCCATCATGGGAGACAGGAAATGGCTAGTCCATTCCCCAGGGTAAGGGTGGGGTTAGAAAATCTCATCTTCATCAACCACCTCAAGGGTTAAGGTTAGGGTTAGGGTAATAATAGCAGCTCTTCACTCCTTTTCAAGTGTAACATGATAGCATGCGTATTAATCTTCTATTGAGGCCAAATGTGATTTATAATGACAAAGAACTATGATAAACTGAGAGTGTTTTTATGTCAATCACACCAGCTCCTCAACAACAACTCATGTTTTCCACAATACTTCTGGCACTATGGGATAACACTCTGATTCTGCTGCATAGCCCTGCACTATAACCATATTTCATATTTCTCTGTGGGAGCAGAGGCACATGGAATCGCTGACGGCGTTTTTCCTGCTCTGTATTTTCATGGTGGAGCCGTGCCCGATGATGGTTATGATAATTTGATCTGAGAAGACACAGAGATTTGAACGAGCAGAAAGAAGGATGCAAATCCCCCAGTAAATCCCTACACTATATAGCCCGCAGCCTGCCGGGAGAGTTTAATATCTGCTGGAATGATTAAACTGAAAAGGTGAAACCACCGTTGTAGTAATAAGAAGTAGGGCCGTGCAACAGGGGTTGGAGAACGGGCTAATAGTTTGCACCGCAACTCTGACCTCCAGTGTACACACAGGAGCTGGAATACTAATTTCAACAACATATATGCATCTCCACCTTTATATTATGAGTCAGAGCTGAATATCCTGGACTAATGGAGCAAATTGTGTTCTTATGCTTAATTTAGTGTCTTGGATTTCAACAATGAGGAAGAATAAGTACAGATTTGTAGTAGGAAATGGATAATAGAAAAGAAAATAATAAGGTAAAAAAGGTAGATAAATAATATTTGCTGGCTGAATGTTTACAATATCTGATATCAGTGAGGATAGTAAATATGTTATTTTATAAAATGTAGGGTAAGACAATCTATTTTCTTCTGAAATTAAGTCTATGTCTCGTCTAAAGGAGTAAATAAGTTTTGAATATTTTCTTATTTTACACAGAAAAACATGTACACTGTTTAAAATCCAACAGGTTTTCAGGGGTTTCTACAGCACAGTAGTGAGGCTTTTGCAGTGCATGATGGGTAAAAATGTGTGAAATTGCAGTATTTCAAGCGTACCATTAATTCACCAAAGTTTACTGGCTGCTGAGTTGCAGTTATTACACAGTAGCAGTATTAAATTACGAGTGACTATTGTGAGCACTAGACAGCATCATACTGTCACTTCAGCTCTTGGGTTTTTCAGTCATGAATGTTCAGATTACAGGTACAGTAAAATCACAGTAAACTGTTGTGAATCCACTCTGCACTCATTTTACAGTACTGTGATTTAACATCACTTTACAATATTTTTATGGTAATATTATGTATGGGTTACTGTAAAATTACAGTATTATACTGTAAAATGTTTACAGTAATTATGTGTCCAGGTTGCTTTTAAAACACAACAAGTTATTCTATTTTTCAACTATGTTACTTTAAAAAACTACACTATACTGCAAAATCTCTGCAATTATCAGCCAATCATTTACTGTGAAATTACAGTGATGTTTTTGACAGTGTATCATTAGAAGGCATTAAATGACAATGTTATGTGTTGGATACCACAGCAATAAAAATAGAAGTCCTTGCACCTACTTTTGTAATTTATTGATTTAAAAAAAAAAAAAACCTTTGCAGGTGTTGCCAATATTTGTGCAATTTAGACAATGCTGTCTCTCCTCTATGAATATGACTAAAGGTCATTAAGCCTCTGTACTGTCTGAAACAGCTGATCATTAAAATAACGGAGATCATATCATTTTTAGCACATGATATTTAAGAGGGTAGATATTTTTGACTACATAATATAATGCCAATGTTTTCAACTATTTAGACACTGAATAATGGCAAAAACATAAACCTCTTTGGTAGAGGTAACAATGCATTATTAAGGTTACCAACCTATGGTCACCTAAACAGGTAACATCATCATGATTTGTGGATTCAAGCTCAATGTATCTAAAATCAGTTTATTATTGTGCCAATTAGTGCACCGTATTGTCCAGCGCATTCAACTTTACTTCGTTAGGGAATAGGGTGTGTTGTATGAGTGGGTGATTTTGGATACAAACTATGAAATACAGAAAACAAGTCAACTTGTAGATTGAAGACTCAAAAAACAGAAGATAAAATATGCACACAATACTTCAGTTTATTTGTCATAACTTTAGACAAAAGTATGTCCTTTCAATTTTTGCAATATACTATCACCTGGCAAATCAATGTGAAATCTTAAAGTTATGAAAAGAAAAATAGGGATGTAAAGTACTATCTCAGCAATATCTTTATCAGCAGATACTTTGCCTAAATTGGTGACTATTGGAAGAAATTAAAATGTTTTCAGATATTTGCAGCAACAATTTAGCTGCACAAAATATCCCATTTTTATACATATATCCAATATATTGGCAGTAATATTGGCTAAGTGGTTTCCCTCATCATCAGTTAAAGACCATCTTTATAAATCAAAAATATTATTTCGCATCTGTTTCTTACATAAATAGAGTGCTACAATGACAGGAGCAGATCAGTTTTAGACGGGTGGAGGCTCTGTGCTCTTGATAAAAAAGTATCAGTATTGACATTGATAGTTTGGAAGTATTGGCATATTGGATATCTGCAAAAATATTACATATCTTTAACAAAAAACACAGCTTACATTGTTTGTTAATGACTTGAAAAGCAGCTATTGCTGCAAAAAACTTAACTTGTCATATATCCTGAATTGAGATGAATCTTGTTGTAGACATCAAATTACTCAACATGATAATGTTAGCATATGGCTGATATCTGGAAGTGTAACAGGCAGTTCAAGACATTTTAGTTTGTCGAAGTTTAAAAGTAAGACTTAGCTCTGACTTTTCAGGTGAATGTGGCTCATATGAAGTGTGTTTGCATACTCATTAAAATTAGAGTAATACACAACCTCACCATTATCTTTTGTGTTTTTACACCTAAAGTACACAGGTTATCTCAGCAACAGTAAATTTCTTTGAATATCATATTCGACTAAAGATCTAAGTGGAAATTGTAAAGCCTTCTTTCACAATTGTGATTCCAGGTAGGAGAAAATGCAACTTTTTGCAGCAGCATAAAAATCAGTGCCCTTACTCTGATGATATTTTTCAAAGTAACAATATCAACTGTAAAGTGGAGTATGTTGTTACAGTAAAATGGCTTTTCATTTCAAAAGCAAATGGAGGCAGCCATGGATGCAGAGCTTTAATATTACAATAAAATGATCATTTCTGAGGGTTAATGTTTAAAGCTAGAGAATCTCTGTCCACCCCACTGTGTTTAATTTATTGTAGAATTCAGAGGCATTCCTTAGAGTTTTAATAGGCTTATTATGTTACCAAACTTAAACGATATTGAGGTTTTTATAGAGCATCAGAGGAGCCAATCTGATTTCCCATTATTGTTACCATAGCCACTATAAAACCCCCTCCATAATATATGATAACACATACTTCATAATCTCATCCTGTCTAGAATCCTGTCACTAAAATATTCCCACTCTTAAATGCCACACAGAGTAAAGCATATCTGGGGTCTTGATTTACAAAATGAGTGGGCACGGAGTCGCCAGCAGCGTCTCCTCTGCTGCCAGTGAGGAGATTTATTGGGAGGGTGTAGCACGCTATCCCCCGGATCCCATCACCCATGTTCAGGCACCAAAACCAACCGGAGGAATTCGCCATGACAGAGACAAAGACATCGCTACTCTCTGAATTCCCACCCATCAGACGACTACATGACATGTAACAGAACAATAGATGGAAGTTATCAGCTATAGGAATGAGAAAACCTTGTTACTGTTTTGGATAGATTTTGATTGTTCTGCTCTGTCTCACACTCACGATACCTGTTGCATTTCTGGCCATCTTGAGAAAAGGACAGTCGCTCTAATACACCTATTTATTTAATTATGCCTAAACTACAAGCTGTGTATATGAAGCCCCACAATAAGGAGAATTGGTGTATTTGACTTTGATAAACAAAATACATGTTGATTTGATTTGTTTTCTGCCAGTTGCAATGTTGAGAAGATCACAACCAAGCCTGGCACCACTGCTGGATGCTGAACCTGTGGCATGCACACAAACAGCGATGGATGTTTGGCTGTCATGTTTCAATCTACAACAATTTAGCACCACAGAAACTATAATATCAATGGTACAAATATGATTTATACAACTCATTTTGTTGTTTAAGTGAAGTGATTTGTGCAGTGATTGGCTTCTGCTCTGGTTGGTCAACAGATCAAAATACCCCGCTGACCAAGCACCACCCAACTCCGCTCCCCTCCCCTCATTTAAGTCTATTAATAGAATTAATAAGTGTGGACATTTTAAAGCTCATTTCATCATAAACAAACCTGATAGTACAGCTGCATGACAAAGGTCATAGGAGGACACAAGGTCCGCAGGTTTTTAGGAAATAAATCTAATACTCTTGTAAATCAGTCTCTGTGTAAATTCTAATAATAGTGGTGTATGCTACATCTGAGAATAGGAGTGCATGATATTGTCATCATATATTGGCATCATTATATGAAAGCTTGGAGGCCCCATATTATGCAAAACACACTTTTAATTGCAATTATTATGATGATTTTTGTTTTCAGTAAAATTGTTTCCTTGGTATATCTACAGCCCTCCCATGTCAGTTCAGTCAGTCTGAAAATATTCCCATCATGATGTGATCAGGGGACATGCCTCCCCTCCACACTCCCTGAGTCAGGTGTTTGTTCGGCCCACAAGCAACTTAAGGGGAAGGAACATGTCCTTCCTTCCTCAGTAAACATTAGAGCACAGCACTAAAAATATCAGGTCACAATTTTTAGAGGGGTGTGGTCACACACAGTTAATACAGATTTATACTAAAACAGCCTGTTCTGAGCAGGGCTCAAACTGAGAGGTTTATATGCATGCCCATATCTTATACTTGAGAGGATTTTTAAGGCAAGAAACCTTAAAACTATGTTCTTGGATCATATAGACCAGTGTAAACTTGTTGGTAAGGAGTAAAAAGTGGTATCTTTAAAAACCTATTTGTAAGTGCTGAAAAATATGACCATTTCTACTGACATGTATGGCTGATATACAGTATTTGCCAAATATATCAACAGAATGTGTAAATACAGATGTGTCAAAAAACAGCTATTTTATTTTCTTTCATGTAAATTTTCACTACCTGCTCTGCACAGCAAACTGTTTTCTGTCATACAGCCTCTCTCTGTTTTCTCTTTGCTTAAGGACCAGGGGGGTTTGTTCTTCCTGATGCATTGGCTGCATCTTTCTAGCCGCCATATTTAAACATCTTTTAATTTGAGCATTAATGTTTATTGTCCTGTTTTAGCTTGTCACAGTGTACCCATAACATTGTAGTCAGCTGGTAAAACATTACGAAAGCTTGAGCCTTACATCATAAACACATTTTTTTTGTGTGTGATAAACCATGTTATTCAGCCTCTTAGAGCACTGCAGGCAAAATCAGATCCTGATGAAGCATTTTTTTAATAATAAAGTGCCTCCCAAAATCATGAAAACTGAATGATTTATATTAAAATATTATATTTCCTCACAGGGGAGCTGTAAAGGGGGAAAAGTTAGGATGATTCTAAAAGCCAATGACTGACGGAGGCCCAAAAAAATAATTTAATTATCATAATTTTTGACAAATCAATTTATTAACTTTTTGCCATAGGTCTTTAAATCCCTTTTTTCCACATAAAAAACAAACCTTCTTGTTTTTAGTGCAAAAAGCAATATTCAGGCATCTTTTGTATCAGTTAACCCACATAAAATAACATCTGTTTATGTTTATACTTTCCTTGTAAATGTTGTAGAATGTTTAAACACTTGGGTCTTACAAAAACACAGGTCACAGAGCAAGAAACATATATGTAATCTGCACAAGACCAGATATTTTTACCAGAGATTCATGAGGCCTGATTATACTTGAAATAAAACATTTAAAAGTCTTTAAATGGTCCAAATGCCTAAAGATCTGTAAACACATAGTTCATAATTTATTCAATAGTTTCAGCTTAAGAGTGTTTTCTCTTATATTAGACGAAAGTAGCTTAGATAGAACTTTATTTATCCCTTTGGAAGACTTACATGTGTCTTTAAAGGCCACAACTTGGCTGTAATCATTTTAAGTGGTCAATTAAATTTATATTTTGTCATAGTTATTTGTCAAGGTGCTTTTTACAGATGCTTGGTTTGAGAAACTTTGCTGAGCTGGTTTCGTACAGGACCAATCTGATATCTTTTTATGGTAACCAATATTTTGACCCCTGTGGCCACATGACACAGTGAACTTGTTTTGTATATTTCCCTTATATCATCATTTTTGTATGTGTCTTTTCATGTATATTTTCACTTATTGTGTGTTCTGTAATGTTTAGAAGGAAAGTGTTTGATGATTGCGATCTCAGACTCTATAATAATGATTTTTTTTGCCATAATTAAGCAGCATTATTGTGAGACGTTTAAAGTAAAACACTTAATTTGTTTGTAGTAGCTGCTTTAATCACAGAAGATTTTCTTTTTACAGCTTCTTCACACAATTACCTCCTCAAGCCATGGAAGTTCATGATCTGTTGGTTTCACTCTTTTAAGGGTTCATTTATTGTTATAACTTTAAAAGCAGAATGTTACTATGTGGCTGTTTTATTTAAAGAAAATGTGTTTAGGGTTACTGAGTAGTATGCTACACCACTGCCTTATCTAATAAAGGCATAAGTAAAAGTGATTTCAGACCCTTTTTAGGAGGGCTGAAGCACAACTTAACTTCATCTTAGACCCTCTAAAATAATAATAACATATAGACATTTCCCCACTGGATTTTTTCTAATGTGGCCAAAAAAAAGAAAGGTCATAGTTTGATATTTTTGCAGGCAAACACTAAATTCTGACTGATAATTTTACCTCATAACACAAAGTTAAATCATTCCTTTCTTAACAAATGGCAGAAAAAAACAGTGGTTTAATGCAAAAGCTGGGCTGTTCTTTTGATGAATTATTGTTTCAAGGCCCTTTGTCTTTGCAGAAATCTAAAATGCATTTCTGTGATAAACACTTGTACTTTAGACCGAGTGGTTATGACGCAGAATGTGGCGCTGGAGTGTAACAAATTCTGCATTCAAAATATTGTTGATAAAAACAGTGTTAAATATATCTCAACAATAAGCTGACTTCCCGAACATGCTAAATTGCTAACATGATGATGTACTGAAAATAATTTACCGATGATAACACCTGTACCAATTAGTTAATTTTGGAAAATAAACATATTTAACAAAATCTGTAATGTTAAAACTCTTATGAAAATGTTTTTTTTTGTTCATGAAGTGGCCGGTTTGAGAGAATAGAAAACTCTTGAGGACGTTTGTTTTTATGTCAAATTATTGTGAGAGCTGAGCCCCCAAAAGTCAGATCCTACCATCTCCCTTGGGCATAATAATTTAATGACAGTATTAACGGTGCAAAATCAAAGCCAAGACATGCCAGACCATATACCACAACCACACATTTAAAACAGATGGTACAAGATGCAAAATTAAGATGGGGGGCTAAACTAAATTTCCCCTTCCCATTCAACGACCACGTGTCAGAATAGTTTGGACACTCTGTTTATGTCACATCCTGGTCATCATTCCTCACACTGTTCAAGCTCTCCTGAGCTGAATGTCAGCAACTGTTGATTTCTTTCTTCATGATATCTGTTACAGCACATTTAAATAGACCTAAACCCAGGCTTCAGACCACTAAGACCACCTGATACATGTAAGTCAGGTTAATCTACCATTTATTACTCCATCTCTGCTTTGTTGCCTGCTCTAACATTTAAATCTGTCCTCTGTGCACACCTGTATGCTAACCTTTAACACAGACCAAAAAATACATTTTCATCTCTCAGTATTATCCTCCTAAACAGTATCCAGGCACAAAAGCAACCAACTTGCAGGGTAAATGCAACGACTCATTCGGGCTCCATACACAGTAATTCTGCTCGAGCCCCTTTAGTCTCTGCCGGCTAAATCCTCTGTTAGAGATAGAGGCTGGGTTTGATCCCCTGCAGGATCTCACTTTATCTCTCTTGCAAATCTGCTGCCAGATGACAGGGTTAGCTTTGTGGACTGTGGCTGCCCACGCTCTCGGGAAGATCGACACAATGCCGAGTGCCACGCTGCTTCTGCTGCTTTACTGCTCGACAGTGATGGACTAAGACGGGCTTCGAATGCTGCCTTTACATCTGAGGAGAAAGCCGTTGTTGTGGGCTGATTTTTTTTGTATGATATTAAATATATATTTCCTGTGACAGAAAAATGCAGCAAATAGAGCAAAAACTTGACTTACTCTGGTTTTCAATATCTTAAATTTGTCAGGTCCATTAAATGTGGAGTAATTTGCTTTTTGAGGGAAATTTTATGAAGCAAAGTTTATCTAACAAGCAATTCATGGTGTCAACTCTAAGGCTGGGTTATATGGACCAAAAATCATACCTTTGATAGCCAAAGGATGAATTATTGGTGTTTTACTATGGAAAAAAACAACAAATGGTCATTAAACACAAACATCGGATAATGCATGTGTTTTTGTTTTTTTTCTACAAAAATTGTGGGCAAAGTTGGATAAAACATTGCTAACATTTCTTAATACTGAGGGTTTTTCATTTCCTGTTCTCTTAAATGTCTTAATATGATTTATCAAACATATATATTCTATCTTGCTGCCTTTTTTGCTCATAAAAAAAATAAATAAATAAGGCAGCAAATTGCAGAGAACTCCAAAGAAAAAACAGAATAAGTTTTTTTTATTATGTTTACCAATACAAGCAGTGTCTGTACACTAGTGTGTGCTCGACATATTCCCAGTTAGTGCTCATGAACACACGAGTGTCTTGTGTCATCATTTCATCAGCGCCGAGCAGCCAGCTGCTGTCGCTGCTTGCTCATTAAACATTTGTAGAGTCAATACAAATTCCACCAAGGCTCCCGTCCTCCGTGCAAACACTGGAGAATACAGTATGTAAACGGTGCTGTGCTCATCCTGCTGCATCTATGCAGAAAATAGAGCTATCTCCACACCCCGACTGTATCAATAACTGAGGGACGGGGGGATGGACGGGGGTCCAGAAGCAAACCTTTGCGATTCATTATGAGCGGGCGTCGCCTCCGGCAGATGAGGAGGTTTGCTGCTGTTGACAGCTCGACTCTGCCGAGAATCTCTGATTATTGTTAAATGTCAGAGTGAAATGTCAAATCAGTGTGTCTGAGGACTTCTGCTCACTGGTTTGACGCAAAAACTCTGTCAAACATTTTAGCAACTCTAGAAAATGTTGCAGAGTCTTCTGATAATCCACATGCATAAAGAATATTTGAAGGAGATGTTTTCAGATTATTGTAGCCTTATACTATATGACTTATTTTGGTTGCCAAAAAGAGGTTTCTCATTAAGAACTCATCCGTTTCAATCCAGTATGGTCTCTGCCAAACTTTTCAAGATAATGAATATACTTCAAAGTTTCAACAAAGCTGAGGGCTTCAAGATAGAGCAACAGGTAGTGCTCATACTTCACAGCAAGAAGCTTCGAGTTTAACTTCTCAGTCAGATGGGGCCTTTCTGAGTGGGGTTCACTTGTTCTGCCTGTGCATACATGGATTTTCTCCAGGCAGGGGTGTCACATGGAGGAGTTTGGAAAATTTAAAGTGCCTATGACTAGCAGAAGCCCTAAAAAGTAAATAGATGTTTTGTTTTGTTTTTTTCTTAATAAAGCCATAGTGTTGCTCTCAGGCACAAACCTTCTTGCTCCAAAACTGCTACTTTAAAGGAAATGAAAAAAATGCTCTTAAACTGAATCAATCTTGTATTGACCTGATTACAAATGTAAATTTTGTACTTTTATTCAATTAAAAGGTTTTAAAATTCACTCAACAACATAAAAGGTGACCAAAAGCACTGTTATTGGTAGCAAAAAACTAACCCGACAGCAACGATATTTTATTGTTATTAAAAAAAGGATTCGATTTAGATAGTACATATTCAAATATCTGTTTCAAAGTGTGTTGTTTTTTTATTGCAAAACAGTACTTTTGAGTTATCTTCTGTACTGACAAACCTCCCCCTCAATTTTCATGGAATGGTTTGGTCCTGCTTCAGAACTGAATACGTGCAGGCCGGTCTTTTAGCCACTTTATAAGAAACACATTGGAAGTACCAGTTGGACCCTTTTTGCCCTCAGAGCTGCTTTAATTCTTTGTGGCATGGACTCCACTTTGTGTTGGAAACATTCCTCTGAGATTTTGGTCCATATTGTCAGTTGCTGCACATTTCCCCGCTGCACATCCATGATGCTAATCCCCCACTCCACTGCATCCCAAAGGTGATCCATTGGCTCGAAATCTGGAGACTTTCAAGGCTACTGGAGTACAGTGAACTCATCGTCATGTTTAAGAAACCAGTTTGAGGTGGTTTAAGCTTCACGACATGGCACATTATCATGATAGAAGTTGCCAAGAAGCTGAGTAAATTGTGGTCATGAAGGGATGGACATAGTCAGCAACAAGTGTGCCAAGAAAATATCACCATTACCATTACCATTACACCACCATCCGGCTGAGGCACAAGTACAAGCAAGGATGGATCCGTGCTTTCATGTTAAAGCAAAATCCTGACCCTACCACACAAATGTCACAGCAGAAATCATGACTCATCAGAACAGGCAACACTTTTCCAGTCATGTATTGTGCAGTTTTGGTGAACCTTTGTGAATTGTAGCCTCAGTTTCCTGTTCTTAGCTGACAGGAGTTGTACCTGGTGTGGTCTTCTACTGCTACAGCCCATCAGCTTCAACATTTCATGTGTTCTGCATTCATAGAGCCTTCTGCATACCTTCATTGTAAAAAGTGGCTATTTTAATTAACTTTCTACCATCTTGAACCACCCCAGCTATTCTCCTCTGACCTCCAGGATCACTGAGGCCTTTTCACTCAGAGAATTTTCAGACCATTCTCTGTAAACCTTTGATTGCCTGCATTGACAAGCAGATGAGTAGGCGTGCCTTATAAAGAGGTCAGTGAGTGTATCTCCAGTCTCAAAACATTTTACTTTTAGGCTGTTCCTTCTTTTTTTTTCATTTACTTTCAGCCAGGAGAAAGTTCTTTATCCTGTGATCAAGGTTACATCATCAGCAACCTAAAGGCCTGGTAACCCCCACAGGTGTTAGAGAAAAAACCCTTGATTAGACCTCTGCTCAGGATTGTGTGGGTGAATTAGATTGACTGATAGCTCCCCAACTCTGTTAAATGTGTGGAACCTGTATGTGTAGAAGGACTTGTTGACCTGTTGTTATTTCAACTGGTCCTTAAAAATGGTGACATCAAAATCTCTTACCATATACCCGCCTGTTTTCTAATGAACCAGAGGGATTAAAAACACCCGCGTGAGTGTCCAGGGCCTCCAAAACAAAAGCAGGTGTTTTATTTTTATATAACTATCAACTATTTTAATTCAGGAATGAATGGCACCCTAAAAATAATAGTTCAATATATACATCCTGACAGCCACAAATAAGGTTACAAGGTAAAATCTAAAATTTAAGTGTCTGATGTCCTTTACTTAAGAGAAAACCTTCTCTCTGCTACCAAATTAAAGTATTATCCTGTGCTTGGTACGAACAAAACTCTGTCCACATGATATCAAGAACAGACAACAAAAACTGTAAAGCTATGAGCAAACACAGCATCCTCACAGGAGATTAAGTTATTGGATTTCTGCAGCATTTTAAGCTTTTGGGACTGTTGTTAGGAAATATCGAGCGTAAACAGGGACAGGACATGAAACATGATGAGCTAGAAAAGGGACAATTAGTGAAAAAGGCTGATAATGAGAACCAAACCAGGCAGGTCACAGTTACTGGATGTGATGTCCTTTCTACTCCTGTGGTACAAGAGCAGGGTTGACAGTTTGTGTCATCATTGTTGGTCTAATTATGTAAAGATCTGGATTCTCTGCATTGTACTTGGGCTGCAACAAGTTTTCTGGAATATCGTGAATGTCATCATGACATTTAAGTTTGAGCTCAAGATTCAATTTGGTATACTATTTTTATGATTCCTAAGACCGCAAAATGTGTCTACGTACGGACCTTTTCCCGCCTTTATTGGCCATACACATGTATAGAGACAGAACATGGGGAAAGAGAGAGAGAGCCAGAGTGATGACTTGCATCAAGTTGTATCAGAACAGGAAGACCAAACTTGCGACCTATGCAACAAGAGTAGTGCCTGTACCTGGCTCACCTGAACTAACGGAGCCAGTTGAGTCTGAGCTTCCTTGTTGACCACTAACACATACAATAAACAGAGGTTATGTTCATTAAGCTCTGAACAAATCAGGAAAGAACATACAAATTTCCACCCTTTTTTCTCCAGAATCAAAATTCGAGAAAGTATTTCTGTGGCTTCAGGTAAAATGCACCTTAGAAGATATTAGTAATTTGTCAGATGTGCTGAAAATGTTTACTGGCTCCCAAATATAATTTTGGATGTTATACATTAGAGCAGAACATAAAGGCTACATACAAGCCATTGTAGCTCCAGGACCAGGAGAAGATAGGTCAAAAAAAGTCCTGAGGAAGACCAGCTGGCTACAACACATTTTCATGTTATGAGATAGGACACTTGTTCAGTCAGACTACAGTGATCATAATTTGATGACTGTATATTGATCAACTCAAATAGTTATTTTGTACCATGTTACAGTGTTTAAATTGAATTCATCCAATTGGTGGCTTTCAGTAACACAACCAGTTTGGTTGGGAGGGGAAAATAGGTTGTCAGCTTGCAACTGTTTGGACCTGCAGCACAAGCTTTTTAATCTGACATGTTTACATGAAAACAGCAGAAAAATGATAAATTATAGTAATCTATATGCCATTGGCCAAGCACAGTCTTTGTGGGATAGTTATACCAGATATATCTCATCAGGCTGGAGAATCCCTCCCCTTCACCACTGTCAGGATAAAATTCTATATTCTATATTTGGGAAATGGGCAACATTAAGTTCTTGATCATCAAAACATCAGTTTTATTAAGACATCATTATTTCATAAATGTTTGTTTATAGTATCCAGATCACTGTTAGCTGTCGCTTTGAGTCAGCGTTTTGGAGCAGGAAGTTTAAAATGGAGGTAAAACTCTAGTCAACACAGACAGACAGACAGACAGACAATGTCTGTAATGTCTTCTGTGTGTTTCCTTTTCTTAGATATGAGAGGAGGGGCTTCCAAGAAGAAATGTTGGGCACCACTGTAACAGAGAACAGGCATCATACTGTGTAGTTTACAGAGCCGTGTATACTTTACATGAGTGTGATTTGGAGGCTGGACCCCCTGACCACAGGCTATGAGCTTCTCCTTACTTCAGAGTCCACATGCAGTAGCTGCAGACTGTGTATTGACTGCTGTGGTGAGTAATTTGGCTACTGGCCTGCCGCCCCCACACTGCGTGTGTGAGAATAGCCTGCTGGGAGGAAAAGCACTCTGGGGCCTGCTTATCACCCGTCTTTGTGGGATCCACACTGTTGTACAGCCAGTGTGGTTCAGTCTTAAGTGAGACGTTACAGGAAACTCTACGTCTGCTTACCACTGCTGGATTCAAGAAGTTCAGAAAAGCAACTTCTTAAAGATGTGAAATAGAGTACATATTTTTTGTTAACTGAATTTAATGATATAAATACATTGTTTTAATTGTGTAAACTTATTTGAAAATAAGTTTGGGGTGGGGGGGTATACACATGTATGATGCTTGAATGTCAAAACAAAATAAAGGTGAAGACAAAAAATGGGTCTTCACAAGGGATGGGCAATCAAACTCACTGAATATCTTATCTAGAAATGGCTGTCAGATGACTGAATGTTATTTATTCATGATAATCAGATACATTTAGTTGAAACTGATTTTTGTGCCGTAATTTTTTTATCAGTATAAAAACACGGAGATGCTGTGGTAGTTAACAGCTACCGCCCCATTTAGGAAGTACTATGCCTGAGATTTACTTGCTTTAAACTACAAGGATGCAAACACATCATGGCTGCCACGTGTCACCTTCATTGGTTGTGCACATTATCCAGAATTAACGAGTGTGACACTGCACAGACAAAAACCTCACTGGTCTAGCTGTTCACACATGACTTCTAATTTAGAGGTCAGGAGACAGGTAATAAATTTGGTGAACTATTTCAGCTGATGACCATGTAAATCGGGGGCTTTTCTTGGCGGACTCTGTCCATTTCTTTGGCTGTATTTCCTCACAGATAAACTACTAATTAGTATTTTTGATCGAACTATGTATATAAAAAAAACACTTCATAATAAAGCATTGGAGTGCACACCCTCTACTCTTTTAGGTGCTTTGATTATGACATTATAGCACAAGTTAGCCACAACTCACTGATTAGACCATAACACCAAGAGTGTTAGCATGGTTCACTGAGGAATATTTGATGATTCTTGTTTGTTTATCTGTTAGCAAGATGACTTGAAAAGTTATAGATGGATTTAGATGTTTCTAATGGGAATGTTATTCATGGCACAAGAAAGAACTGATTGAATTTTGGTGGTGATCTGAATCCAAATGTGGATCTGAGAATTTTTCAAAGAATGTGTTAAAATTGCGTATTTAGGCAGTTTACACATTTTCTATAATAATGGGCTATCAATGTCAGAAATGCCTTGGTGGAGGTTTGCCTTGGTTTGCACCCTCAGGGCACTTCTAGTTGGTGTTTTTGATGCTACCTCTTCTTTCAGAATTACCTTCATGTTTGCAGTTTACCTCTAACACAACAGGTAGTTGAATACAACCTGAGGCCTTTTGAACCCTCTAGTGGTTTCCTCCAATAACATTAGTCCCTTACAGACAAGTATATATAAAAAAACCCCACTCATAATGGTAACAAATGCAAATGTGAGCACAAGGATAATCTGCAAGTACATCTCCAGCCTTAGCATGGAGTGCTTCAAACAGTCAATGTGATCAAAAAACTTTCTGTGTTAATATTTGGCCTTAAAGATGTCATATTTTGCCTTACCTCTGATTCATATGTTCAATTTTGATGACTGCTAGAGTAAACCCACAATCACTTATGTTCAAATATCATTTTAGTTTTCACATACTGAGCACCCCTGATCCACCTCTATTCTCATTCTATCTGAGACAATCTGTTGGGGCTCCTCTCACTTTAAGACTCTCATCTCTATGCGGGCTCAGTCTGTTCTGATTTATTATTCATGTCCCTGTCTTATTTAAGTATTCTATAAAAAAAAAAAAAAAGACCAGCAACTTTCTTACAGTAATATTTCTCCATATGCACATCCCTAGTTCTCACAAGAGCCAAAGAGAGAGCACTTTGTTGTTGTTGGCAGATCATCAGCACATTTCACTGGGGGCCAGTATTGCACATCGTATGTCATATAAGTTACCATCCAAACTGAAATAGCGTGCTTCGACCAGCTAAAGTTCACATGGGTAAAGTGTGCAAACACCAAAGTTCGTTTACTTTCCCCCCCTCTCGGCTGACCTCGAATTTCCTATGTGGCAGACGCTTTGAAATCCAGTTTGTTTTTGGGCCCTCCAAAAGACAACACTCTCACTTTTTCATGGTGTAAATTCTTCCAGGGGGAGAATTACAACAACAGATGCAAATAGTTTGTGTGTATTTTCTCAGATGTTTTTTATTTATTGCTTTTATGACGCGTTTATCACAGGGTATCGTGGGCAGATTTTTTAAGAAAGCAGTATTTTATTGTGAAGGACTTAACCTTTCTCATCAGCTGAAACAAGATTTAGGAGATAAGGCAAAAATGTAACCTTAACATGAACCCTGTGTGAACGTATGACCCACAGTGGTATGATCTTCTCTGCTGTAAGACTAAATAAGTCCAATGTGTGCCGAATGATTCAGAGGGAATCAACGTTTATTCAACTTATCTGGCCCCCAATCTTAGTTTGCTTTTGATGGTATCACAAATTTCATTAGGGAAACTTAATCAAATTTACAACAGAGGGAAATGTGCCCTGTCTGCATGTTGTAAAAACTAAAATATCCATACGTGACATCTTTACTGAAGTGTTAATTTTGGCTGCCATTTTAAGTTAAGTCTTAGATTTTAAACAGAAATAGATAGGCTAAATGTTTTTGATCCCTTTAAGTTTTAGAGAAGTTAATGGAAACAAAAACATATTAATTTGTTTTTGGTCAAGAAAAAGTCTTTGCTTAAATTGGGCAATGTTATTTAAAAAAAATATATGGAAAAGAGATATGCTAATTTTGGTACCCACTTTAGATCAAGTCTTCACATTTCTAAAGGTGAAAATGGGTAACGGTTTAGGGTCACATTCAAGTCTGTGCTCTAAATATAAAATTAAATAAATAATATAACAGAAATAAAGTATAATTACAGATAAAAAAAATAAATAACTAAAAATAAAAATAAGGGTATGACATTGACCTAATGTTATGTAAAGTGTCTTGAGATAATGTCTGTTATGAATGGGCGCTATACAAATAAATATTCATTGTTTTGATAAATTGTGAAAGATTTAGTCAGTTTTAAGTCTAAAAAATGATGAAACATGTATGTTCAATTTTAAAGGCAGTAATTGTGTAACTTGGATTAAATAAGACAAAAAATGACATTTGGAGCTAAACAGTGCAATTTTAGTAATAAGGTAAATAGGGAATTGGTTTAATTACGTTTCATTCGTTTTTAAAATTTTTTTGTCATGTTTGGGCAATAATAATTCCAAAACATTTTAATTTAGTTTCTGTCAATAAAAGGTTATTATGCAATTGGGTGCATAAATGTTCATCTAAAATGGTCATCATTAAATTTGGCAGCCATTTTAGATTAGGCCTAGCCTTTTGACAATACTAAGTGACAGTTTTAGCCACAACTTAAACTCTTGTAAAGTTTAAGTCTGCTATAGTTGATAATAACTCACAACCCCAGAGACAGTCCATATGAAGCATTTGTGTAATCAGGTCACTTGCAGAAGCTAATCAATTTTTTGCCTAAAAGATCAGTATTAATCTATGGTTTGTGCCAATGTTGTTCCAAAACTTCTGACCTCTAATCAAAGGAAAAACACGAGCAAATGGTGGAGACATTGCAGAACAAAATTAAGAAAAAGAAATTTATAAGCAGTGATTACAAAGTATTTTGGGACAACTTTGGTGCATACTTTTATCTTGTTCAAATGTTCATGCAGAATTTGCTGAACTGTTTCTTTGTCAATAGAGACCATGTTTATCTGTCATTCACAGATCATTTCAAAGGATTTGTTCAACTTTCTGAATGTTTTCAGAGGATTTTTATGTGCATTGGCGCCCATGACGTCCCTCATCTTGGACATCATATCTGCTATTATGAAATCTTTTGTGCCATTTAAACACAACATTTCTGATGCCTTAGCAAAACACAAGCACTTCAATCAGTAACTAGCAACAAACTGAAGACGTCATTTATTGGAAACTTGCAGCACTTGTGTGAGAATACACAACCTTTAACTGTGATTGTGAACTACAAATTTAAAAGCCATACAGCATATATCACTAGAAAACACTTAACTCGATGGACTTTTTTTTTTCAATCTTTAAATATACACTGATAAAAATGCTTGAGTGTTTCCTGAAATTTTCTGGCTGTGCTATGTGAATGTAAGAGTTTTTAAATCGTACTTCACCCTAATTTTTCCTTACAGCTAGCTCACATTTTTAAAGTCTCTTTCTTAACTGAAATATTGTAGGAAAACTTCACGCAAATGTAAAAAAAAGTGTGTCAGAAAGTTTTCAGAAAACTTTGCCCTGAAATTTTCTTAACATTTTTGCAAAAAATTTCCAGTAAAATTTAAGAGTTCATAAGTGAAGAGGGCTAAGAGCCTCTTGCCCACCTTTGCTTGTGGTTTGATGTCGAAATTAAATATATTTATCATGAAGTTTTAATACCTGACAGCTCATTTGTCACATTGTAATCTTGTACCAAGACAAAGCAAACATACATTTTAATATAGATTTTATAATCCCGCATCTCTTTTAGCTTACTTATTGTCTCTGTTTTGTCATGGAAAGGAAGTGGTTGCCTGACATTTTGATCTTTTGTTGACAAAATTAACACTACATATTGATATAGTTTTTCTACCTATTTAGCAGCCGCAGAGGTGAAGTTTACAAGAGCCATGGCGTGCAGAGCGAGGTGCCAGACAGTCAACACTCAGCCTCACTAAACAAAAGTAAACACAAAGTCCAAAGATAGCTGATAGCTGTCAATCAAACCCATCTCCAGCTGCCCGCCACTGTCAGCCTGCCGTCACTTTTTTTTTCCCATGGTTCCTCAGGGCCCCCAGAATCCCAGCCCCGTGTTTTTAGACAAACAGATCAGATTCCTCCTCAAACAGGCCGCTGCCGTCTCTTTTGATAACAACGTAATAATTCAAAACAAATGATTCAGCTCTTTGATGAGAGCACTTTTATGGGTGACGAAGACTCACCCTCGGCCTGACATCTGTTTGATTTTATCTTCTTGAACTTTATCCTCGGCTGGAAAATTTACTGGCTCGGGCCGGAGCGCTGTGTTAAAGCAGACTAATAGAAGGGCAAGGACAGCCGAGACACTGGACAGACAGCACGTCTTAAACCTTAAAGCCTCAAACATAAAGTGAACTTACAGCTACAGCACACAGCACTTTCAAGTATGACAGGAATGCCATGCTTTACATCCGTGCAAAAAAAATGACCATAATAATATTACTTATGCAGCAAAAAGCATATGATTACACCATTATCAAATAGACCACCTTAATTATCATATTATATCATCATATTTAAAAGTGGGAGTGCTGAAGGAAGGCGTCAAACTTTTAAGCCTTTGGCATATCCACACATTTTTCATCATAACCAGAAATTCCAATCAATTCCTCCAATAAATTGCAACATAATAATGTGTTTAACTCACTGTGACAACAATAAAGTTCTTGTTATGAGGAGTTTATTTCTTGACACCTTCATAAACAGCAGATATTACCACTTTATAACAGGAAAACCAGGGGTTGATATCTAACATAATGAGATACATTTTTGAAAAAATCTCCAGAAAAGAGTAACTTAAATCTATTTGTCATCAAGAAAAACAGAGTTATATAAGTATATGGATGTCTGTTCTCACAAGTCTTTCATAGTTTTCACATCAATGAGATGAAATGAGAACAATTCCACGTACTGACTTTCTGTGTCCCCAAAGTTTGTCTTAAAATGTGCAAAAGATGTTTCATATATGCAGCTCCTGCAGACTGAATTCTGCTGCATGAAAAACTGAAGCTTTGAAAAATGGAGCTGCCTGATGACAGACATGGTAACTGGCAAATCCAGCTGCTTTGCAAGATTATGAAATAACTCCTGAATACAAGATAATCACATGTAGTGCCAAGGAAGAATCTTTTGCACATTTTAGAAGTTTGTACTTTTCGGGACTTAAGCTGGGCACACACTGCGTGATTTCAACATGATTCTGACCCTAACATGGACCGTCCTTCCAGTCGATTTTAGTTTGTTGCGTAGTGGACTCAGAGACAGGATGGCGGATCACAGCTTGACCCACTGCTCCCAACCAGGGGGCTGGATTTCTGTCATATTTGATATTTTGGTCGTACCACTGCATTCACTCACACTGTAAGAGCAACTACGAGCTGAATCTCCAACCTCTTTTTCTTTTTGCATTATCAGACAGAATCTGAAATCACAATGGAAACAGAAATCTTGCCCCTGTGATGTGCCTTCACACAAGATCATAAGAATCAACACATCAACAGGTATTTACGAATTTATGAGATAACAGGAAGCAATATGTGACAACAGATTATATTTCCTGCTTGATGTTAATTTGCTAAGTATCGACATTATTTCCACTTTTTCTGCTGTATTTTGAAATGACCAAGAAACTCTGGGCTCTTGGGTTTTTTTTTCTGTTGGGTTTATTTGTTTGGCAGAGATTGACATGAATTTGAAGCAGCTCCTGCTGGGAATAGACTTGCTGCATATTTTCAGCAATCCTGCGAGGAAGTGGGCTGATGGCATGCTCTGCAGACTAAGCGAGGTGCAATCTGTGGAAACAGGCTGAATAAAGAGACTGGAAGCAACTGCTGGGGAGTGAGCGGCACATGCAGGATGGGCCTCCGGGTTCCTGTGCATAAGCTCACAGTTCCTGCATCTGCACCACCAGGCATCTTGATATCTGTCCCACTCCTCAGTTTCCACAACAGTTTTTTCCATCCCTCTATCTATCCATGATCGCATTTGTAAAAGTTCTCCCTGTTCATGAAGATATCCTCCCATACTTCTGATTAACAGCACATTCTTATCACTTGAGCCAAAATCGCTCATTTTTGGTGCAGTTTTAGTGAAGTTAGTGTTTGTTGTTCCTTAAAACATGAACAGCTGATGAGAAGAGAGCACAGCGAGGGTAAATAACCCCTGTGTGGCATCACAGAAAAATTTCTAAACACAGGGCGTTGTTGAGGAAAAGTGAAGCCTGGTCAAGAATCTTAATGTAACATCTAAATGAGCAAACATAGTGTTTTGTGTAGTTTTACCTTAAAAGGCTGGTAATTACTAAGTTATTTAGAGGCAACATCCAAGAGCCTGGCAGCTCATTCACAAATGGGACCAAGAGACCAGACATTGATCCTGATTTTTTGGAAAAATTAGCATGTATTTGCTCCCTCGAAGAACGTTGAAATAAAACCAAAAGTTCCCCTTTCAAATACAAAATCATGTTTTATTTATATCTTATTTCTGTGTGGATGTACAGTCTTTCTTTACAAGCAGTCTGTCATTCATGATGAATTAGAATTTCTTATTATCTCAAGTTGAGAAGGGTTTTAGTGTGCAAAAGAGTTTTCACAGTTTTCTTCAAATCTGCATAAAAATCAGTTGTCCATGGCTCATTAATTAAAGTTTTTAGTTGTGAAATTTTAAATTCTCTCGGTTTGTGATCAGTTTACTGTTATTTGAGCACTGTAAAGAATCTCAATGTAGCATCTAACATAGTGTTTTGTGTAGTTCTACCATAAAAGTTTGGTAATTACTCGGTTATTTAGAGGCAACTACTATGCACTACTATGCATCACCTTGTGTCCATCTCATCGCTCTTCCCACAGGGCCAGAGCTGGCTAGTTGTTTACTAAGCCATGGGCCGTGAGTGACCCTACTTGAAAAAACCCAAACCATCCCTTTAAGGAGCACTGAAGGAATTAAAAACTAAAGAAAATATATACGTTTGGACAAATGAATCCTTACCTATTGGCTTCATTCCAAAAGTTAACCTGGGCAAACTTTTTTCCTGCCCTGTCACATAACTTAAGTTTTTTTTTTTCCCACATTAGCTGAAAACATTTGCAGAAGAATCAAGGTAAGAGCAGAAGAACTTTTCCTGAAACATGTGCGAATCAAAAAAGCATGAAACCCAAACCTGGCCCTCTTAATTCTTAATATCAGCGCTACCCTCTCATGCCTCTCTATATTTCTTCCTTTGACGAGGGCCAGGGGGGTTTCATTGGGGTTGGAGTGGAGGAGAGGGGGGGTTGGTGCTGCCTCGGCTCTAGACCCTGGCCGTGGTTGGAGCTGTATGCTAAAGCCATGGTCAGGCCCCAGAGATTTCCAGCCTCTTAGATGCCTATAACTCATCCCTCGCCCTGCTTCTGAGGGGAGATTTTCCCCCCTCAATCCCAGGCCTGAAATATCCTTTCAAAGGCCGCAGACTGGAGACAGATATGTAGGTGTTTTAGATAAGGTAGGAATTGCATTAAGGGATTTTTCCGTTTTAAAGCTGTTGCCATCTTTTTTTGCCCTTTCCCATAGACTTGAGAGGAGGAGCTGAGAAAGGATGGGAAGACGAGGGTAAGGGGGGTGTACTTTGGGACCGACTAGTCCGTACATTTGTGGTCAGTTCACAGCTCATAAAAGACGAGCGCTAACCTCAGTAAAAAATTGAATAATGTAGAGTGGCGAGAGGCAGCGCAGAACCTTCCCAAAGAAAGTTTTTGACCCGAGTTTGGAGCAGAAGCCTCCCAGCTCATTGATCTCCTCATAGGGATAATTAAAGGGCAGCAGATGAATCTTCATGTGGAGGAAAATAGGAAATTCACAGCGATGAAGTTTTCAGGCTGATGACGATGCTCTCCAAATGCAAATGTTAAATTAAAAGCTCTTTTTCCCCAAAACCTCGAGTTATGTGCGGCCAAAAATGCGAGTCAGTAAAAGTCAACAGGGACTGCAGCGTGTGAAAAAGGAAAAGTCGGTTTAAAGTACAGCTCCATGCTGCACAACATCCTCCACGCTTTCCCTTCACTTTTAAACTTTAGAACTGTGTGGCCTCCTTTTTCCCTCAGCCGACTGTGTTTACATTTGCCAGCTTAGCATGCACACGGTCCAGTCCTCACACACAGCTCCACATGTCGCTTAGCGGAGTGTTTGTTGGACTGAGCTACAGGGAGATTAGTCGCCTCGTTCGCTCTGCTGCCTCGGCGTTGCGTTGCTCACCCAAAGGGCTTGGCGGCTCATTTACAAATGGAACCAAGAGACCAGACACTGATCCTGATTTTTTGGGAAAATTAACATGTATTTGCTTCCTCTAAGAACTCTGAAATAAAGCCTAAAGTTCCCCTTTCAAATAAAAAATCACGTTTTATTTTTATCTTATTTCTGTGTGGATGTACAGTCTTTCTTTACAAGTAGTCCTTTATTTATGATTAATTAGAATTTCTTATTAACTCAAGTTGAGAAGTGTTTTGGTGTGAAAGAGAGTTTTCACAGTTTTCATCAAATCTGCATAAAATCAAATGTCCGTGGCTCAGTTATTCAAGTTTTTAGTTGTGAAATTTTAAATTCTCTTCAGCTTGTTATCAGTTTTCTGTTATTTGAGCATTTCAAGCAAAAGAACACATTTTCTAATTTTAATCAATCAGACATATACAAGATTATAGCTGACTAAACCCTTTATGAAAAAAATATAAAACATAACGTCAAGGCATTTAGTCAACTGGTTTAATTACGTGGTTTCTTTTTATGCAACAAAGGAGAGTGATGAAAGGTGCTTGATGAGCTCCCATATACAACTGTATTATAAGTTTTTATAATTTCGCATTTATCTTTTTTTTTGTGAGAAGTCATGATTTATTTGAAAAAAGAAAATCAAAAACCTCTATAACTTAAATATGGGCACCTTTTAAGTGGCTGTTGTTCCAGAAGCAAGTATTAATTGCTAATTGAGTGGAGCACTTAAATTTGTGCTTTTGGAGTAGTTTTCTTTTATAATTCAGTACATTTGCTTTTTGTTGTCTAAATGTTTTGAATTTATTTTACAAAAATACTTTTGTCATAGTCCTAAAGCTAAATGCTAAAAGATTTTCATTAGCTCTGTTGTCACCATATAAGAATTATGACACCCCTTCTATTAAAAAGTACAGTGTATATACATATCATCATCATATATTATATATATACATATATATATATCATCGATGCTGCAATGATAAAGTGTAAAAAGAATTGACACTAAAGTTCAAGTCATTTAAACTTATCACAGCCACCTGTTGATCTATGTGCACTGATCTTCTGTATTTATCTAATAAAATACTTTCTGCTTATGTAAAAGACTCACAGAGCACAAAATATATTATCACTAATGTCTTTAATAGCTCATTTCAAATACATCTGAGCAAACTAACACTCTGGTGTTAACCTTACATACTATTATTTTTATCATGCTGAAACAAATAAGTGCATCACACACTCACACACATCACTCGAGCTGTTACAAGACAGCCAAGTATTCAAATACTTCATGTTAATTTAAGGGAACTTTATACTTCTGCTTGAGTAAATTAATAGAGTGCAACTTTGACTTGTACTTGAGTAAAATTTCATCAAAGTAATTGAACTTCTTCTGGAGTAAAATACTTGTGCACTCCTTCCAGCCCTGTATGTATGATGTTGGTGCTAGATCAATACTCTTTAAACAGTAACAATAGACAAACAGCTCCTACATCAATCGGTTTAAGAGGGAAAAAAATGCTGATGATGTTTCTTACTCTGATGTGAAGTTAAAATCAACGGTATAACAGTTCAGAGGTTCAAAGTTTGGTTTTACTTTCTGTAACTTGTTATAGTTGCACTTAAGGTTTAGACTTGACTCCCCTCTGTGACCTTTCATGCAAGCTAGAGCCCTTACAGTGCTTTTGTACAGAAAAATCTAAATAAGTTGACTGTTGTGCATAGCAGTTAAGTTTAACAGATTAATAAAATGCATTCAAGTACAATGTTCTCATAATATTTAATTACTATTGTAAAAATTATTGTGAGAAGTCATTTAAAGTAAAAAGTAAACTAATAGTGTCATATGTAGCCTAATACATGCATAATATTGATCCTTTTAAGGTTAACAATAAAAATGTACACAACTCAGAAACATTAAACTTCTCATCTTTTGTGTAGCTCTCAGGCTAAATGTTGGAGACCTCCGAATTAAAATATAAAATACTGAGTATGTTTGATGCACGTTTCCAGTGGAAAAGACATTGGGAAGTTTAAAAGACGTACAAAGAACATGTTCAAAGAAACTTTTCATTTGCAAGATTTTCTGCTGAACCCACAGCACATGGAGCTGATAAGACTCCACATTAAACTGTCCCAAAGTTTTCAAACTAAACTGTAAATATTCTGGTGGTTGTGACACAAAAACATCCAGTTGTAAATCAGGGTATCTGAAACCCTGCAGCACCAAAGCCCCGATATTTGCTGAAATAATATATCACATATCTCATATTGAGAAAATTACAGGCGAGCTCACGCAGCGTAGGGAAGGGCGCTCGACGAGACAGGGACTATAGGACCCACATGGTCCAAACCCACACATCCGAGGATTCTTACGGCACAAGAGAGAAAATAAGTCAGAGAGACAGAGAGTAAGGGGAAAGTTACTGAAAACATGCATGTAGTGGAGGCAGAAATCAAAGAGAAGTTGTGGGATGAGTAAATTTAGGAGTCTAAAGTGTAGTTTTTATGTCCTCTGATTGTCTTTTCATCTAAACCTGTGGCTGGTCTAAAGATCTCCAAGGTAAGAGCAGCTTCATCTCTATTCTTCTGCTGTTTTTTCTCCTGCGGTGCTGCCTCATTGGCTCATTTGTTGTTTGCTGGTGTACATTTTACTTATCGAGCAGTGGAGTTTTGTACAGCCTAGGCAGAGATTAAGACAAATTCTGATAAGGACTGGAAGTTGACTCTCAGCATTAAGGAGGATTAATGTTTAGCTCTGTGTGGCAGGGGCCTTCTCAGTGGCTGTGTTTACGCAGTGTTGCAGACCCCGCATTAATCCGAAATTAGTATAAAAGATCAGCTGTGGCCGCCGAGGCGAACCTTCGCGGGGCTTAGGGACGGTAATCAAGTCGCACTTTGGGACAATGAGCGCCTGGAAGGTCAATGAGAGGCCTGTGGACAGGGGGGAGATGAGGGTGAGGGAGGGGGCTTTGGGTGACCACATGGTTTAACCCTCTGGTATCAGTATGGACATTTTTGTCCACATGGGAGTATTTTCTCCTTTTGTTAGGACATCACTTTGGATATGTTCTTGCCTTAGGGATGATTTTTGATTCTTGATTCTTGATAAATTTGGGAGGTAAAATGCTATTTTTCTAACTGCTCTGTAATCCACTGCCTGCACACTTACAACAGGTTTACGACCTCATGGTAAAACCCACTGAACCTTTGAGCCACAGGGGGCAGAGGAGTTTTTTGTTTGTTTGTTTGTTTGTTTGTTTGTTTTTATTAATTTGGCAATTATTTTGGTTATGTCTTTAGGCTAAGTTTTTAGGACAAAGTATTTTTTTTTCTAAAAAAATCTATTTTATAATTAAATTTGGACTTAAATAGTTCTAAAATTAAACTGTGTAAATATATATGTAAATATATCTACACAAAAAACTTTGGATCAAATGTTCCACCTTTTCAAGTGAATTATTTTAAACATTTTTGAACTACCCAATAATAAGAAACACTTTTAGATAGATTTTAACTCTACATTGCCAGACTGATAACATAATGTAACTGTCTTTTTTTAAGGAAAAATGTATTTTGTGGGGAAAAAAAATGTTTTGTTGGGGGGAAAATGATTAGAATATCATTGCTGTTGGGCACAAACCTCCTATCTCATAAATTGCTACTTTTTAAGAAGAGAATAAAAAATGCTCTACTACTGAATTAATGTATTCTGCACTGTGCTGTATAAATTATATTATTATTATAACATAACAAAAACAAAACTTTTTTATGACAAATCAAATGAAAATCATGAAAAATGGAGACAGAAGGTTTGTGCCTGACAGTGACTGTATGCTATATGTTTATTATAAATTAGGTCTTAAATTAATATGGATGTTAAACCTAAATAAAAAATATTAATAATATTAATATTTTACTGTGGACAGTGTGGATATTTTGGTTGTCCAGTGGCCTTAATATGCTGTGAATTTTAAATCTATATAGACAGTATATACATGTATACAATGTGTAGTGTTTACACACTAGGGATGGAAGAAATTATTGATACACCGATCCATTTCAATTCTGCAGCACTATATTGTATTGATATTTCAGTGCAATAAAATGATATTTTATTATTCAGTAATTTATAAAAATGTTGGATTTGTTTGAATTGTAGTTCAGCCTCGAGGCATTGGTTGGCAGCAGACTTTGGGCCATTTGACTCTTTCTGTCTGTTACATCCACTGATATCAATACTGTGTGTGGGACAGACAATAAAAGTTGTCAAATTTTGCAGGGACTAAACTACACTTTACACTCATTAGCCATTTTGTCAAGTAGCCCTTTAACTTTTTGTTTACACAAACAGCTTATCAGCCAGTCACATGGCAGTGACTTACTGCATTTAGGCATGTAGACATGGTCACGACAATCTGATGAAGTTTCAACTGAGGACTTTGAATGTGGAGTGGCTGATGGTTCAAGATAGTAATCCAGTAACTGCTGATCTGTTGGGAGTGTCTCTGATGCGTCTTGATTTCAGCTTTGACATTCAGATGGTCGGGTCAGAATTTGGAGTAAACAACATGGAAGTATCTATCATCCAACCTCAAATCAACGGCTCAGGCTGCTGGTGGAGGTGTAGTGGTGAGAGGGATATTTTCTTGGCACACTTTGGGCCCCTTAGTACCAATCAAGCATCATTTTAAATGCTACAGCAACCTGAGTATCATAACTGACCATGTCCTCTCCTTTATGACCACAGTGTACTCAAATTAGAAAGGCCACTTTCAACAGGATAAGGCACCATGTCAAAATTAAAATAATATAAAAGCTGGTTTCTTGAACACTTCAATGAATTCACTGTTCTCCAGTGGCCTCCACAGTCATCAGATCTCAATCCAGAAGATCACCTTCGAGACGTGATAAAGGAGAGGTATGCCCAGCTAACAAATCTGCAGCAACTTCCTGATGCTATCATGCCAACATGTATCACAATTTCTGAGTAATATTTTCAGCACTTTGTTAAATCAATGTTACCAGTAAGACTTCAGGAGTGTCCAGACAAAACATTTGGCCGTTCCTGTGCCACGGCCTTGCCCCTCCCCTCATCCAATGTTGCCATGTCATGACGCCACAGTTTGAAAAGCACTCAATAAGTTTACGATAATTACAACGATTTGTGAGTGTGTGTTTGCTTTTTTTCCCACATAAAAACAACAGCGAAATCACATAATCAAACTGTCATTTAAAGAATTAAGATTATTCAAGATAAAACCCATGAAACTGAGGAAAATGGTCATTAACAATATTTCATGAGGTTTTTGGAAGCTGACACTTTTATCCATAGACCTAACAGGTCAGACGTTTAAAGGAGGTTCACCTTTGGTTACCGCGAGGGTCATATTAAATTATTGTCAAAGCCTGAGGGCCAAACGGTTGCAATTTGAGGGATACTCTCAACTTAAAAATTGCAATTATTTATGTTAAACAAAAGGTACAAATACATAGCTACCAAAAGAAGTTACTGAACAGCATTTGTATTTATCTTAACTTATGGGTGTGCAAACTATGGCCTAGGGTCCAACTGCAGCCCATGGTAGATTCCTAATCAGCCCTCAGTAAGTCCAAAATGGCAAAACTGAACTAACCCTGAATTGAGCATTATGTTTACTAAATAAAAAGAATGGTAATTTTTAGAATAAAATCTGTTCATTTGCTTTATCTGTTCAGTCTCAAGGTCCAAAGCATAAAGTGTCAATTAGGGAAGCAACTAATGACTATTTCTATCGTCACCTAGTCATCTACTATTGGGTCCAATAGTGCTTTTTCCTAATATATCAAATAATGATGCAATAGTATTATAATGCTAAAAATAAAAAATAGTGTCTTCTCACAGGAGCTGTATATGGGGTTAGCTCTTGAATTAGCCACAACTCTAGCCTTTTTAACTCTACAACTTCTGCCTTGTTGCAGCCAGATAAGTCTCCATTGTGCCCCGCGATATGATTGAGACTGATGTGAGGACGTTTAACTTCTTTATCGTCAGGATGGAAGATGAAATATGCAGAGAGAAACAAAGATTTAGGACGAGGCTGCATTACAGCAGATATGTTGTAGTGTTTTCCTGATGCTCTTTGGCCGCTGTCTGATGACGCTGTTCCAACAAAGACAAGATGAGGAGTAAGATGACTCACCCCACTGAATAATCAGCTCCAACAAACAATTTAATATTTGTGCATTAGACTTAAACTATAGAATGACATAACTAATGCCTATCCAATGATAAAATCCATCATTGACCATTTAAGTCGTTGAATTTTGTCAACTACATCGATGATTCGTTGCTTCCCTAGTCCCAATTACCTTCTAGGGCTAACACCAATTCAAAGGATAACAGCTACTGTATATGCAGTTAACGCAAAGAAAAGATAAGGGGGTCGAGGGTCAACCAGTGTCACTTAAATTTTGACGGGCCATGTCAAGATCCATAGCTTTTACACACCAAAGGCTTGGTATAAAAAAGTGGGCCTGTCATCCTTGTATTTTTCAGTATTTGGCTCTCGATGAAAATAGTTTGGACACCCCATGTCTTAACTCAAATGCAACAGCAGCACTAAGGCTCATGAGCTAAACACAAAATTAAAGCCAGTTTAAGTGACTTTTTTATGCAACTTATCAAGTATTTGCTGGAAAATGAAGTATAATTAACTTAGATTTTTGACAAATGCATAACAGGAGTTTCAGAGGAACAATTACAGCTGATTTTCGTTCTATTTTCATGACAATAAATGTGGGCACATCAAATTTTGTCATGTTTTCCTCATGTATGAACATTATTCTGCTTTAAACTGACTAGGGGGGCCCATTGAGAGAGTAGGAGGGCTGCATGTGGCCCCTGGGCCATCAGTTGCCATCCCTAGTTTGGAGAATACCACCAGAGGGTTAATTTAGGTGAGATCCACCCACACAAATGCTTTTACCTCACATGGTTGCTCTCATCTTCATTTCTAGTGCGGGTGCCCATGATTTGTTTTTCCTCCAGCTGCAGAGGACGCTAGAGTTTATAATTGAACACTTATAAAGATATTTCTTCCTTTCCCTCTGAGCCCGTCTGAAATCTTAGACGTGTATTTGATGTCACGCGAGTTTACATTTCTGCGCACTAAGTATTAGCCCCGTCACGTAATTATAATGTGTGCCCAGGGATTATAACAATAAATAGTATAAGACTATGGAGCTGCTTGTAGCGTAGAACAACATCTCCTGTTCCAATGCAAACCAACGAAGAGGCAGTAGGAGAATCACAGGAGATGTCTAGGCTCCAGGATCCGTCTTTTACAGGAAAAGTGTGTCAAATTAAAAACAAGCAGTATGAAAAAAATCTGCAGTGCCAAAGCTGGCTGGTGCTATAGAAGCTGCAGCGGCACTGAATTCACTTAGGAAAGTAAAATAAAGGAAATATAGCTCGGCACAGACCGCAGCCACTCGCAAAACTGTTGATATCTGCATTATTTTGTATATTTTAACCACTCAGACTGCAAAAAGCCACATTCAGAACCTGCGTCCAAAAGGAGACAATTTTATTGACTTTTTAAATAAGGCTCAGCGCACACTACTTGTAGTGTTAAAATGAGGCCAAGTAAATGTCTCTGTTGCAAAAAAAAGTCTGAGGAAACTTGTAAATACTTTCCAAACTACATCTTTAACTCCTTAAATTATTTATTTATTTAAAGGGGGTTTATAGCGCCTTGGTAAATTACAGTGCCCTTGAAAATAAAATAGAAAATCATCTACTCTGCTCAGTCCTCCTGGCACATGCCAACTATTACCAAGCTGTAAGTTTTCCACAGCAGCGCCACCATGTCTCTCCTAATGAAAGTGTTAGAGCCAGAAAAGAAATGTGGAGGAAGATTTTGTTGTCTTTGTTTTTTTGTTCCTTGAGAGAAAATGAGGACATGACAAAAAGTTGAAAGAGAACTTTGTCAAGAAAAATTACACAATGGGATAATAGTTGATTTGATAGAAAGGAAAGGCACAAGTCAAGATAAAAACAATAGTTAAAAAGTTAAAATACTGAGAGTAATGTGAAAGACAATTCCAAAAGTGAAATCCCAAATGTTGAGAAAAAGTCTATGTATCAAAAGTAAAGTTTAAGACCATTTTTGAGAATAAAATTTTAACACTGAGAACATATCTAATGGCCCTTTTCTACACTTGAGTGCAAAGTTTCACTGCAGTGCAGATGTCTTTCTTATTCTCCATCTGTAATGGTTATACTGTATGCACATATTTGGTCATATTTGCCTTTACTGAGGTTCATATTATTGATTTAAATGAATGTTATAGCAGTGGATTCTGGCCTTTTCTTCTCAGAAGAGTTTTCCAAAATCTGAATGTTCAGCGTTTAAGTGTGGACCGAAGGACAAAATGCACAAAAAGGCTGCATTTCCAAAAGTACATGCCAATGTGTGGACATGGACTTAGTTTTTCTGAGACCCTCTGTGTGTATCTGGTTTCATAAATATGTGTTGGTGAGTGCACATGGAGGAGAACTTGTAAATAAAGTTGACTGTCTCTCGGTCCACTGTCTCATTAAGTGCTGTTTAGATTTATTAGTGATGTTCAAACGGTGGTTCTGGTATGCTGTTGTGTATCCTTCTTGATTGCTTCTGATGTTGTGTAAATGTGAGATATAACTTAATTCTGAGCATAAACATATTTCATGCAGGGTCCTTGGTGGGTGTTTTAAGTGTTCAATGGCACAGTAAAGAACAAAGATGCAGCCCGTGCTCAAACAAAACAATGAATTCCAACAGATAAACAACACACCAGCCTGCTGGCTTTTAAAGCCAATAGGAGGTGGCCCACTGTTTCAAACAAAACACACTAATGCATAATCAGGTAACTTGATCCATTTTTTTTGTGCTTTGTACTATAAATTGTGCCAAGACTAGATAGCAAAAGTAGATTGATGCCCAAAATCACTTAACACTACGCATATGTACTTCAGCAATACATCACAAGTATTGCTGAAGTACAAGTTTGAGAAATATATTAAAAAAGGTTAAAATGCTTTTTACATCGTATTCTCCAGTTTGTTTTCATTCTCAGCATTTCAGCATCACTCTTGAGATTGAGAAAACTACCCTTCAGATTTTAACTGAATTTCTTAAGTCTGACTTTTATTTTCTCTAAATTAGGGACAGGCAACTTTTGTTGCCAAACAAAATATCCTCTTAGCTCAAGGGCCAAATTGTTGGAATTTGACCAATCAGCTCTCAACTTTTAGAGTTGACAAATGTATTTAGTGAAGCACAATGAAATATTTTACAGAAACAGCTACAGCTGTTCTTTCCTGGAAGTATTGCTTTTATGATGTTTCCAGGAAGTTTTTATCACATTTTTTCATGTCTCTATAGTTTTTTATTTGACTGACTAGCAGATCACATTGAGGGAGCAGAGGGGCCACATGTGACCCCCAGGCCGCCAGATGCCCACCCCTGCTTGAAGTGCATAATAAAAAATATCTTTCTCTACTCATTTTTTCCTCTCTCACTTGCCCAAAAATCTTTCATATCATTCCCTCTGTTCACTATTCTTGGCACGTGCTCACTGTTACCCAGCTCTAACTTTTCCACAGTAGTCCCACCATGTTTCCCCTTTGTGCACACATGTTAACAACAACAGACAAACTACAAATGAAAGGGCACCGAGCACAGAAAAACAACAGCGACACAGCCAAACGATAATTTAGGGCATTTGCACCACATTGTGGTGGAAGCAGCTCTCTTCAAGTGCCAGCAGGGTACCAGAGAGAGCCCCCCAACCCCAAGCCACCCACCGCTCCAGCTAAGATTAGACAAATTAAACACCATTATTCACGTCACTCCCACAGCTGGCCTTTTAAGTGGCTCTACGTTAACTATCATAATGGTCTGCTTAAAAAGCCACAGTCTTCTCCTTCATTTACATTATGAAAAAGCTCTTTTGGCCAGGTCTCACTGGGATCTTTTTTTCCTCTTTGCCTCATGTTGCAAAGGGGAAATGTGTTTTCTTTGCACCACAAAATCAAGTAGAATACATGAATTCAATCGGCTGAAAACCATATATTTGTGAATATATTTAAACAGCAAATGCAAAAGCTTAAGACACCTGTTGGGACTTGGGTTTTCTTGATCTGAACATGACCTCTCTCAATTTCTTGTTTAGGTGTTTTCACTTGTGAGAAAATCATAACATTTTACTTTTTAAAGCAGCACTAAGTAAGATTCCAGCTTTTTAGCTCTCTAGGGGCCTCTATGGTCATTGAGTGTAACAGCGCGGTTACAAAAACAGAGCGCCTCACACCAATGTGCATTTATTGACATACAGAAGGAGGAGAAGCGAGCCGACAGGACGTCCCAAGAGACAAATAAACCATGTGGAATGATAAGGTACAGTCTGATCATGTTTTTTAGTTTGTAGTTTTTTAGGGAACCATCCACATCGAAGTTACATAGTGCCAGTGAAGGTGATACAGACCCCCTCAGACTATGACAGAGGTGTCATTCAACCTGTTGTAAGGTGATGTACCATCACAATGATTCTAGAAAAATTATATTAGGGTGGAAAAACTACGTAGTGTCGGTTTAAGTCACTTGGTAAAAAGTCAACATAAAAAAATGCTCAACAAAAACAGTGCTATGCTAAATTAATCTAAAGACTGCAATCTAGTTCCATGGCTAGTTTAATTCCTTTCCCTACACAACTCTGTGAAAGTGCTGCCTTAGCCTACCTGCATGCTTGTAAACCTCTCCGGTCTGTAGGGGGTGTGTGATTGGCTCACTGGCTTCATTCAAACCTTGACAAGCTTGCTCTCAGCTGATCTTCCAGGATGGTCTGACAGCCAGCTCGCTCTCAGTAAACCACCATAAACCCTGAGGTGAAAACCCAATAACTTTATCTCAGGCATTACTTGCCTCCATCTTATATCTCAGCGTGTTTCCTAGTCTGTTTAGACCAACTCTCCACTCCCTGTTCATGGGTATGCTTTCATTATCAACTAGGGCTGCAAGCAGCACTGAAAGGCTTTAGCATTCATGCAAAACCTGACACATATGCCTTAAGAAAGTCCAGGGGTTGCCATTTGGCACACTCGCCAACTAAAGTCATAAAGACAATTTCTTCACGTTTCACCAGCAGGTTGGCAAAAAATTAAATATCTAAAAAACAAACTACTTACTTTTTTGTGATGAACGAAAAATCACCACTGTCAGAGCATTTGGCACAGCCATGAAATCTTGCAGATCCTTGTCTGTCAACATTTTTTTGGACGCAACTGAGCAGCTTTAAATAAGAGATTTGATCAGAGGTATTGGAATTTTTGGCAAATATGCGAAATTTGTCGCCAGTGGGCGGATATTTGATCATTTTTTGAGAGTGTTAAGGCTAAACCCGCTCATTAGCACCAGAAATTGTTTTGAGATCTAGCAGTAGATATCTGAGTTATGACTGAGTAAATGTTACAGTCGAGAAAATGCAAAAAAAAATTACATGTAGGGTCGACACTGAAATTTTTAAAACTACAAATCAACAAGTTGATTGGTCTTGATAAAGGAGCTTGTTGTACAAAGCTTGTCTGAAATTTTTTACCCTTTCACCACTTGCCGGGACAGATTATGAATAGCTGAGAACAGAAACAGGTACCTCCTGGTTTGCTAAAATTATAAAAATTCAGCATTTGTTTTATGAATAGGTTTTTTGAGATATTACCAAATCCCACATATATAATGATTAGTAAGGTCTTCTCTAGCTCTAAACCGAATTTGGAGTTGATGGAATAAACGCCCCTGGATCAGCGAGTCCTAGAAATACATCTGGAAATGGCAGAAAATAGGTCAAAATGTAAAGTTTGACCTAAGATGGCGGCTTCATCATTCCATGATGTTAATGGCTTTTGTGTTATGTTATGTTGATGGACGTGTTCAAAGTTTCAGATTTTTTATGCATGATACCCCAAGGAGCTGTTCTCCGAAAAACTGTATGGGGGTACTGTTTTGCCGACTCCTTTATGATTTGCTGGAAACCATAAAAACATCAACTGTTTCATCAGAGTTTTCATGCGTTTTCAGGCCCTCAACGTTCTTGAAAATGGGGTAAGAAATTAAGAATTATGTCCTCACACAGAGGTCTATCTGCGCTTAGGCGCTGATAAACATGACAGATCCAACAGGGTCCTTGCAACAGTGTTGGCCTTCAGGCCCTAATTAACAATCCCTTCCTTTTAAAAAGACATACACATTTTTGAGTCCGCTCCGCAAAGAACTACAGAAGATCACTTCATGTCTCACCCCTGTTTATACATTTCCCATAGTCTCCTGTTAGGAAAAAAAGCCTCTTCATTCTCTCTGTTGTATTCCCATAACCTGATAATGAATGTGGTATTGGTGCAGACTCTGTGGACTGAGGAGGACCAGTGATGGATAACCTTGTTTCAGACCCATCATCACTGTACAGCATGTGTCTCATATCTGTGGTAAAATACCCCCCACCCACTGAGCATGCTCCAGAAATATGTAAGGAGGTAGGATACAGAAAATGGGGAGAGTAGTTGGTAATGTCATGTCTGCTGCACATTAAAACCTTGAATCATGCACGTTTAATGGTTAGAATGAAACCACAAAGATACTGGAGGGGCAAAATTAGAGGAAACATATTATGATGAATAATTTTCTTTGTTTTAGTCCTGTAGTTAAGTTACGCCAAGTTTAATACTACTTGCCATACTTGCTGTAGCTTCTTCCTGCTCTCATAGTGATGGAAAATATTTACATGAATGTGTCTTTAAACTCATGGACAAGGTGCTGATAGCTGAGCAATTAGCCAATGTGCCCCACGTGATAAAATCTGCAACTGAAGTGTCTTTGAATCCAACTGGCACCTTTTGCTTTATGTTTCCCCACTCTGTTGACCACTTTTCAACTCCATTCTTCGTCTCCCTCTTCTATCAAATAAAAGGCAAACCATGCTCAAAAACCTCCAAATGCAGGAGTTAAAGTAATGAGCATGAAGGCTGTCAGATAGTGGAACTGTAAACTCCAATACAATACCGGCTCCTTTTATTATATTTACAGGGGCCACAGATGCCCCCAAAACATAACTTTAGAGTTTTCTGCCTTAAAACCCATTAGATGTTGGATTTTTGGCTTGCACACAAACCCCACTGTTTCAACCCCGCACAGAGCAGGCTGTTTTTTTTGTGTATATCTTCATTCTGTCCAACTATACCCCTCTCAAAATTTAGGCTTGGCTACAGCTTTCCAGCTCTGTGCTTATATGTTCACTTTGGCCACTCAAATACATATATTAGAGATTCAGTCATATTTAGACTGGGTTGGATGATATTGGTCAAATTCCACACAGACTTTCAGAAATTAACTTGTGGAGAGGACTACAGGCTAGCAATGATAGCAAAAGTAATGCTAGCTTCTTTCTGCTAGATACTGTCTATTAATGTGACACAAGCTTGCTTCCTGTTATTGCATTTAGTCAAAGTCGAGCCACAGGACATCGTTTCTGGTTCACTTTGCTTGTTAGGTCCTTGTTTGGTTTGGATTGCTTCCACACCCACTGGGATCCAAGCTCTGGTTTGCTTGTAAGCAAAACAAGACCTAATGTTTTTAAGCAAGTAGCCTGGCTAAACATAAAAAGAGTTGTTTTTTTTTTTTTTAACCAGGGTCCATTTGGTCTGCACAAACCATGTCAGATGTGAAAGCAACTGAAAATGTTACACTTTTATGAAATGGAAAGGACAGCAGGTAGTGCCAGAAACTAAAAAGAGAAAACAGTGAAAGACATCCTGGCAAAGAGGCCACAGGCTGGACCAAAACTCAGACCACCTATCTCAAGGCCATAAAAAACCCCAAGCATTTCTGAATTATGAATAAGTCATGTGAACTGTCTTTTATTTATTAGTAGCAGCCTCAACACCACAGGAGGTAATTAGCCCACACCGGGGTCAAAGCCATGACGCAACGTTTACAACAGCTGTACGAGTCACCGTCCATGAGTCCATGAGCATGAGTCTGATCGTCCCAGAGTGTCTAGAGGAGATGCAGACGGCTGGTTCTCATCCTCTCTGTGGGTGATTTATGTCTGACACATCACAGTACAGTAAAAAAGAAGTCAGCGTACAGAAAAAAAGAGGGAGATGCTCTTCACATTCACATGTTTTGCATTTCTGCCTGCATGGGCGAGGATGACATTTCATTTCTTACCCCGTGTCATCTCTAAAGGGCTAATTCAATTTGCACTCCAAGCTGTTTCTAATCCTCTCCCCCTGCTTGATTTTTCACTCCATCCTCTGAATACGAGAACATTTGCTGTTTGATTGGCTTTTAATGTCAGACAAGGGCCAGTTTTAGACAGCTGGGGTGAAAAGAAGAAGGAAACTGTGCAGGAAGTGGACCCAAATGCCCCTGTAATCACATGGCAGTAACATCATCCCCATAACAGCCTGCTAACTTAACGCTGGCTGTTAAATAACAAACTGTATTGGTGATTCGACATGTCAAATAATTCTTTGATTAGTTGGGAAAATAATTTCTCTGACTCTTAAAAGCACTGATTGATCCAGTCCTTTTAAAGCATCCATTGATTTCGCTAAATAGATGTCATCAACACAAAAGCACTGAATTTATGATGTGATGTGGTTGTACAGTTCAGTGGGTGGTGCATGATAGTCAAACTGCATCAATTACTCAAATAGAAGCCATATTTATTAAACTCTGTCAGTTCACAAATAGAAAATTGCACAACAAATTTGAGCTGCTGAGAAATCATGTGGACCCCATATGAATAATGTGTGAAATATTTGTTTGTCTGAAAATGCAAAGCAGCTGAACTAAAGCAAGAAACATAAAAAGAGTCCATAATTTAGGAAATGTGTCTCTTTTGTACAGCATTAGATGACGGATTGATGCCACGGTGCCCACTGTAGTTTTTAGTGCTAACACTGGGAGGTGGTTGGCTTGGCCTAGCAAGAAGAATAAGCACAGGACTGCTTGCCACCAAGAAATATTTTGGGAGAGGTTTGTTTGTTTATTTGTTTGGGTTTTTTAGTAAAGCTGTTGCTGTATTCCACACAGCCTGCTGTTACAGCAGTAAGTACAAATTTGGACAAAAATGTATTATTGACATTTGCAGACTCGTGACTAACATGACATCACTCAGTTCTGTGGATGGGGGAAGCACCGCTGTTGTCAATAGACGATGCTTTTTAGCCAATAATTACACAGAGATGCATTATTAAGCCACTAAAATGACAGAAAGTATCATTTATATGGAACAAAAATGTCACTGAGTCTGTCAAATGAGTTGTGGCACCTGAAGAAGATCCAAAACCAAGTGTAGGCTGGCCTGAAGTAGCCGCTTTTTTGTGCATGGGCACAGACAGCATGTCGATCAAAAGAGTCAGTATGCTTCAAAAAGAGGAAAAAAAACTTCTGCCCAACAAGGTAAATTTGTGATTTTTGATGGGACTATATATATATGTATGGAGTACACACAGCAAGAAACATCAGCTGATGGAAAGTTAGCAGGTTTCAGTGATAAATGGCAGAAAAATCACTGGGAACTGGAAGACATGAGACCATCCAAGTTACCTGTTCCTGCAGGCGTATAAACTGTGAGCTGTTGTCATCAAACTTGGTGAAATACCAGCATAACTCAATAAAAACACTTCAGGATGTTTCAGGATCAGAGGATGCCAGCAGCTGATCTGCAGCATGCAGCTCTTGTCATGCGTATCCTCCTCACTGTAATAAATGTTTATACTTTAACAGAAACAAATCAAAATTTTTCAAACTAAAAAGACAAAACAGTAGAGCAAACGAAAATATTATCTTCAAAGTAAGTATTCGGCTTACACTGATTATTTATTGTGTAAAGACACAGCCATGTTTTTAATGAGAAGTTTGCTTGACCATTGCTATTATTAGCGTTATCCCACTAAGTGCTTCTGTAGCAAATTATATTTAAACCTTCATAAAATTACTTAAAAATATATAATGCTGACATTATATATTTAGCATTGACGTGCAATTTCTTACATGCTGGACAGCAATGGAAATGGGTGTAGCGTCACATGCAAATGGTCAGTACAGATCTTGAATAAATGTAAGTTCCGCATTTTGCCAAAATTCCCGAATGTTGTGCTGATATGAAAGAAAAATCTAATGTATATATAGAACCAGTATCACCTTCTATTTCCTGCAAGGAGCCAACTGGTCAGAAACTGGTTGGAAATGGCCGACAGCAACAGCAGTGGGGACAATTAAAATTGTTTACACACCTAAGGATAAGTTTAATATTTCTGAAGTTGAGTTGTTTGACAGTAGTCAGTGAAGTTGCTAAAAGGGCCCCCAGCGATTGACCTATAAGAACAAGGCTGAGACGACCAGTAGATGCACTGCTAATTGTGTGAGTTTTACATCAAAATGAGCCATGTATGATTGGGCAAAAATTCAAGAGCATTTTCAGACTTCCTCCAGCAAGTCTCTGTGTTTGGCACTGTTTCATCATGTAGCAAATGGCTATGTGCTCTTCAGCCTGTGCACTGAGACTCAGCCCTGTTTTTACCTGTGTATGACAAGTATACTACTGGCGATATAGTGGCTGAAGTGGAAGGGAGATTGTAACACAATGAACATGGGGCATTTCCTCCAGTTAATGCTGAGTTGAAGAAATGCTTCATCATGTAGTTTTAAATGCTTTTTCTGAACCAAATGTCTTTACTGCAGGAGGTGTCAGAGTTACGTCAAACTGTCTGCTGTGGTCCACCATGATTCCCCCTTGAATCTTTGTGTACATGCTAGGTCACACATGAGGTTACACTACTATGACACGACTGGTCCTTAAAGATACATAGAGCTTATAGGGATAGTAGATTTTATATTTATGCAACTTTAAGGAACCAAAAAGAGGAATCCAAACTCCCATCCCTTATCGATTCCTCGTATTTGAAAAAATTGTTGGAACCGTCAGCACTAGAGGTACTGCAGTTTTTGGTGCTCCTACATTGCCTTCATTTTTTAACATCCAAAGTTGCTGCTAATGGGTAGAACCTTTCAGTAGCATATCAGGCAGGTGATTGGATGATCATTCTGTCAATCACATTAATTACAGGCCAGTCAGATAATGTAGCAGGCATATAAGACAGAATGTGAACCACTTTTTAAAACAAACTCTCATCAAAACATGTCAGACATGTAGCGAAAATGTCCTTTCTATTGAGAAGTCTGTAGCGTTATTCGTTTTTAATACAGACATGCTGTCCAGATCTGAAAAAAACTGCTACTGAAACTGTAAGCATAAACGGTAATTGTTGTACAAACAGTCACTTCCTGCTTAAATGTGCATTTTCTAAAAGCTCGTTGGAATTTTAATAACTTCTTTCACTGATTTGAAATCCTGCTCCAAAGTCACAAAACATTATTCAACTGATTTAAGGCTTCTCAATAAAGACCTGTGGCTTGACTTTAATGCAAACAGTCCGTGGAATGAAATGTGTTAAATTTTATGTTATGTTTGCCATAAATCGCAGCACTTTTGTACTCAGGCCTTACACCAGCTTCTGCCAGTTTTGTTGCCTTTGCCTCTATATTTACATGTTGTGGTCATGCTTTATCCATTGTGGGCACAGTCTGACAAACTGAACAGTTTGCCAGGTTGCAGTATCGAACTGTAAACATGAAGGTTTGCACACCAGCCAAATCCTACTTTTGTTGCATGCAGGGTAATCCTCACTCACTTCTGTGCAATGTGTGCTGCCAGCTCTCTCATCTATTTGTTAAATTAGCTGCAGGATTTCAAAATGGACATGAGTTTTATTTTTAGGATATTTTAAATAAGTTGTAAATCTGTTAATTAGTCTCGAAAAATTCTCAAATATTTCCAAAAATACTTACAGACTGTTTTGTTTTCTTCTTTTTTTTGCTCTGTAGAATGTGGTCATTTAGAAACATTATATATTGAAGAGCTCTTTTAGGTTTTGTAAATCTATAGGCTGCATTTTTTTTGCATGAGAGCAGCTGGAGAGAGACTTTAGAATCTGAAGTCAACATTAGCATTTGGCATGTGATTCTAAGTGGCATTGGCAGGCCGCAAAAGTGAAAATAAGAAGCAGTACTGAACATTTCTAAAGTTCTTAAGTAGTCTCAAAGGAAAATACTCACATGTGCAGAGTGTAAATAAATAACCCAGAAATATCTGAGTTTCCAGCCTCTGCCAAGTAACCTGACACTGGACATAATAGCAGAGATAAACTGAGGGTTCTGTCTGCGCGGACAGGCACACATGCTATAGGAGAAGTTTCTCTTTACCAGCTCTGCACACCACAGCCCTGCACCGCATTTCTATCCATTAACACATCCAGTGTGTACGTATTCAATTTGGGAGTGTAATAAGAGGCAGATGAGCCTTGCAGCCGCTCCCCTCACAGCCGGCGGAGACCCTGTAGGAGGGGAAATTTGTCCAACTAAACTCATCCCTACAGGGGGGAGCTCTCTGGTCAGAAGCCCTTAAGTTGAGGCCAGCAGACGCTCCTATGAGTTTGTGATGAAAACCGTGTGATCCATCATCGCCGGCACGTTCGTCTGTAAGCGTGCTGAGGGGCTCCCACAAGCCTCGGCTTGATCACAGTTAAGCTGAGCTACATGGGGCAGCAGAGTCATCAGTCATTATGAAAATGGAGGGACACTGAGATAAGCTTAAACATTAAATAATTACACAAGTACAGTGGATTCTCACAGGGACTGGTTAATGGAAATGAAGAGATGTATCATTGACATGTCAGTGTTTTTATGCACATTTTTGTGAATTCATAAGCCTGTATATCACTGACAAGCACTTCTGTTTTTTTTTTTTTTTAAGTTCATATTTGGACATTTAATGCCTCTATTGGCTAGAGTCAGAAACTGAGATGTGAGAAGGGGATCAACATGTGAATGGCCACAAGCTAAGTATGAACCTATGGCAACCACAATGAGAACTACAGCCTTTGTACATGGGGTGTGCAGAAACAACCTACGGGCCACTGGCACCCCTAACTATGCCAATATCAATATTTATGAGTACTTTTTTCATTAAGCAAATAACATGAAATTACTAACTTGGGCTATATGTTACCCATTAATTAAGAGTGAACTACGGTCTAACATGGGGATATGCATCTGGTAGCTCGGGGGCCACATGCAGGCCCTTCTATTCCCTTAATGCAGCTCACTAGTCAGCTTGATATAAAGAAATGCATATAAAGGTAAAAAAAAGTGACAAAATCATTCGTTACAAAATTAAAATAACAATACTTCCAACAAAATAGAGCTTTATTTGGTTGTACTTGTCTCTGTCAGACTGTTTTGTGCACTACTAAATGCATTTGTTAAAATAAAAATAAATATTTTACAAAAAATATAATCTAATGATTCTCAAATGGTCAAGACAGTGGACTAGGTTTAGTTCTGGAGTCAAATTGCAGCACTGTTTCATTTTTCATTTGGTGCGGTTTACTTTCTCAATTTTCTTCATCAAACAAAGAAAAGTCTGTCAAATGTTGTGTAATCTAGCCTCCTGCCACCAGCTGGTGCTGTAGCTGTGGGCTTCGTTCCTGCCATAAGGTTCATTGTGAACTATGACCCAGGAAAACACAATCGAAAGCTACATTTAGGCTGCATTGGGTGGCACTTGCATATTGGCTAGTGCGATGTGTAACTATATTCCGCACAGATTTGTAGACATTAGCCTCTTAAGAGGACTGGAGGATAGCGGTGCTAGCAATGCTAACATTAGCAGCACTCTGCTTGATATTGTCAGTGAATGCTAAGTTACTAAGGCTAGTTTACTGTTATGGTATTTTGCCAGATCCAATGCAAACCAGAATTTTTTTGGTTCAGCCCAACACGTTTGGTGTGAAAGCACCATTAGAGTTATTCTGTGTTTTTTCCTTTTAGCAAACACTCAATCAGGTGTTAAAACAGAACGCCAAACATAACAGGTATCTCTAATACCTGCAGGAGATGGGGGATTGGTATTTACAGCTAAGAGCCTGATCGGGGCCTTCCTAATTGAAAGTTATTTAACTTATGAACACAAAAAACAAGTTATTTCAAAGGTAACAGAAAAAATGTCAAAACCTCAAAGTGCTGTGATTAATATAATCCCCCCTCTTGTTTTAAACAAAAGCTTCTCATAAACTTGTCACCATGCACCTTGTTTCATTCACACCCGTGTTAATATGCCTCTCTACTCCACCCTTTGGCACAAAGGTTTCCCCCTCCCTCCATCTCAGAGCCGGCATGTGTCTGTCTCTGATTACTCTGGGAGCTACTGCCTCCTCTGCCTGAGAGAGAAATGCCCTTGCTTTAAAACAAATGTTATTGTTTGTCACAGGAAACCAATTTGATTACTGTTTCTTCTCTCATGCGCACACTTAAACGCCGCTCACCGGCCCGTATTTACGCATGTGGTTTTCATTCAGACTCCCCAGCGAGGTGGGGGAAACGGACACCCCCAGTTCTCATCTTTATGAAGTCACACTTTGGGTATAGGGTTAAAATGGGGGCTGTTTACACAAAGTATTTGGCAATCTTTGGAAGACAATCTGTCTGTCCACATCAAACAATAGATAGAGTTTCTGAGGAACGGGCAGAGGAGAAGACGACTCCTGTGATACTGGTGACGTCTGTGTTTGCTCAGACTGACAGGGAAAGTGAGGAGCTGTTAAAGTGTGGTGTGGAGCTATTCTGGGTTTGGGGCAATTGGCTACAATGATGGTATCATTTCACTTCAGCTATGTATAGTGATACAGCAACATTTTTCTAAGTGCATGTGTGTAATTTTGTATCTGACACAGCAAAACTGGCATAAAATAGCCTTAAAGGAGGTTTATATGTTTGTACAAAGAACGTGGAATGTAAGGAAAATTACCCTCTGAAGGTCACAGGCTGTCATTTGAGTAGAATTCTTGAGATGGACCTGGATGTTCATCTGAGGTTTGTTAGTTTGATGCCAACACATTCTGTGTAATTCTATTAGATGCCATCATTTGATGAACTTCAGAAATTTGAGAGAGAAGGAGTAGGGAATGACAGTCGAGGAAGGTGCCACAGACCAAATGCCCCCTCTGTGCATATGGTGCACAAACAAGACCACAAGGCTACTTCCGCCATTAAAGCCCACAATAAATCTCAGTAAATTAAAATGTGTTGTGGGTTATAATGCCTTTATCATTAAAGGGGCAGCGAACAGAGTTAGAAACCAGGGAGAGCGGGTGGGGAATGACACATGCTGAAGGAGCCACAGGCTTATACCAAATCAGGGCAGGCCTTTTTGAATATGACAGCCTGGCATGGGAAATGAATTAAGTTAACATAACCAACAGGAAACGAGCATTGCCTTTTTGTGCACTCTATTTGGAGATAATGTGTTTTCCTCTGACAATACTCGGGATGTTCCTACGTTATCTAAAAACTGGCTACATGGGAAAATTTATATTGCATCTAGCCGACTGTCTAATGCTGAGGAAACACTGAGAGGACAGACAAAATGAAGCACTTTTAATGGAGTCAGAGAGTCAGCAGCTTATCAATGTAATGTTGTGGCATTGGTTTGCAAAGTATGTTGTGACCAATACCATCGTCACCAGCTTCTGGCTCTCTCTGCAGGTTAAAATTCATATGCCTGTGCTTCATGTGGGTACTTATTGCTTTATGCACAGCTAACATAGGAAGAAGTCAGGAACTACTGGCATAGCAAAGCCTGTGGAAGATTTCATCTCCACAGATTTGCTGTATTTATAAATTGCTACCAATTCTATCATTTGTTCCATAGTATCACATGTCCCTTGTTTACATCTAGGATGAAGGACATGTTGGCAGCAGAGAAGCGGCCAATAATTGAGTGGGAGGTTACAATACAGTTTAGACAGAGAGTTTGAATGCAGACCTAACATGACTTCAATAATTGCTTCCATTCCTTAAAAAAATACTGAGTAAATCAGAAGGTTTAAGTGATCACTTAAAAAAAATCATCTGTAAAACGAATTGTTTCTTAAGATAAGAGAGGCAACCTAAGTTTTTTAGCACTTTGTGTCACAGGGCATTAGTGTTTTCTTCTCCTTTGTTTTTTTAATGGCAGTTAACAGTTAACAGATTTCAGATGCTCTATAGCCACTGTTGGCAGTAGTAGCTGCATTACAAGCAGGTTTGGTATAATATAATGGGAAAATAGTTTTATATTAGATTATAGCCACATAAAACCTTTTTTATGAATTAATGCCTGTTCAACTTCCATTACCCATTCATTTCTTAAAACTTGGGATGGAACCTGATTTTTCAATCTGTGGATAGTCATTAACTCATTTAACAATCACTGGTTTCATACAATTTTTATCTCATCTTGAAAACGTATATTTCCATTGGCTTGTGGTTGTAACACATCTTGTTCACTTAAGGGTAGCTGTAGAGCATCTACATGCTGTTTTTGAACCCTTTTCAGATAGCAAGAGAAGAAGGAAACAGTCCTCTAATGTGACACAAGATCAGCTTATAAGCCATAAAGCTGAAGGATATTGATTCCCATCTCTTAACTTAGGAAGCAGCTTATATTTCTCCTCGTTGTTTAGGATATTCACAATTATGCAGTCTGTATAACATAATACTGCCACATCATATCCGAGTTACCAGAACCTAAATTATGAAGTCGGGCAAGCTTGGTAAGTCTGTCTTTTGTCTATGAGCAAGATAACCTTACCTTACCTTACCCTAACCCCTTATCCTAACTCTAAAAGTCCTCAATGAACTGGTCATGTCACAAGGGAGAAAACATTAGATTTTGATGGTGGTGCAAATATGGATGTTGATCCAGGAATTTTTTTCAATAATTTTTATGACATTTTTAGGGCATGTTGGTCATGGAGCAAAGAGGAAGTGATTTGATTTTGGAGGTGATGATAATCTAGATCTAGTTCTGGACAGGTTTTGATGACATTTCAGGGAATATTGATCATAGCAAAATGAAGAAGTGATTAGATGTGATTAGATGAGGATCCAGAATTTTTTTTTTTTTACCTTTTAACATTGCGAGATAGGGCAGTCCCACATTTTCACGAAGAACTACGCCAAGAATATCAGAAATGCCTTGGCACGGGTTTGTACTCTTGGCGCACTTCTTTTAACTGTATCTATGGTGATTATTATATTTGTTGGTTACAAACTAAGTTACTTAGGAGTCTACCACATGGATACGAGTTTAGAAGTATAGAGATTTGTTATTGCATAGGCGTTTTATCCACATGGAACCAGTGTTTTGGGAGCCCGAAAACACATTTTAGAAAACTGGTCCCAGAGTGGATACATTTCAAAACTTCCCCCTTGTGTTTCCTTGTTTACAACAAATATGCCTATCATGATGATGTCCTAGCCCCACCTCTCCCTTAAACCTCATGCGCTAACCCCAACAATAGTAACAATGGCGGAATACAGTGCTGTGTTCATCCTGAAGAAGCCACTGAGCTTGTTTTGGCTTTTACAGCAAAATGCTCTGCTCCTGTTCAACAACCATGAGCAACAAGTGGACATGGAGAACAGCATACGCCACATTTGTTTGCAGTGCACGTTTCATGCACATGCTCCATGTCTTCTCCTCTGGTTTTGGTGTTTGTCTGTGGCAGCATTACAGCACCACTTGCAGGCCTGGCATATAAACTACAGCATTTTGTGTGGACAAACACATCTTATGCAATGATGCCATGTTTACAGAAAACTTTTTTAAAATTGAAATAGATCATTTTCATCTCCATGTGGACAAGGCATAAGACAGAGGGCCAAGTTGATCTTTGTTTAAACTGCAGCACCTTTAGGATATTGGTGTTTCACGACGTGGATTTGTACATCAGTCCCTCTTTTAGGGCTGGGTATTTCTTCCAGCAACCTCGTGATATGATACGTATCCCTACAGTGAGGCCACGATACGATATGTATCCCGATACACGTAAATTAAGAAACTTAAATTCAGGTCCTCAAAGATGGAATATGTGTTTCATCATGTAGTTTGGCTTCTACTTTGAACTGTGCCATTGTTAACATTATGAGTATTGACAACAACTGTCAAAACATTGAGGTCGTATCGATTCTGTAGAATCCGTATCGATACACGTATCAGCAAGGAGTGTGCGATGATATTTTGCTGTATCGATATTTTGAGCACAGGCCTATCCTCTTATCATTACTTCTTATTAACATTAGAACATTTCTCCCTCACTTTGTGCACTACTGTCTTCAGCATTATTTAGTGTTTATTAAGGCTGGCATAGGTGAATGAGCCTTCACAGTTATAAGTATATAAATCAATGGGGGAGGGGCTTGCTGTGCTCTTCAAACTTTATTCAAAGACCTACCAGTGACTTTCAAGGAATAAGTTTGTTTAAAATGGCCGTCTCTATCTTGTAAACTTCTTTCTTTGACTTCCTGTACATCCCTGTAGTGACTTCTGGAGCACAAACACTCCACAAGTAGAAATAAAACAGAAGTGCCAGTAAAAACAGCAGAGTTCAAGACTTAAAAAGGCATCTGGGAGGAAAGCTGGGGAACCAGAGGACCCGTCAGCAGGTCTGCCACGGCTTAGAAGTCAGACTGTTTGTTTGGCTTCATATGTCGACACGGGCGCTCTTCTCCCCCCAGTGTGGCTACTCTTCATAAACTCTACCTCCACGGGACACCTCTACTTGACACCCAGAAAAACACCAAGAACACCCACCTCCCACAAGGGGGAGCGGGGGGATGTCATAAAGAGTCAATATGTAAATGTTGTGAAAGGAGCCAATTAGGAAATGTATCTTGTTTGAAAGAAGTCGTAATCGCTTAATTCTTTAAACATGTTCCCTGCCTTTCCGCTAATGTGTCGCATGTGAGGCTGCGGCTTTACTGCAGAGCGGGGGCTGGGCAGCGGGCGGTAAGAAGGGGGGGGGTTGAACGTGCTTGGTGGCAAACATTTGTTTATGTTTTCCTCCTGGTGCATCATTTCAAAGGGTAGCATGCATGGCCCATCTCCTGCAGATCAGAAACACATTGCAGAGCGCTCCGTGTCAAACCAAGTGTCATATTGTGAATGAATGAGGGCGACGGAGCGTTATGTGACGCAGTTTTCCTAAAGAAACAATAACTTCTGCATTAATCAGCAAGGCATCAGCTCATTTGGTTTCACTTAAATCCACAAGGCCCTCCTGGTGTGCAGAAACAGATTGTTTTCCGGGACCTCCAACTCCCACAGAGCAGAAGAGACTGTGCTGTGTGTGTGGTAGAGCTGGGGACATTTTGAGTTTGTCTTTAATACACATACATCTTTAAATAATATGCAGGACAAAATAAAACAGTAAATATCATTGTCGTTTAGGTTGATTTTTGAATAAAGTTGCCAGGGCTTTTTATGGCAAAAGGATGGTTTACAATAAGTACCACTATCAAGATGCATATAAGGTAGAGGTACATCGACATGAGTCTGGAATAAATAGGAAATAATTGCTTTTTCTAATTTAGGAGCATTCATGTAATTTGTAAAACTCAAAGGACATTGATATCTGTCTATATGTTTTACACAGAGACCAAGAAAAATGCTTTTATAACAAACTTTGCTACACAGCAAAATCTGCATAGTTAAATCAACTCTACCAGAGTTAATATGAACACTTCTAAGTGTTTATATAGGTCCAAACCAGAGTGAGTTGATTCAACTATTCTGGAGAGTTGGCATTTTAACACTGCTGAAGTGTACTTTATTGGAGTTAAAAATTAACATTTTGTGAAACTTTTATGTAGTGTTAAAAATGTAGTCTCACAGAGTATCTTTTTTACTTATCAAAGTGTAACCTCCAAATTAACACTGCAAGGTGTAATTGTTGCTGTAACTCATTATTTAATATGTATTGGAATAATTTACTGAAATACAGATACTGTATTTACATTTATATAAAACATTTGCACCATAATATTCTAAAGTACTTTGTAAAACATATAACCCAATGCAATAATGTATGCTCTGTCATTTTCATGAGAATAGAGCCTAAAATAAGTAAGCTTGTCAAAACAGCACCGTAAGTTAACCAGTTTGTTCCTCTAAACAGTCTGCATAAAAATGTTCATCAACGTTTATTAACAGCACATCCTAAGATGAGAGCACTGTTTATGCATTGGTGTTGGCAGGAGGGTCATGAATTGTTCCAGTGCATACAAAGAGGTCAATTTGATACCCACAGCTGTAACTTTACTGACAATTAGTTGCAAAATCCAGAGGTCATACACAGACTGCAGATTTCCGGCCGGAGCCTTGCAGGATTTGTCGGTACTTTACAGAGACAGGATGATTGACACTAAAAGTTCAGAGTGACCAGTTCAGAGTTACAGATGCTTCAGTGACATCTACATATCATGAGAGAATAAGGGTCAATTTACAGGGGTTTGAGTGTAACTACCTCTGCACTGACACCAAAAAATGAAATCCTCTCAGTTTGCTGTGTACAGTGATCACCTCAGTCTGCACTGTACTGAATTAGCATTACTGGCATTTAAAATCATGTACAGTATGATGGTAAATTTTTACATTGGTGCCATTGCAGAAGAGACCTGACATGAGCAAGATATAAACTTTGGTCCATATTGCCCAGCCTTACGGTGTGGTGTCCAAAAAGACTTTCACTGAAACAAAGAATAGAAATAACTTAAAAGAAATGTCAGAATAAAAGAGGCTGTAAAGTGTGTCTGTTTCCTGTTCCCTTCGAGTTTCCACTTGCCCTCTGAAAAACCACACGACTACATGACTTTCCTTTTAATTGTTCCCATCACACAGTACACGGCAGACTACCAGAGCAATGTCCTTGAACAAACCGTGTCCTTAAAACCAGAGAGAAACTTCTGATTTCTTTTTAATTTTCTCTTAAGTAGCACCATAGCCAATTTTCCTCTCCATTTATCATACATGAAACCAAATCTGTGCCCATTTTTGATTGAATTACAAAAAAAGGAACGAATCAGTCTCCTGACATTCAATTTCTAAATGTGTCGCTCCTCTTCCTTAACTGGAAAGCTGTCAGGTTTAACATATTTTTAAATTAAATTAGGATTTTCACTTTCACAGGGAGTGACATTTATCCGAGATCTAAAAAATGGTCATGGACAAGGTTTTGATTAAAGAGAAGGAAAGTAATTTTGTCACTGGGATGATGATCAAACTGAAACCCCTAATGCATCAGAAATGGTTAACCAAATTAAGATTTTTTTTTTTAACACTGTGAGGAAATTAGAAAAACGCTGATACTGTATTAATAGATAACATGGTGATTTGAAAAATAATGAGGTGTTGAAATGAATGCTACATATAACTGCATGATTGTGTGTATGGTATTTGCATTGTTGGATAAATATAAAATCAAACACATCAGGTAAATGAGGGCAGGTGGATTTGCTTCATCTGTATCAAGACTCTTGAAAATATTCTACTGTGTGCGGTTTAATTACAAAGGCTGATTGAATTACCAACATTTGTGTGATATATACATTTTTCCATATTGAAAACCCATAGGAATTGATAAAATATTGGACAAATAAGCAGAAGCAATAATGACATTGGTATCAAGAAGTCTAATTAATTTCCATTTATGGTGTGCACAAGACTGACAGAAATGTACATTTTAATAAATATTTCCCCCCCCCATGTCCCCAAATCAAGGACCAGGCAACTATCATTTGGTGTGGCTTGACCTTGTGGCAAGTCTTGATTTGCCTTAGGAATTTGTACCACCCCATGTCATACTGCTTTACAACAACTAATGGATGACTTTATGAATTAACACATTTGTTATTGACATAAAAATTAAAATGTACAGACTGATAGGAGCATTCAGTGTTGAGTAGTCTGTTTTGTATGGACAATGATAAGGTGTGCATTGAAACTTTAATGCAACTTTAAGTGTAATGCAACAGAGTTTGTAAAACCACTGACTTACACTTGATAAGAAACTGAATAAGAAAGTTAAGTCTGCACATTTATACATCATTACGATCACAATAAAACTACCAGTGCGCAGAAAGTACAATCCTCCACTAAGGCATTTCCAGTATTGTTTGGTGAATTATCATCCAAAATTGCCATATCTTGCATTGTTAAAAAATACTTTTACTTGGACTCACATACATATTTGGATCACTATTAAAATTAAATCACTTCCTCTGTGTACCTCGACCAACATTCCCTGAAAGTGTCATCAAAATCCATTGTTATCCTGAGTTACCTTGCTCACAGACATACAGACAAACAAACAAATAAATGGTAACAAAAACATCACCTCTTTGGTAGAGGTAAGAAGTATCTCTTTAATTTTGTGTACTAACCTGACTGATAATATTTACTATCCATAACCAGATGTTAGAAGATGTGACTGGGCCTATGTTAAGCAAATGTACAGCCTCTCAAACTCAGTGGTACAGACCTTTTGTTAATCCAAATGACTTCTACCTTCAATGCAAAATCTGCTGTCAGTTTATTTTGAACATTCCTCACAGAATAAAACAAGCAGGTAAAGTGTTCTTAACCTCTATTACTTCAATAAAGTCTTCCATAAAACATTAGATTTTCCATATTTCCTGCACCATATTACCTCTGGTTTGTGTACACATGGCTGCAGAGCAGACAGTGAATATGAGACTGACCAGGTTTTATCGTTGCGAGCCGCAGTAGCCGACAGCAGCGAGGCGGCGGGCAGCACAGGGTGAACACGCCGCCAGGCAGGGTGAGGCCTTATCGCCGCTTTAATTTTTTCTCCCCAAGGTGAGCTGGGAAGAGATCAGTGGCACTAAACCCTGGGAATTACCCTAGATATTGGCCCCCTGTGCTCTGCAAATGAAATCCTGCCGTCTGCAGGAAGAACATGGTGGTTAACACTCTGGAAATCAGTTTTTGTGCAGACCACAGCTGGCGCGAGAGGCGAGGGAAAGTAGAGGAGGACAGAGAGGGAGAGAGGGGGAAGGAAAGAGGAGGGGGGAGGGTGCTTTTTAAAAATCGACATTACTCTTAAAGAAGAAAGAAAGAGAGAGAGAGAAAGAGAGAGAAAGAGAAAGAAAAGAGAAGCACACTCTGGGGTCTATTCTTTAATATCTCTGCTTTAAACTTTCTCCTGAGTGCAAGTGGACCATACAATATAAATGATCTATTTGACATGATTCAAATGCTTAGACACTTTACCTGGGAGTCAAAGCAAAGTAAACATATTCATCAATTTTTAGAGAAATTAAAATATACACATCAGTCAATTAAGGCACATCCTGCTTCCTCTGCCCCTCAGGCTTCACTCAAACAAAAACCCACATGGCACCCTTTTACAACCCTACATCAAATATTTTGTCCATGCAGCCGTTTGTTTGAACAAAAAATGGTCTGTGTTGATGGTTTTGATGTCCAACATCATTAAAATCAAACTTCCCAGATGCTGTTACATGTGTAGAGAGAGAAAACGAAAGAGCTGTTGATTAGGATCAGGTGAGGCCACATGCATTTACCAGTCAGATCAAATGACACCAACTTTAATAACAAAAAAAAACAAAAAATCAATGGAGGTTGAAACTTCACTCATATCCTGATGAAATAAAAATGTAGTTGATTGTTAAGGTATGTTGGAACTTTCCAGTACTTGCGTTGGGTAACTGACAATGTAAAATCTCTTTCCGATTTTTGCACAATGCTGAGAGTAAAAGGAAGATGTTCCAAGCACGCGCCATGTGTGCACACAGAAATTTTGTCAAAGTCTTATCATGTGTGTTCTGTATAGATTATTGTTTAGTAGGGTTGCTTGCTAAATACATACTGCATGACCCAATCCTAACTGGGGGGAAGGGATCCCAGGCCTGACCCACCTCCATGTCACAGGGCGGGTCAGGCTGATAGAAAATTGAAACTCAACTGTTCATCAACAATTGTAAAGTTTCCCAACAGGCAAATTTGCAAGTTGAATGGAAGGTAAAATCTACAAAATCAGCCACAGAGTAACAAAAGTCAGCCTCAATGGTATTCAGTTTTAGATATGGCCAGTAGGACAACGGAAATGTGCCCTCCTCTGTTTACCTGGCACACCAGACGGACCGTTCAATATATTTCACTAGTCCATCTGAGAAAGAGCCCAAAGAAAGTGTGTGGGGAGAGGAAAACCTTTAAGAAGCATATCCAGGAGGTGATCGGCCCAAAATAAATGAGATTAATGGAACAGTTGTCCAATCAGATCATTTAGGTGGGCCACTTCATAAAACAAACTCTCGTCAAAACATGTCGTAAGTGGGGTGAAAATATCCTTACTATAGAGAAGTATGTAGTATTTTTTTTTTTTTTTTATTAAATATAGAAATGCGGCCAAGATCTGATAACTGCTAGTGAAGCTGTGAGCATCTATGCTAATCTCTGTATGTGCAGTCACTTCCTGCTCCAAAGGATGCTGATTGGGCCGTGCTGCCTTGGGCCTTTCAAAATCATCGCAGACTGGAGCTTGGCAAAATGGTTCTGCCTGATTACAGACATTAAATCAGGCAGGGCCATCTGGTTACTCCTCTGCTGGGACTGAAATTTAAGGTCAGACTTGTATTCATATTTTGTGAAATAACATTGCAGAAGAAAGTTGCCTTCACAATATAGCAGCACTACTATGGAAAACTTGAAGACAATGAACAAAGTAGGAATAAAAAAATTGAAACAGAAATGGGCATTAATTGGTTAATTAAGTGCAAAAACCTCTTAAGAAATAATTAACTACTAAAAGCGAAGCCGTATATGAAACTCAGGAACTTAAAAATCTGAAAATATTGGGAATATAAATCCACAGTCTTAAACAATAGAGTTTCCACACAGAGAGTTACAAATTAATGGGTTGTATGAGGGACTAAATGGTGAAATGGACTTGAGCTTATGTTGCACTTTTCTAGTCTCTTTGACTACTCAAAGATGCTTTACACCGCAGGTCACATCTACCCATTAACACCCATTCCCTCTCACATTCACATACTGATGGTTGGAGTTTCTATGTTAGTTGTCCACCAGCATTAACTAACACATTCACACTCTTTCATACCCATTTACATGCCACTGATGCAGCAGTCAGACCAACTTGGGGTTAAGTGTCTTGCCCAAGGAAATATCGCCATGACATCCGGAACTAGGCTCAAACCTGCAACCTCCAGCGCAAGATCAGACTGCGCCACTGACGCCCCAACGGATTATTCTGAACTGCACCTAGTTGGACACCCACATCTCTTATTTAAGTCTGTGTAACCTCATCACTGGACTTCCATCCACCAAAAAGTGCAGAATCTTGATGATCATCAGTGACATTTTTAAACAAAAAAAAGCGTACAAATATGTTGGAATCATTCGAAGAACAATAAATTATGAAACACTGGATGTTTTGGACCTCTGTTTTTTTTCCCTTGATATCAAACAGGTGTCAAAATTGTTTGATTTTTAATAATAGCACAGATTATCATGAAGTGAAATTTAAATAAAAGAAAAAAAATAATGATTCCCCAAACAGACTGTAGATTTAAAGCTGAGAATTTGAGGTCAATAATTATTTCAGTGTTAGTTGTTTCCTGTGAACCATTATTTTACTGTTAAACAACTATTATTTCATATTAACAGAAGTATTGATATAAACAATGTCAGCCTACCCTATATCTCACTTAAGATAATTTCATGACACATTTAAAAAACTCCATGAATTGCCCAGCCTTACTTGCAGCACGTTTTTCTGTACCACAATCATTCCCCACTGGTTCGTCTGTTGATGACATTTACGGCACAGACATGTCCAGACATGAAACATTAAAAACAGACATGTCTGAAATATGTGACAACAAAGTGTTTTTAGTAGGCGCACTAACCAAACTAGTCATGAAACCAGAACCAGGGTCCAGCTGTCTGAGGGTCTGGACAGGGGTCTCGGGGCCACGGTGAGTGGGCGAGTGGTGAGATAGAAATCAGTCACTGTGATCATAACCTTCACAGTCCTGAACCTGACCAGCTGTCAGGCCGACACTGGCCTCAGTAGCATTGTGGGTAACACTAGAGCATTCATGTAAAGTCTTTGGTTGTATATGACTTAAACTGAGTTTAAAAATGCTATGTATTTTTTCTATAAAATGTAGTTGGTGTCTTTGAGGTCTCTTGATAGTATTAACAGCTTTTCAATGAGTTTCTTGCACTTTAATTGGCTTAATCCAACATTTAGAAACATGTTGGTGACAAATAAACTGGCTCTTTAAAGTGATCACTAGCTGGAGGCACATTTGAAAGCTGCTTTCTTGTTTTTCTGTAAATCCTGTTTGTTATGCCTGAGCACTGTTTGTATGGTACAACTCCTCGTACCTCTTAAGGCTCGGACCTTAAAATCCTGGAACATGCTTGGTTTATGGTACCAGTTTAGATGAACTCTCACAAGTTTCACTGTTACACACATCAGTTTTAGTCTTTCATATTCTTTCCTGTAAACACTTTGGCCCTGACTCTGCTGGGTAAACTGTGTTTTTTAAAGATTTTGAGTTACTGTCATCCTCTTGTGGTCCCATCTTCTTTTTCTGAGGCCAAGTTTTAGAGAGAATTAAGTCAATATGTATAAAAGTATGTCAAATAGTGAGCTATTTCCAATTGTTTCAAATGAGAGACCATCAAGCAACATTTTTGTCAAATCTAGAAACAGTTACCATGGAGGGTGAGGTTCACAAAGGATTACTTCCTACAAAGGTCAGGCTTGATAAAGGGTCAATTGTAGATGCATCCTTTAATCCTTTTCAACAACATTACACCGGTCCCACATGTTCCCCAAACATATTTTTCAAGTTCTAAGGCCAAAACTCAAACAGATATTGCACTTTGGCTTGCTTTTACAAGGCCTTTTTCAGCCATGCATCATGAACTGTGTCTGACCACGGTCCTCTCAAGAAGCAGAAGTGGCTTTACCTTTTCAGTACTCATGTGCTCTAATGTTTATTGTGGCTTTACAGAATTGCACAGACGTGATTCTTCCACTGGAGCCGTCTTATGGACTGAGCAAATACCAGGCACAGGGTGTAAATTTGTGCACAGATTTTCTTTAAGATGAAACAAGCAAAATAGGAGAGGAGGAAGTTTTCTCATGTTGGGGGGTTGTAGACAGGCTATGAACACAAAATCTTATATGAAAACCAAAGAAGTGGATTTTGCACAAAATTAGACATTTGTAATAAGCAGAAAAAAGCATTGCATTTATTTATTTAGATTCTATTTATTTGTATGAGTGGATCAAAGAAAAATTATTTAGTATGGGTAATACAAGCTGACCTCACTTTTAAGGTTGAGATAAAAATTAAGTGAATTATTACATTTGGATGAAAACAAAACAAGTTAACTGAATATGCAAAATGTTGTTGTCTGAAAATAGAAAAACTGGCCCTTGTTCAAATATAATTGACGTTCCCTACTCTAAGTTTATGTTGTTTTATGTGGAACCTTTTTATTTAGTTAGAACTTTAAATTGTGACACTTGTATTTTAAGCTTAATAGGCAAAGAAGATGCCATTTTGTTCCTCTAACCTTTTTTAAATAGAGTACGGGGTTGGAATTTAAATTGTAATTTTTGTGTGAAAATTGAAGTGGTAAATACTATTGACTTCTGTATTCAGACACCAGTACTTGAAGGAGATTTAATATTTACATAAGATATATCCCAGTTTATGGGCAGGTGATGGGAGGCGGGAGCAAAGGTATATTTGTCGGGCATGACAGAAGATATTCTGTCCAAATATTTATAATATTCAATATTCATTTAGAAAAAGCAGTGTTTGACATAAACAAGGAAACCTTATGCCAAAAAATCCCCAAACTTATTTACTAAAATGTTCTTTTTATGATTAAAACAAGTAACTTTTTTTTAACTTGGCCTAATTGGTGCAAGATATATTTAGCTCTGTCTGCAGTTATTGTAAAAAAGGTAAAGGGATTTTCCACTTTGAACATGTATACTTGATGCAGTTATTAAAAGCTGGGTTGAGCTGTTCATTACAAAACTATAAGAGAAGACGTGAACAAAGTTTTTTAAAATGCATCTCTCAGTTCTTGAAGTAGTTAGCAAGGTAAAGTAGCTAATAACCTGGAAAATTAATCATCAACAATTTTTCCCACCAACTGACACCACACGAGAGGAAACTGTAGCTGCTGTTACATTTCAACACTCACTTGTGTCGGTCTCAGTTTCTCTGCCCTGCATAGAAACACACACATACACGCAGCATGCATGTACACACACCACATACACACACATCATTACCCACACACACGTAGCCCCTGGTTACCCCCGCACACACACTCAAATAGTATTTATAGATTCTTATCAGGGTGTAAAACAAGCCCGTCTCTCTTTAGAACAGCCCTCACCATATTCTCCCAAAAATAGCAGGTGCCCGTTCAGCAGGCCGCAGCGAGGATTCAGAGCTGGAAAATAAATGAAAGGATGTTTATCCATCACCAGAATGAAAACAGCGTTAATCTCCAATCAAGTCCAAAAGGCAGATAGTTAGCAAGGAGAGCCTAAAAATAACCTGGGGGGTAACACATTCCTGCTACGATTGAGCTTAACTTTGATCTCACACAGCGCTGGTCCTTGTGCACTGAAAATGATTAGCACTTCTGTACAGTGATTCAGGAGATGCTATATATAGATGAACTTAAAGGACATAATTTGATGAGTGCAGAGTATTAGTGCATGCTCCAAAGTTCAGTGGGATGGAAAATGCGGGGTGGTGGGGGTGTTTGGAAAACTGATGGAAAGCTCAGTTGGAAAACATAGTTACGACAGACACAAGTGACTGATGACCTTGGAGGTTAAGAAATCCAACCACCAAAGCTTCACAAACCAAAATGTGAAGATTCTAAGAAAAATTCAGAGCCTGCGAGACGACTCAAGGACAAAAACAAAGTAGTTTCAGCATGCACTTTAAACTATTCTGTGTGCATCTGCAGCACCAGAAACTACCCAGATCAGGAGATTCCCCACCATCACAACAAGTGACTATATGCATAAAAGACAAAACATGCAACATTCATTCCTAAACTACCCTGTTCAGGGTTGTTGGGAGATACCCAAGCTGCCTTTGAGCACCTGGACTGGTCACCAGTCAATCACAGAGCTGACATATTGAATCAGACAACAAGGCACTAACACCTATGGACATTTCAGAGTCAGTCAAATAACAGTTATGTCTTTCTATCTGTTGATGTGCTAAGGTATGCTGCTAACCGAAGATATTCATGAACCTTGCACTCTTGTCAATGATGGACTTTTTCCTTGGCTCTGATGGGGGGGGGGGGGGCTCCCTAAAAGGATGTAGTTGCACAAGGCTGAGAACTTGACAAGGGGCCACTGGACTGGAGAGGGTGGAAGGTCAACAAATGGGTCCGTGCATTTGTCGTGGATAAGATGTAGGCCAGCTGCGATAAAATGAATCAGTGTGAACAGGCATTCAAGGCATAATCTGTGGTGTAAAAGCCTTCTGAGTAGGAAGAAGCTCATGTCCATGTTAATAGCACTGGACGGCCCATCCTCAAAACAAGCCAGGAAAACATAATACAATGTCTTAAATTTCCCACAAAACAAAAGTGAAAGACCTTCACTGATATTTATTTTATTTTACACATGTTCAGTATTTCCCAAAGGTTGATCTGTTTGGGATGGGGGCTGTTCCCTGACAGAAAAGTTGGAGGAAGTTCCTCTCGTATTATGATTTTACTGCCACTGCTTGCGTGAATTAATTAAGTAGACACATAAAAAACAACAAAAGCATTCCAGAGGCCACCTTATGCTTTCAGGTTTTGCATGCCCTTAAGTGTGTTTAACAGATCTCTTTCAGGTGATAGAGTATCTCTTTGTTAAGACAATGAAGGCTGCGACATCAGGACCTCCCTCTCTTCTGACTGAAACAGCTGATTTTGTTGGCCTTCCCATAGTACTGATCCGATAGAGGCCACAGTCCACCATGCAAGTTATCTGCCTGAACCTGAAACACTAAAAAGGCACCACGCTGATGTATGAAGTTTAAGCTCACACTGAGCCCTTTGGATAACTAAACATCTTAAATAAGGGAGTGTTGAGTGGTGGTCGGTAAGGGTCATTAAAGGGCTGTAATACAATAATAACAGACGGTCACACACAAGAGCCACAGCAAAAAGAATGTGGTTGTAAAGCTGGAATATGTTTTATATTGAAAGGACTGGCAAAACAGGATTTTCACTCACATTTTATGAGTCCAGGGATTTAATGTCAGACTCCATAGATATAGTATTGTGTGCCTTTATTTTGGAGGAGCAAAGGGTTGCATTGGGGTGACAGGCTGCCAATCCAGCAACAGGAATAAGAGCACTGCTTATTTTTTTAAAAACCTGCATTTAAACCACATTGAACAGTGTTTCATATGAAGAACTGCATAAAATCTCAGTGTCTGGTTCCAGTTTAGCCCTTACACAGAGGTACAATGTGTAATGCCAACGACACTACAGAAGGAGTAAATTCATCGTGTACACTGTAAGCATTAAGTAACATGGATGTGCTTCCTAAGAGTAAAAAGTGTCACAGTATATGAAGGGTTGGCATTACACTCAGTGCAAATAACTCTTTGATAATCTGCACATTAACAGTCACTTTAGGCCCATTAGACTGACAAACTGTGCAGATGTAGCAGAAGTGTGCTAGCTTGAATGTGTAGTGGAAATTTAGTGCTTATTTCCAAGTGGTTTGGAGGGGTTTACCTGCTCTTTGGCAGCTGGTGAAGTGTTCCACATCTTCTGCCATCTGGCTGCAGGCGTTAGCCTCGAGCAAATATAACCAGAGGGGTTGTTTTTAAGGTAAAGTGATTGTATGTAATGGCCCTCGACTGGTTTTTGTCAGCTCATAAACTCTTCAAATTGTCAGTTCACGAAACCCTCCTTACATTAAATGATCTGAAGTGGGGTTTAGATTTTAAACAGAACTCTTACCTTCAACTAAACCCACAGTACTTAGACAAATTTCAGTTTCTGTGGTATCAGAAGTGCACCAAACCAAACTGTCAGTAAATCAATAAACAGAAAAAGTCATGACTCGCAAACCAGGATTCCAAAATCATCATGGTTTACTCTGTGCACACTGGCATGCCTTACAGCCAGCTGCTAGTTACATCACCTGCATGCAAAAGACACATATCATCACATCTTAATAAGTATCCTAGATGTTAGCACCATGCACCCTATCCAGTATGGCAAAAAAGGAAGTCCTCCTGCTTACACGGTGACACATTCTCAGGTCAATGCAGGTGTTGAACTCCAACGCAATCCTTAAATAATCAGCTATAAAAGGCTACAAATAGCTGCAGACACTGCTCTTATATGACACAAATTTGCTACAAGTTTGTCCAAATTTGATGGTCCTGTTCTTTTTTTTCCCTATTTTTTAGGTGAAATTGTCAGCTATAATTATGACTACCACTCCTTCAAGCCAACAAAATAGCCCAGTGAAAAGGCCTGTAGTTGTGTCTTGATGTCATTCTTAATTTGCCAGGAAACCAGGGAGAGACAAACAGGAAGTTACTGCCCCAAACCAAAAAGAGGTGCCAAATCTAACCATCCAAAGTGTTATGTATTTTTCCAAAGGTACAACATTTGACCTAATGTTGCACTGAGGCAAAAGTCTATTACGGCAAACAAGTCACAACACTTTCATTCTTTCCTCCCTCCTCCATTAGTGTTTTGATTGAGGGCCATTAGCAGCCCATTTTCCTAAGAGTATTTTGAACAAAACAAAGTCTGTCCTAAATTTGGATAGTCTAAATAAAGTCTCTTCTTAAGACTGGAGATAATACTTTCAAAGTAGAATCTATGATGTTTGTACAGGACTTATAAATGTATACACATATACACCGATCAGGCAACATGATGACATCCTACCACTCTGACTGGTCTGCAGCTGTACAGTCCCATACAGGACAAACTGTAATGCACTGTGTACTCTGACACCTTTCTATCAGAGCCAGTATTAACTTCTTCACCAATTTGAGCAACAGTAGCTCATCTGTTGGACCGCACCACACAGGCCAACCTTCGTTCCTCACATGTATCAATGGGCCTCAACCGCTCATGGCCCATTGCTCCTTCCTTGGACCACTTTTGACAGATACTGACCACTGCAGACCGAGAACACCCCACAAGAACTGCAGTTTTGGAGATGCCTGACCCAGTCGTCTAGCCATCAGAATTTGGCCCTTGGAAAACATGCACAAATCCTTATGCTTGCCCATTTATTACTGCATATAACGCATCAATTTAAAGGACATGTTCACTTGCTGCCTAATAAATCCCACCCACTGACGGGTGCCATGCTGAAGAGATAATCAGTGCTATTCACTTCACCTGTCAGTAATCATAATTTATCCCTGATAGAGGCATAAATGTTTATGTATACAATAGGAGTGTAGGAAAATATAGATACAGCAATATATTGTAATATTTTGTGGCCTAATCATGTATCAAAATGAATAGTGGAATACTGTGACATTTTATCATCAATGAGTTATAGAAATTCCAGACATTTTATTGTTTTGTACTTCTGCCTTATACTGGTGGATGGCAGAAGACATTAATCCATTTGACTGTCCCTCTCTTTTTAATTTTTTTGCTATATGATCTGTGTCACTGGGGCATACAGTAAGTTTTATTAATGTTGTATGGATCATTCTTTACATAAATAAAACTGATTTTTTTTTTCATACAATACAGTGGGTACTGTGCCCTGTTTTTAGAACCTGAATCATCATACATATCAACGGATTTGTGTCAATACACACCCACACATATCCACATAAATACATATCAACAACCAGTTGTGGACAAGCTCATTTACATATATACTGCATATCTACACACAAATTCTTATACCTCTTACATAAGTCTTCAGCCAAATATTTCTGTTATATACTTTTTTATTGACGTTAAATTATGCTGAGAAACTATGGAATGAAAACTTTCTGTATGAAGATAAAAACACAAAAACAAATACAGAACATCTGAATCATGCTCAGCTCTGACTCAACTTCCTCAAAGTCCTCAATCCTGTCTGTCTTTGGCAGGAAATTCTGTCATCTCATGTTGCTTGCCTTGGAAAGTACACACCGAGAGGGCAGACATCATAAAAAAAAAAACCTCCATCCACCTGTTGTTCTGACATTGGGGGAGCATTTGAACCCCACCTGCAATTCTTTGGTCTGACTGTGAACTGTGTGTACACGTGTGTGTGTGTGTGTGTGTGTCCAAGTGTGTCTCCCCATAAACAGGTGGGGTTCCCCTGCCACAGATATCGAGTTCCCGTCTTTGATAACGCATTACAGACTTCATTAATTTCACTCACTCCAGCCACGCACTCACCGTCTGACTAACTCGCTGAGGAATTTTGGTGTGAGCACACCTCCTCAGCCTCGTGTAAGTTTTACAAGCTGAGATTAACATGTGTGAAAACAAATGTAATTTAAGCCCTTATTGTTTTAGGAGGGTGAGGCGGACATGGCCGCTTTTAAAAGAGATGTCTGTATTGAGTAGGGCTGGGAAATAAATCCAGTTTTCAGATATATTGATATATTCTTAATTGAGATAATGATAAGACAGTACAATTCATATTAATTTGGCCATCACTGAGTACAATCAGGGATATAATGATTCAAATAAATAATAGTTTTTGCTTTTACTTGTCAAAAGTTGAGGGGAAAATCCTATGCACTGTCTATTCTGTACTAATATTCTGGTAGTTTTTGGGAAAGCGGTTTGGTTTAAAGAAACTGTCCAAAAATGGTTGAAACTGGCAAGGACTTTTTCTTTGCCACTTTTCACTTCCACCCATCTTTTAAATTATGCTAACAAATTATATTTGTGCATTTTAGACATTAAAATATGACTGAAGATCATTTAGCTTCTGTATTCCTCAATTTCACCAATCACTTAAACAACTGTGTTTTTGGTCTGAAACAAATTATATCAAAAAAGTAGTTGACAGATATTCTGGCAAACTAAAGTCTTGCAAATAGCTTAGCCTGAATCCAACCACATTCCCTCTTTTATCAATCCAATCCTGTGAAGGTTTGTTGTTGCATACTTAAATGCAAATGTTCTTTATTTATACAGCCCTTTACAACAATCCTTTCGGTGAACCAAAGTGCTTTACAATAGATAGCAAATAAAAAGGAATAAATAAAAACAATAAAAAGCAATAAAAGCAATAAAAGCAATAAAATAGAAAGAATACAATACAATAAAATAAAGTAAAAGTATTACCATGTTACTGGGTATTGAAAGCCATCCTAAATAAATACATTTTCAGTCTATATTTGAAAAGGCCCAAGCGGGGAGCTTGTTCCAGAGCCTGGGATCAGCAACGGAAAAGGCTTGGTCACCCCAGACTTAACAGCCCTACACCATCTACTGAGAATTTCAAAGATTGGAAAGTGTTTTTTTCCCTAAAAACTACAGAATGACCACTTAAAAATGTGACTCCCTTCTGGGACTTGCAATTCAACATAAAAAGACACAAAAAGTTGTATGGAGGTTTTCATGCCCAGTTTACACCAAAACAATCACACAACTGATAGAAGACTTTTACCAAAGTCGTTGTACCGTGAGACATTGTTTATCATTTCTGATCATTCAAAAGAAAAAATACCCAGTGTTGGGTTTCCAGGATTTTGATTATTGTTGCTGTGGCATCAAACAGGTATCAATACTAATTATTTATTTGATTACTTTTGATTCTGTTATTGCAACTACCTTTGTTTTCCCTCGGGCACATAGCCTGAATATACAAAAACACTGTTGACGTATCTATTTCTTTCCTTGGCTGTGAATTTAAATCAAGACAAGATAGATGGAGAGCAATGTTGAGGTTGTGGAAAATCATCCTTTACAGTTATGTTAATAGGCCTCAAGAGCCTCCAACACATTTCTTCTCTGAGCTCTTTTAAGCCACGAAACACAAACTCCAAACACATACATCTCACATGTGTGCAGACTAATTTGTGCTGCACTTTGTTTTCTTGACATTGATTGGTTATTCTTGAGCACATGAGGACACCCGACACCACGGCCGCTTTGATTCCAGTTGTGCAGTGACTCATCTCGCTGTCTGGAGGATGACACAGTGGCTCGAGGTGAACTCTGTTCGCTCTGCCTCGAGTATCGTTCCAAACTAACAGAACAATGCCAGGGGATTAGGGTGCGGGGCTAAATTTAAAACCAGGAAAGACTGCAGGCAGAAAACAGGGACCCCTTGGAAGCAAAGCTATATGTATTTTTTCATGTTTGTGTTTCTTAAAACCAAAAGACTGCAAACACAGAAACTCTGTGCATGTCAAACAACATTATTGTTTTTGTGTTAAATGGGATTAGGGTAAGGTCATTTGGGGCCAAGCTTCAACTATAAAATCAACCCAATGTGATAAATGACAGATGCTCGAAACCAAACCCCATAAAACAGTTTATCATTTTATTTGTCATCAATTAAGGCCATAATTTATGTGAGAACTGCAGCTTGTTTTTGACAGTCAAACAAAATCTTGTGGAATAAACAAAGTTTACAAGGGTACTGCATTTTGAAGCCAACAAATCTGTAAATTATGCAGCAGATGTAAGGGATGTGCATTTACAGCAAAGTACAACTCTAATGTCACTCTCCTACAGAAGGACTAGGATGAACATTTGAATGCTAGCTTGATGCTAACACATGAAGAAATCACTATTAACAGGCTTCAAGACGTGGCATTGCGGTAATTTTAACATGAGAAATGATCTGTTTTGATTTGATGGTACAGATTAACAAACCAGAATTGCACAGTGGTGCAACAGGTAGTGCTAATGTCAAAGGCAAGAAGGATGCTTGATCAGCTGCCTGTTTGGGTGGGCTTTTCTGTATGGAGTTTGTATGATCTCCCTGTGCATCACTGGATTTTCTACTGGTACTTTGGTTGTCTACCATAAGCCCAAAAACATGCCAGTTACATTAATTATTGACTCCCAATTGCCCTTAGGTGTGAGAAAGTATAAATGGTTGTTTGTCTTTGTGTGACATCCTTGTAGTTAGTCGGGGATCATTTCAGAGAGTACCCTGTCTCCAACATCAGCAGGGACCCAGCCCCCTGGCACCCAAAAGGGACAAAGCAGAATGGATCATGGATGGGTAAAATGGAACTTGAGAGCCCACTTAATTATTCAATCATATTGCAATGTTAAAGGTCATACATTACAGAAAACACACCTTATAATGTTTTTTTTTTTTTTTAATACAAAATTATGTTCGTGGCCACTTTTTTGTGGAAGGAATTTGTCTATGCATGTCTGTTTGGCTGCAGTAGAGATTAGAGCACAGTACTGGAAAGCCATGAACAAATCTGCTTTTTAAGAGGGGCGTGGTCAGACACAGGTAAGGAGTATTAAAGCTGCTGACACCAAAACAGCCTGTTGTCAGCAAGGCTAAAACAGTGGGGTTTTAAATGGATGTCAAGATCCAATATCCAAAAGGATTTTTAGGCAAAAAAAAAACATGAAAAATTGTGTGATGAAGACATCTGAGACCAATCACATGGCTTCTCAAGAAAGGGATGCCAAGTTTGATTCTTAGAATCTAAACTATCTGCAGCACTCCAATTTTGCCACTGGACATTATTGTTTTCTTCTTATTTTGTCATTAATGGCTGTCACCTTATAATTTTCAAATGCACTATAACCCCTGGTACAAAAAAGTATTTATCTTTTTTAAGAAGAAATAAAAGTTGCATGAAAACTTCTTTGAATTCTTGGCTGAGCATTATCCCCTCTTTGTGTTGCTTGAACATATGTCACATGGGAACACCCTTTCAACTGTCCATTGTACAGATCTAGTGGCCTTAAGACCATGATTGTATGATTAGTACTAGAGCAAAAAAAAACTTAGGGATTAAAATGATTTATAAATTCTTGAAGTCTCATATGCAGATGATATGACTCTTGACATTACAGACCTAAAAAAAAAAAAACCTAATTTTTAAAACTTGATGATTTATCAAACATATGAAAATTACCTATGCATTTCATAAGTACCCAAGGAGAGACATTAATTTGCTTCTGGAAAAAAAAAGTAAGTGTCCATCTTTCTATCCTGTCTAAAATTTCTGCACATAGAAACTCAGCGTCTAAAAACTGCTGGTAATATGATATGATAACCTTTACCAAGAAATAATTTAAATATCTGTCAGTCTGGGTTGAGTACGCTTAAGTGACTTTTTTTTCCAGAAGCGTTGGAGCCATCTTTGCCGTAAAACATCTGTTTATGGTATTACTTGTAATGCCAATACCCTGTAAGTACTGTCTTCTTGTTAAATCCTTGCCATGCCCAGACACAAGCTCGACCTTGACACTTTAAAACAGACAGCTCACAAAGAGGAGCGACAAGTGCTGAGGGCACGAACTTGACCCTGTCAGGGGGAGGAAGACAGAGCTAACAATGATCCGTCTTTACTGTCAGGACAAAAACACAGAGACGGGAAGATTATCTTACAGCCTGTGCTTTGTTTTAATAAAGCTTCAATTCGCTCCTGTTGCAGTGCATAAATGTAATGCTTTTTGATATCATTAAAAAGCATTACATTTATTTATTTATTTATTTTAAGATATCTTTTAGAGTAATCTTTTTTTTTACTGTAGGATTCTCTGTGCTCTGTCTTGATCATTTCATGAAAGTCTTTTTTTAAGTATGTTCTCTTCTTGTTTAAGTATGCTGAATTTACTTGTGTAAAGCACCGTGGGTAACCTTTGTGCATGAAATGTGCAATATGAATGAACATTTAGTTTTTAGTTGATCCAATTGATCAGACACATAAGAAAAGCTTTTAAGAGTTTAAGTAAGTATCAACTGTGTGGATCTGCAGCACAGGTTTTTTTTTAAGTTTTGATCTATACACAATGACACATGTTTACACCCCTTAAAAGCAGCAAACACATTTGGATAGTAAATTAACAAGTTGAAGGCCTGGGCACTTTACAGCACCTAGGAAATTATTTAAAAAGGAGAAGTCTTAGTTGGAACATTACTTCAGGTATGCCTACTTATCTAAATATTAGGGAATGCTTCACGGCCTGGATGAAAATCTACACGGGGGGGACTAATAAGCTAACATCAGCCCTTTATTGTTTTGGTTTTTTTTACTTGCAGAAGGATCACCAATAGCTGTCACTTTTAGTCAGTATTTTAGGGCAGCAACTTAATTAGATGAGGTAATATTCTGATAAATTTGATGAATCATGTCAGGGTTAAAAGTCTGTATGTCACTACTGTCTTTGTAACTCATAGACAGAGTGGAGCATCAAACAGCATTAAACCACAATTTGCTCTCTGTGGGTTTTCCCTGAAAGATGGGGCGCTGTAGAGGTTAATTTTTGCCCTTGTCTATTTATGGGTTGGTGCACCCTGTTAAAAAATAACTGTCTTTCATTTTAAAACAAATCAACCTCCTTAAGACACATGGCAGCAACTGGAAGCGTCAACTTCTCTATAATCTAAGAGGTCTAATAATTTTTCACAGCTATGTAGACTAATCAGCCCCTTAAGCAGCTGCTCAAATGAAACATCATATGACCATAGTATCAGTATAAGATTATTAGTATTGGTATTGGTAACAAAATTAATCTGGTAACTCTTGTTCTAGCTTTTTGCTCTAAATGTCTCTTTTAATTACAGCCAGAATGAAATTCCATGTTGTTTTTGAATGTCCTGCATCACCACCAGAATCTATAACATGCCTCATAATATTGATAAGTTTCAGGACCTCTCTTTTTTCTTTGCTAATATTGTATTTTCAGTGCTTTTTCTGTTATTTTGTAGTCTTGTTTTGTAGAGCTATCAAATTCCACCATCATGTGCCAGCAAAAGAATCTGGCCCTGACAGCTATTGATGGGAGAATGAAACCCCGTCTGATCAACAAGCAAATAGGAGCCACTTGTGCAGCATTGTTTAAAGGCTATCCATGACAGTTATTTTTAGAAAGCTATACCAACCATTCAAAAAGGTCTTCATAATGCAGATACACGGGTCACTGCTGTCATTTTTCCTCTTGTCGCTCCACAAAAGAGCCGGCATCTGTCGGGACCTTTAACTTTGCGTATTGTTGTGGCTTTGAACTCGACTCTGATGAGACAAGAGTCTTGATTTAACACAGTGAGAGAAGAGTTTTCTGGAAAAAAGTTGAGGTATTCTTGGCCTGAGTGGATAGAGAGCATGTGGACGCTTGATTTCAAAATGATTTATGGTGCAGAGGCATCCATAAATCCATAGTGTCGAAAAGATACAAACATACCACAGGGGCCAGTGTGCCCTGGGAGAGGGAAGTGGTGGCTATAAAACCAACAAAAAAGGTTTCATGGAGTAATTTTTGATCTTCCTCTCAGCCGGACATTAATTTTTAAAGGTTTGTTGTGTATTAATGGAGGAAACTGCTGTTTCTAGAACTGTCTCAATACACTTAAAATATTCCAGACAGCTCAAATGATAGACTTAAAAGCAATCTGCACTTTGTGACACACTAGTCCTTTTATTCATTTACTACTCTTCTGTAGAAATGTCCTTTTTCCACTGTTAAGCAAGTTTTACCACAAAATTTCCCCATTTTCTTCTTAAATAAAAGCAAAGCAACATATTCGACAAAGTTTGAGCTCAGCTGTTTGGTTACTTAAACTGACTTTTGGTGCTGTTCCATTTGAGTTACAAGCTGAGCTAGGCCTGATCCTGTTTTGGTTCTAAACACTTTTTGATAGCATGTCCTCCATGTAGGTGAGGGTATTAAAGTGTGACTGAGAAAACAAAGCTGGAAGCACAGGTGAAAGTGTAGTTGGCTCTCAGTTTGTGGCTTTTTGTCACAGTAAGGAGATGAGTTTTGCTGTAGGGATGCTTGCAAGCAGCAAAATAGCACATCTTAAAGTAGAGCAAAGTTTGGGAAGTCATACAGCATCATTGAGCTGTTTTGAAATGGGTTTTCTTTCAGCGTTGCACAGTACCCTTCCCGTTGCGGCTTTACTTGGACCTTTCAGTGGTATGGTTTTTCCCACACATTTTAGTATCAGCTCATGTACCAAAACCTTACCAGAGAACATGTTTACAACTCTACCAGGCACCAGGTATGATCTCCAGGGAACCAAAATATTGAGTGGAGTCGAGCTGATACCATGTAACGGATATGTCCCATAAGAGTCCAGTTATGTGTATGCAACCTTGAGGGCTTTAAGAGCCAGCCTCTAGTGGACTCTCAAGGAACTGCAGCTCTTCAAACTTCCACATTAGCTGCTTTTTCAGCATGCAAGATTGGCACATCATTGTGTCTGCAAAAGTATTCTTAGGAAAATATCTTAATTGTTGGTTGATTGCACAGAAAAAGCAACTAACGTTGAGCGCAAATGTTGACCCATTAACGAGGGATCCCTGAACTTCGGTTAGTCATTTTGTACATGCACTTCTGCATGACTTCTATTCTTTTGTTATGTATGACAGTATAAAATACTTAATTTCACAAGATAAAAAAGTTAAACTGCCTCCCACCTGCAATTCATGGATTTAGACCTCTCTAGCAGTGCAACACTAATCTGAACAAATTTTGAAGACAAGATCACAGAGTGCATCTCTTTGGATTTGTTTGATTCGCAAAGGAAGAAAGGAGAGACCTGCTTCACATTATCCATACAGACAAAGAAATTTTGTTTAGACAGTGAAATAAAACGTGATTGGACTGTGATTAACTACAACGTTGAACCAAAGTTTTTCAATTGATCACCTTTTTAAAACTTCACTGTTTTAAAACCATCATTTACCCCCATGTTAATACTTTGTGTATGTTGTACAGGAAATATTGAGGACTAAAAGAACAGTAAAGGTAAAAAGAGGGAAAAAACATCTTGTAAGCATCATTCAGTTTGATTTTGCTGCAAGCAGACAGCAGCATTTACATTTATGTTGTTTGATTTGAATGGTATTGATCTCTGCTCCTTTTGATTCCCATTTTACTCACTCACAGCCAAGTCCTCCCACACAGGCTTTTCCTTTTTGAAAGATCACTCACAGATAGTTTGGAAATTACTCTTGGAGAATATTTCTTTTAAAAATGCGAATTGATTTCTGCATGTAGAAATGAAGCATTATGTGGGTGTTGAGTGCAGTGGGGAGATACGGCGGTGAAAAATGACACTGCGTCATGAGCTATCAGTTTCAGTGGCTCAAAGAGAAACATCTGGTCGGACTCGGCTCCAAAGAACACAAACCCCAGCTAAGGAGACTGCATGAGATGGAAGCAGACAGCCTTCAAAACAAACGCCACCAGCTTTGTTGGCTTCTGACGCAATTTGCTTGAGGTCTTAGTCAGTTTCACAGCCAGGAGTCTTGCTATGATCTCCAGGAAAACTTGTGGCACGCCAAGATAAAAGACAAGGTGCTGCTTCTGTGTACGATAACAGATACCCATCCTAAGAATACGGTACATTGTTACCTCTTTGGGTGCTGTACATAGCTTGGCTTTGGGGTAATCCATCAAGCGGGGGTGAGAAATAGCCTTCTATATTTGGCATCTACGTCTTTAGCTTGTTCTCTCAGTGGGTACAGGGGCAGCTGAGGAGACAACCATCTCCATCAGTCATAAATGCTGGCCCAGGGCCCAGAGGTCCTGTCACTAAGAGGCTTAAACCCAAGAATCTTCCCCTCATTCGTATAAAAGCCAAGCAGGTCAAAAGGGTCTGAAATGATTTGCATAGACAATGAGGTACTGACTTTATGACTTTAGTGGACTTTGAGTGCATACTCTCTAAGGACAAACTCAATTCAATTAGCAACCACTTAAAACCTCAATTCAGAGCTTTATCACGTCTAAAACAAGTTATAAATATAAAGTCATTTATCATGACAATGTATTATCGATAAAAAAACATAGTTAGTTTTTGGTCAGTGACTGAAGTAAAGAAGAAAAAACTTTTGAGCTCTTTGGCTCCTCTTGTGTTGTCATGGGGTTCCCCAGGGGTCTGAACCATGTCCATTGCTGTTTAAACTCTACTTGGCAACCCTTGGTGCTGTGTTGTAACCTGACACATCAGTTAGGTAGTTCAGGAAAAAGGGTCTGGTCAAGGCATGTTTCTAGATAAAAGAGCTGCACCACCCAAAGTAGGATGAATGCCATCTCTTCCTATCAGACCAGGCTTTCCCCAAAAAGATGTCCAGTTATCTATGAAGCCCACATCGGTGGCTGGACACCATCTCAATAGCCAGTGGTTAGATGACGCCGGAGGGAGAAGCCAAGCTAAGTCTGCCCACACCAACCACAGCTGGCTGGTTAACTACAGCTGCAAATCAGGGTTTAGTCTCCGAGGTGCAGGGCTGCTACCCCAGATCGGTGACCCTCGTCTCCAGAGCTAAAAACACGCCACACTTCATACAATTACCGTTATCAGTAAATGAGGATGAGGAGTAACTGACCATATGGAACACCAGGAGAGAGGGAAGAGGCAGAGACAGAAGCCATAGTTAGCCATGCTAGGCTAGGCTAAGCTAAGCTAAGCTAGGAGCAGAAAAGAAACAAACTGAATCACACAGCCTCTGATAAGCGAGAGTGCTTTCACTTAACTTTAGTAGGTTTGAACTTAGGTTTATCAAACAAAACAAGTATGTTTGAGAGTTAAACATCAAATTATCAAATAGCTGTATCTAGTGTTACCAGAACATGACACAGCATTTCACTGGCATAACAGGAAGTGACATATACGCTCACCACAGTTATTTCCACAATGCATTTATGTACTCCAATTCACATGCCAACTTTATCTGACAAAGGGATATATTCATTGTTATCTCAATATTCTAGACCCCAAGCAAGACTATTATCTCCTGCGTTCACTGCGGTTGTTTGGATCCTGGTGGTGGAACAGGGAGAGCAGCCTAACAACTAGGGCTACAGCCCTCCTTAATGGCCCATGGCTTCATCAAAGTTTGAGCATCATGTTTGATTGGTTTTGGAGCTTTTTGTGCTCACATATAGAAAGGACTGAGGATGGAGTCTGAAGAGACAGGAATTACATGTTATGAAACCACAGCCCAGACACAAAAGCAAACCCCTTGGCCCAAGGACAACAGGTCTACAAATGAGGCTACAACTAGGCTACATGATGCTCCAAGCATAACTTTTTTAGTGGCATTGAGAGTTGAAATGAAACAACTCAAACATTTTGTTTAACAATGAATTCTGGTGCAAGCGAGTGTTGAAGTTTTACAACTAAATTGGCTAAACTTGTACATCCTTACCAATTTCCATCCACAATACAAATTAAAAGGCTTAATCTTACATTTAGTAACTAGCATGTCCAGGGATTAAGTCATTATCACCTCAGAAAATGAACATGCAGAACTCTAAATCCTGATAATTATGGATGCAGTTTATTTCAGTAATTTCTTCAACATCAGCCCAATTTAAGGCTTTAAACACCACCAGCCACAGAATACGAGCCCCATAAAATGCAAGTGTAAGGCCGGCTGTAGGAAAACATTTGGGGAAAGCAGCCCAAAAAACTGGGAATTGGTTCTGTAGCGCTGCCGGGTGACCACAAAAATCTGTCTGTGAACCACGTCAAGACTGTGATCATTATTTCACTCTTTTCTGCAGCTTTTCGTCTGCATACATTTACCACCACATCAGCATTTTTCCGCCAAATGAAATCTGGAGGCATTCCTCTCCCTTTCCGCACCCTTTACAGAGCTCTTGTCAAAACCAAGATGGCTTTCTCTCCCACTGTAAAACATAGTGTGTTGGTCGATGTTGTATAATTACAGAACACACTTCAATCTTGTTTGATATCCTACATCTTTGTTGGACTGGGAGACAAGGAATTTAACTTGACAGAGAATCTGTTGGCAAGGGTAGAACACATCTTGTTTCTCTTTCCAAAACAAACCTTTACATACCTCATTTCCAAAAGAGTGACATGGTGTATAATGTAAATTAAAAAAAGAATACAATGATATGCACATCTTTTTTAGTCTTTATCAGTTAAATACAGCTCACACACAAAATGAGTAAAAAAATTGGCTGGATTTTATTTCATATAATTATTTTTCAAATATACTTAGATTATGAATCTGACACCTATAACAAGCTCCAAAAACAGTTGGGACAGGAGGAAAAAGACAAGGACAAGTATGATATGCTCAAAATCATCTGGAACATACCACCAGTAGGCTAGTTAATTGTGCACAGGTGATAGTGTTATGATTGGGCATTAAAAGGAAAGGCACTTATGAAGTCATTAGAGCTTAAACAGGGCTTAAACAAACACTGAGTGATTGAGATCTTCCATCTTTCAGAAAGCTCTAGGACAAAATCAAGCACTGTCCTGTGAGAAATATTATACTTTTGACTCTGGAACACTCCAAAAAAAAAAAAAAAACAGCATCAGTTAAGCCAGTGGCATTGCTGCACCTAAACATTGTCCATGTATCTCTCTCTGTTACATTTTGACTATCTAGACAATCCTCTTTGACAATAATTACATTAAATCTCCCATTCCACATGTGCTTATGTGCTTTAATAAAAGTCTGACTTTTTTTTCAATGCAGGAATATTAGAAATTCATTGTTTCTCTCCAATGCTCTCCAATGCTCTAACAAAACAACTGTTGTTGTCTTTTACCACATAAGCATATCATTTAGTCTAAGTCAGTTAGCTTTAACTATGTGCAAGATGTCTGCAGTTCTGGTCTTGGATGTTACAGTTCTCCTCAACATAGAGGCCCTCTCTAAGTTGGAACATAAATATGCGCTGGCAAAGGCCAATATCTTGTGGTTTCAGAACGTATCCCACAGAACTTCTCATGGCAGAATGATTGACACATTACGTTTAAATCATGGTGTAGCCGTCCCAGGCTGTCTTCAAAGTGCAACTGGTGCAATTTCTGAAATGTAAAGAAGCATCAAACTCTGGCTCTGCACTAGAAGCATGGGCAGGGTCCTGTGCCATAATAACTGAATGCTGCAGGGTGGTTTGAAAATGAGTGCTCATATCCATTTTAGAACCCAGACCTCTGTCCAAGTGGAGTATACATTTCAGATGTGACTTCAAGGGAAGGAATAAACCATTCTCCTGTCTTTGAAACAGTCACTGCAGATGGTTTCAAACAAGAACATGTCCATTGATATATATTTAGAGAAAAGCAATTAACCTCTCAGAGCACTAGAAAAGGCACATTATGAACAAATGTGGCCTGGAAATGGTGCTAGATACCATTTGTCAGGAAGTCTTCTTGTTGGGAGATAACATGTTGGCTATTTGGAGAGTTTAAACTTAGAAAAGGGTTTCAATAGGTTTAATTAACTGAAATAATATAATAAATAACAGGTTTTAGTTAACATGCCTTTTCATTTTTTTGTCATAATTTAATTAAACTAGTTTGGTTTATACCAGGGGTGTAACGCTGTATGCATTCATACCAAACCATGGATGAGTACATAACGAATACAAGCATTCTTGTATGCACATGTAACTTTGCTTCAACCCTTTTGTCTCCAGTCAGAGGATACTTTGGCCTAATTGTGAAAAACATTGACGAAAGACAAGGTGAGAGTGCAGTGTTCACCATATACGATAATTTTAGTGGTTTGTTTGCGTGCAGTGAGGAGGCTGGAGATTGTGAACATGGTAGAAGTTTTGTTTCTGAAACTTTGATGTTGGCAGCTAATATTCACTTAAAGCAGGGTTTTGGGCATTCTGTAGATTAACAACAGGCTGATTTTTGTTTGAGAAATATTCATTATAATCTATTCTCCATTAAGATCTGTAATCAGTAAGCAGAACTGAAACTGGAGTCAGAATCTCTAAAATCTAAACAGTATCTAACCCTGCATGGTTTTGTACTCAATGACCTTTGATGGGTGAATTCTACTTATCCTTGCATTGGTGGCTGGGTCGGAGGGTGAAATTTGTCATGGTTTTGTATCAAGTTTTCAGTTTATCTCAAGCTTCTGGTCACATCTGTCATTTTTGTTTCGGCTTATCCTACAGTCCACTTCCTCACAAGTATACAGAATCCACCCTTTGCAAAGTTGTGTGTTGTGTTTTATTATCTTCATATTCTGTATATTCTGCCCTTTTCTTCAAGGAAAGGTAAAAACCCAGAGACTATACATCTTAATGTACCAGAAGTATCAAATAACATTATCCTACTGCTACACTGTCTGCTCTACTCGTAGCAGACAGCACTTGTAACTCTCAAGAGTCCTCATTCTCCGCCTGAGTTGACCACCACCCAAGCCAAGAGAGGCGGTATGAAGTCATCACCAAAGTCAAGAGCTACTGTGCCACAGAGTGTTCAAGGAGGGAAGAAAAGTTGGCAGAAAATCAGCGCTATGTCACTGGACAGGATTTGCAAGAGGGAGGAGGCAGAAAGAAGGGAAGTAAGGAGGGAGAGAGGGGAAAAACTCAGCCTGAAGCGGAAGAGGGATGCTTTAAGGAGGGGAGAAGAGGGCAGGGAGGGGGAAAAAGTTGGAACTAGAAAGTAGGATGAGGAGTTAAAACAAGATTTCTAGGTAGAGGAAGGAGGCGGAGGCGAGTTGTGGTTGTGGAGGGGAGAGAATGGCTGTGTTGACAGAGGAGGTGAAAGACATTTTCCCTGGCTCCAGGCCCAGCTGGTGTCTACGCTGGACCGCTGCGGGTGTCAGATCTTTATTCCGACCCTGGAGACAGCTGGAGGTGTCAACGCTGCGCCAGCCTCAGTTATACCTCCCCACAAAACTCAGACATGTGTTTGTGTTGCTGCAGCCTCACTGTCACAACAAGCAGATATCGATTGTCATGGAGTCTCACTCTTTTTGTGAGATGCTCCCCTAAAGCAGACTTTCCTCAAGTTTGGATCCCGACACAAAATGGGCTGCAAAACTGTTTTTATTGGGTCGCCGGCTGTCAGACTAAAATCACTAAAATGACTGTGAGGAGTCATCCCAATGCCCTCTCATATCGTCTCGTGACCCTGCTCATCGACATCTGCATGCGCTCTCTGGCTTCACAGACGCTTCTCATTTCAGTGTCCACGAGGCCAAAGTATGAAAGTGAGTTCAGAAACATTAGCTCTGCCAAGGCCCTTCATGTGAAGCACAGAGGTTATACGATATTATAATGTTTTGTTCAGGCCAAAAATGATTTATGAAATCAATTACAATTGTATTTTACGGTCTAGATAGTATAATGTTGTTTTGTAAGTTTGGGTCCCTGGGAGACAGCAAACCTCTCATTACATTATCCTATAGGGCTGGGTAATGTGTCCAGTTTTGAGATATGTTGATGTATTTTCAAATTAGATATACAGTAATAGAATATTGTTTATGACAATAAAATTATTTGGAAAAAATGGTTGTCAAATGAACCACTTATGGTTAGGGAACACAAGTCTGTCTGTTTGAAATGTTAAGTCTAAATGGGAGATTCTCATTTTATTTTTTGATACTACTGAGAAACATTTTTATTAGTTGTAAAAATAAAATGAAAAATGAGTGATCCCACAAATTGAAAAAAGGAGTCCTAGTCACATAATATTGGCAATTGTTTTATTTTAAATATCAAAAACTGCAGGCAAACTAGTGCACACTGTCAAAGTTGCCCATTTTTGTAGGCAATATTTGGAAAATTAGTGCAACCAGTGAAGCGCAAAGGGTTTCCCTGTTCATCCAGAAGTCAGATGTTGACAAAAATTTAAAAAGTGGGTAAAATTATTAAGTTTGTGGAGTTCCAATAACTAGAAGTACTAAATACCAAATTTTGGACTGTTTATTTTTTATTATTATTATAAATGTAAGGAAAAGTCCCAGCACACCCACAAAATTGCACAAATTCATTGGCAATATTTGGAAATGGCTGCGCAACCGGTGAGAAGTGGGGTCTTCCCAAAACCTTGAAGTTCTTATCACTTAAAACTGGACATTATCTTTAATACTCAAAAACCTGGAGAGAACTCATGCATGCATGGGGAGAACATGAAAACTCTTCATTTGAACAAGAAGCCAAGCCAGCAACCACCTTTCTGTAAAGTAAAAGCACTTCCTACTGTACCAAAAACAGCAACCACCTATAGTACATTTCCAAAATTGCCCAAAAACATTGGCAACATTTGAAAGAGTAGATTAAACTGTAAAGGAGTAAGGGATTCCCTGAATAGATTAAAATCTGGAACAACCAATATTGGGCAATTTACTGTTTTGGATCAACAAAAAAAGGAAGGCAATTTCCTGCTGATATCTTAATTCTAAAAGAACTCTAAAATTCACTTTTTAAAGTGAATTGATTTGGAGAGGAGCAAAGTTTACCCTTAGGATCGAGAAATCCTTAACATTCATTCTTGAGTAATTTATTGTGTGTAGCTATCAAAAACATCAGGCCAACCCCTATTTCTTCCTGTTGCATGTGTGACTGTATGAGATGACTGTAAACTGTAATATCTGCACTTTTAGCTGTCCTTGTTTGTTATGTTTGTTTTGCTGCAGGACACTTGGTGAAAACAGACCTTACTCTAAGTGGATCCTTACATAAAGACTAAATTTTGGTAAAATCCTGCACAGTATCTAAATTGCACAAATATATTGACACTATTAGGAAAAGTAGAATCAACTTGTAAAAAGCTCAATCCTCAGGGCCTTAACATGCAATACTGCACAATTTATAGTTTTAACATATCAAAAAATTGCACACAATCTTCCACACACTGTCTTGATTGATGAAGTAAGTTGGCAAAATTACAGGCACTTGTGCATTTAAGACAGTGCTCTCTTTCCTTTGACTGAAAATGAGTCTGAATATCATAAAGTTTCTGTTATTCCTGAGACAAACCCTATTTCAGATTGTATTACATTCTGACCGAAGAAATGTTGCCAAATGTTTGTGAGCTGTTTAGATGTCAAAAAAGTTTGTCTGCAAAATTTGATTACTTAAAGCTTATTAAATTGCTTAAAACTGGGTGTCTAGAACTTCTATTTTTGTTGCCATGATATCAAATATGTAGAAGATTTTTTTATATGAGCAAAATAAAATCAAAAGTTCATATTTTTAATATTGTGACAACAGTTCATTTTCTCTTTACACTATAAAAGCCTATTTGTAAATTGTGCCTTGCCTTTGAGCTTAGAAAATATCGCCACAGGAATTTTGGTTCTTATCGCCCAGCCCTTAGCCCCAAAAGTAAACATTTTTAAAGGAATAAAAGAGACCGTCTGTATTTTGAAACTATAAAATGGTCACTTGAAAACCAAAGTCACTTGTGGGATTCATAATCGAGCATGACAAGACCCAAAAGAAAAGTTATATGGTGGCTTTCATGGCCCATTTACATTGAAACAATCACTCACTCCTGGGGTTTCAGATTCTCCAGAACCACAGACATACATTTCAGGGGTTGGCCCTCAAACTACAAATCAAACTGGTAGGAAGACATTTTATATATTTCCTAATAGATTCCAGAGGAGAGGATGGCCCTTAACTGTTATGTGGAGCACCCATATTGCTTTTCGAGGGTTTGAGTGTCACTTTAGAAGAAGGAAAATCGAAAACAACAGAGAGGATTAGATGGATTCATTTATATCCCTGTTAGTTAAATTTGAAAATGTATCTTAAAGGGTCCTGACAGTTTGATATATTGTCGATAGCAGGAGTCTGCAGTCAGACACATTCCTCTGTAATGAGGTTAGTTCTGCTCTGATAGGTGAATCCCAATAATATGACAGTCTGCAGGAATCCACCAACGCCAAAATCAAGTCCAGCTCGGTCACTTTAACTCCAACGTGAGGTTAAAAACTTTTATTATTAGTGTAATTACATTGAGTTATGTTCTCTGTTAATGATTTATGACAAGGAAAAATACTTCTTGAGAGAAAGCAGGTAACTTCTGTCCTTTGTTGGGCTGGAGCTCACCCAGTTGAGGTTTGACAGATCACTCTTGCTCAGCTGCAGTCTTTTTAAAAATGTGTCTGTTTGAGGAAGAAAAATCATTTCCTATCTATAAATCAAGACAAGATCAAGGGACTGAAAACCCTGGAGTGATCTGTTTTTGAGAGTGGGCCTCACTGTCTCAAAGACTGTTGTGTGTTTAAGTATTGGAGGGATAGTTCAGAATGTTTGAGGTGGTGTTTCATGAGGTTTACTTCAGTGATAAATACATCTTGCATAGTGATTTTGATCAGCTATACCCCTTTAAGAAAAGAACTGGTGCAGAGGTTGAGGTACAGATGGGGCCAAGAGCCTGACTAATTTATTGACTTTAAGGTTAAAAACAGAAGAAGAAGAAGTTTTGTTTTGTTTTGTTTTGTTTTGTTTTGTTTTAACAAACACTTTATTTACAATAATATTAAACAGGCAGGCACTTAATATTCAACATCTACTCAGTATAGACATTTTTAAGAATTAGTTTTCCATCAGATACATCACATAGAATACTATGAAAGTCCCCGAACTGTAAAGAAATCATCTATATTTCCCATGGTCTTTGTTTTGGGACTACTTTAGTCCACTGCATAGCCTGTGTGCCCCACAGCCTGAAAAACCAAAACAAAGGGGCTTGCTAGCATAACAGTAAAGCACTGCAAATATGTTCAGTACAGTAAACAATCACCCAAACATTGTTTTAAAGTTTGCTCCTGCCTACAATTCTGTAATTTGTGCAGATCTCTTGGCCCCATCTAACACAATGTATAACCTAACTTTTGTGTGTCTTTCCTTATAGGGGCAGAGCTAATCAGAATTACTGTAGCTTATGTATTTACTTATTCCCCCTGAATTCTCTAAATCAATGATTCTAACCAAAATATTTGCCTAGTGGGATTATATTTTTGCCACAGCAGTTTTAATTTGATTAAGTCATTTCTAAGTAAGAAGTGGATGTGGGACGAGCTGAAAGTGTGTCTCCACATGCCATCTTTTGTAAACCCCCCATTCCCATCTCTTCTGGCTTGATTAACACACTGTGCATTCAAGGAGTTTAGTTAAAAAACTAAAAATCACAATAGTTCTGACTGGAAACTATTTTTCACAAAACTGTGCTCATTTATAAGATGAAAGATGTACACAGACTTGCTCAAAATGTATCAACACTGAGGGGCTAAGACTGTATGTTGGTTGATGTGTTTTTGATGCAGGTCACAGACTATTTAAAAATAAGACGTCATAAGATTTAGCCCTGTAAAGATGCTGTATCAGGGCATAATGTGTTTATTTGCTGTGTATTAGACTTGTGTATTTGCAGATTTAATGCTTTGCCAATATTAATTCCAGGGACAGCCACTTTAATTCAGCCTGAACATCCAAGATTGGAGTCCTCAGACTAATAAGTATCTTTTTAAATGGCAGCAAATATCACATCATGCCACGGAAGAGATGGAGATCTCAGCGTTAATCTGTGCTACAAACAGCCACTGTCGGAGGGGGCACCGAGAGGTATTAAGTGTAAATCCTCTTTCCTGAAATTTGTTCACAGTGCAAATGGAAATTCCATCAGAAAATTCAGACTCATTTATTATTCATCGTCAGCCCCTCGCTGCTGCCTCCAAAGAGGTGATGAAAAACGATGGAGGATACGATAGTATATCATGTGGGACTGTAATATATCACTATCAAAATCAGCGAACTGGAAAAGACAGGATTTAATATGGTATCTGCTCTTAAGTCCCTACTAATTCAATAACATTATGCCCAAGAATTATTAGGCATCCCATTTCACACGTACACACCTGCCCACCCAGCTTGATGCAGGCTGTGTGGCAATATGTGAATATTTCTTAGCTCTCTGCACGGTAACAGAGAGGAAGAAGCTGCCATTGGTACAGAGTTACCAGATTTTTAAACTTCAACAATTTATCAGTTAAAAATGAAAATAATAAAATCAAATCTAGGGCGCACAGTGGCACAGCAGGTAGTGCACATGCCTCACAGCAAGAAGGCTGCTGCTTCAATCCCCCTGTCGGTCAGGGCCTTTCTGTGTGGAGTTTGCATGTTCTCCCTGTGCATGCATGAATTCTCTCCAGGCAATCCGGCTTCCTCCCACAGACCAAGAACATACTCATTAGGTTGATTGGTGGATCCAAATTGCCCTTCGGTGTGGAAGTGAGCAAATGTGTGCAATTGGCTTGTAACCGGTTCAGGGTATACTCTGCCTCTCGCCCAGTGTAAGTCGGGATAGGCTTCTTCAGCCCCCCCGCAACCCTGAGGCGTTACAGATGATGGATGAAATATCAAATCTTGTTTTAATACTACAGACTGCTATGAAAACATGATCTGACACACCACATGGATCGTTCAATATATTTCACTAATCCATCTGGTAAAGAGCCCATAGAAAGTGTTTGGGAGGGCAGAACCTTTCAGAAGCATATTCGACAAGTGATTGGATGATCATTCCCTCAAGCAACATTTATTAATCAGATAATACAGCAGGAGGGTGCTACTCTGTTACAGAACGTAAGCCATTCATAAAACATGTCAGAAGTAGAGCAAAAATATCCTTACTATAGAGAAGTTTGAAGTGCTGATATTTGTCTTTCATTTGAAAAAAAATAAATGTGGTAAAGAAACTGCTACTGAAGCTGTTAGCATCTATGCTAATCTCTATCAGTGGAGTCACTTCCTGCCGTTGTCTCTTTCATCTCTTCCTGCTATAAAGGACTGTGATTGGGCCATCCCACTTTGGAGCAGAAACGTTGTAGATTGGAGCTTGGCAAGATGGATCTTCCTGATAACAGACATTGAATCAGGTGGATCCAGCTGCTGCGCAAGGTTAATGAAAACTATGGGAGTTAGAAGCTTTAATATCTCTAAACCTCGATGAGAAGTCTGTTGTACGACAGGCATTAACAAAACTACTTGATCCCACTGAATTTCTTCTGAGTGATTGAATACTATGCAAATACAATGTGTGACACAGTGCCTCTCTCAGCTGTAGATATCGGAGTGCTGGCCACATATGATCAGTTTTGGTAACTAATTGGCGGCTAAGCTTTGTTCCTGATACATCAATCAATTATCAATAAATCTACAAAAAAGCAGAGAACTGATGTGATCCACTGACAGTAAAATGTAGACAGTGGCACAGTATTAGACAGCTTGACTGGCAGCTCCTCAAAGTTAAAACACCACTGCAACCACTTCTTATCAGCCTTCATGTCAACAATAATCCCTCGTCATAAACTTCTTTCGTGCCTCACCTCCTAGGCATGACCTTTCCTCTCCATACAAAGCCTGCCGTGCTGAAAGTTCATCCCACTCTTCTCCTCCAGATGAAAACAGAAGCCGAATCCCTTACAAGCAAATGTAAACAAGCTCACACACCCTCACATGACACATCTTTCCTTTCTTCCCAACATGGCTGGTAATCGGATGCCTGGATGCCCCCTTGCCATCCCTCATTACCCGGCATTCCAGAGGGCGACATGCCGAGGGCGCGGCAGAGGGACTGGTGCGAGGTTGGCGCGGAGCCAGATGACAGTGATTGATCGGAGCATGATTGATGGCTACAGCTGATGCACCAGCTCTGTTTTCAATTGTTGTTGGATCTGGCACTTCTCACCTTGTAAAAGTGCTTTGAGGGGAGCTTTGGGATGAACAAGGGTGTAGAGTTAGACCGAGAGGATGGTAAGTGTGAAAAGTGGGTGAGTGGTGGAGTTGATGGACTTGGATTCACTGAACATTATCTTATTTTAATACACTTCAACAGTGCAAAGGTGGTTGCTATTTCAGTTTTCTAAATATAGCTTTGTTTTGTTGGATAACTAGGGACTAAATACTTGACCAAATGGTGATGTAAAATCTTATACTACATCAGAAACAAATAATACTGGCTTATGACCGTGACAAAAACACAAAATATTCTGAAATGAGCATTTAATTGGCTGTTTAGGACCAGACCACCACTGAGACTTTTATGTTTCAATTTTAACACTCCAGAGGAACCACAAAAACTGAAAGACCAACTGTATGGTAGCCTATGAACGACTTAACAAATCACCCACCCATTCTTTATCTATGACAATTATCCCTTTCAGGGTAACAGGGGCTGGAGCCTATCCCACCTGACACTGGGGAAGAGGTAGGGTACACCCTGAACTGGTCACAAGCCAACTGCAGGGCCACATAACTCACACTTAAGGGCAGTTTGGAATCACCAATTAACCCAATGAGCATGTTCTTGGTCTGTAGGGGAAAGTCAGAGTGCCCGGAGAGAACCATGTATGCACAGGGAGAACATGCAAACTCCACACAGAAAGGCCCTGATCAACACAGAGATCAAACCAGCAACCTTCTTGCTGTGAGGCATGTGCACAACGTGCTGCACCACAGATCATTATAACATATCATTTTGAAACAATAACAACACACAGCGGCTCTGATTCATCAATCTGGCATAGGAATCATAATCATAAATAATCCTTTATCTATGTAATAGGCAAATCCCAGCATAAGAACAACTATGTGTTGATAAATGCAGTGGCTGAAAACAATCAACATTTTCAAAACAGGCTTGAAATATTCACCATTAAGCCCCAAAATATAGGACATGGGGGGGCATTATGTGGTGTAAGTAGAGGAAATCTGTTTGAATTGGAGGCTGTCCAAAATTAAAGATATTGGTCAATATCACCTCTGGTCTTGATGTTCCAACAATAATACATCCTCAAAACCACAACATATGGTTCTACCTCACATTTTCTGAATTTGATCCTATTCTGGGGGGCTGATGTCGACCCTGAGCCCCCAGTTGATGATCATTGCTCTACTCCCTTCTGCACTTGATTTAGCCTCAGTTGTGGCTAATCAGGCTGAAAAGTCAACCAACATGCCCAGTGTGTGATATAAGTACCTGTGTAGTGCGCCATACTGCATTATAGTGTATCATACTACTCACAGCACATACCTATTGAAACATCCAGTCAATTGAATTCAGTTATTGCATCATACTGCAATGTGCAATTTGACAGAGTCAGCTTGTTTTGTATCATTGTACTTAGTGGTATAGTATCATACCACTCTTTTGTGTATCATATCATACAGTGCATATCATATATCAATACTGTGCCATATGGTAGAATTGTATTATATTGCATTGAGTGTACATATTATTTCATCCTACTGTCGTTAGAATGCAGTGAATGTACTATCCAGTCCTTAGTGGTTCAACATGGTACAACGAGGCTTATCTTATGGTACTTTTAACACACCTTGTAAAGTTTTAAGTGTATTTGTGTTACTTTTTAGTCAGTGAAAGTCAATGCATTTAAAGAGACATAGTTAAGGCAGTTGTAGTATCTTTAAAAAGGTGGAAATCTCAGTACGTTAAGCACCGTTTGAGCCGTGGGTATTAATGAACATCCCTGTTAATCCTCAACCATTACCGTGGCCATTCTGTTCTTTCAGGACAGTAAAAAAAATCCTGGCTGTTTCCACGTTAAACGGAAACACCCGTTCACTCCTTCCAAGTGTTGGATGTGTGGCCGAGGTGAACAGGTGGTCCCCTCATTCCTCTACCCCACTGCCCCTTTCCACAGCTCCACTGTCCCTGCTGGGAGCTGCATAGCTGACGCCTTTGCCTCTCTGAGTTCCTGCTTTGCAGCCAAGACAGAGTTGCTTTGTGTCCCAGCAGGGAGGCAACCTATCAGCAGAGCCAAAGGGTGCTCCAAAGCATGCCGACAGAGAGTAAGGAAGGACATAGCAGCCTCATCCGTGACCTTCTGAGACACCAATAGCTATCTGCCCTTTACCACACTGCTTTGGTCTTATATTGCATCAGTAGACACAGAGACATGAGGCGGCTACTGTCTGGACTCATTCACTATTTTAAAAGCTTCTCTCCAAGGGCTGGGCAGTACATTAAGTTGTCATGATAAGCAGATATATTTTCAAACTAGATACAAGAGAAGACTGTGGTTGCCAATCTAATTTCATTGAAGCCCCCCTCTCCCTCAGCAGTATCTAAGAAGAATTGTGCCTCACCCAAAGTAGTGATGCATTGCTGTCAAAAATTAGCATCAGTTGTAACTGTCTCAGTTTCATGATATCCAGATACAATGTAGATTTGCACAACTGTTATCAGGAAAATACCTTCAGAAAAGTATGCAATAAAAGCTAAAACTGTTTCAATCTAATAAATATCAACATAACTTTGACAAATTCAGAGCAAACTGATAAAAAAAGCATCCTAAACCACTACAAACTTTTGAAATTGTACAAACATATTGTTTTCTCCACCCTTGGTTAAAACAATGAATGATGGTTAGTAAATTTCTGTAATCTTTAGTAACGCAGGCCATAGAAATTATGAATTTGAAACAAACAGTATTTAAGAATCCAAGCTGAACGAAGTAAATTCAGTATGGGTTTTTATGCTTATGGTGCACTGATTTTGACACTCAGGATCAGGCAGATACCAATATTGAAAATGCCAGTGTTGCCAATGGCTGGTAACAATGCCAAAGTTTTATATTAACTTTGTTCTGTGTAATTTGCCCACAATCCAAACACCTCTTTCATGTTTGAACTTTAAAACAAACCCAAGTTTGTCCAACAGTTTGCCTTATTAGAATAATATATAAATTATTTTCTGCCTCAGTAGGTCGGAGAGCTTGACACAATAAGAAACTGGGGCTACAAAACATCTGCAACGGACATCTGGGCTTGTCTCAAATTTGAAAAAGGCTGATGTTTGTATAAAAGGCTTTTTTATGTTCAACCAATTCATCAATGCGTCCCTTTTTTCATGCATGTGTGAATGAGGCTAAGGAAAGAAGATGTATCACCTTTAAGATTCTTTTTTGAAATCTTACCTCGTTACCAGTGGAAGAAATTAGAGGCTCCTTAATATTCAGTTTCCTTGTCTTTAGCATGTGAAAATTTATCATTTAATCTCAAAGAGATGTCATTCAAATCAGGGTGTTTCCTCTAGTGCTCCTTCAGTTACTGCTTGTTTTGCACCACTAATTTTTCTATCAGACCTATATACTCCACTAAATAATTCAACCTGTTATCGGAGTCATAGATAAGGCTCAGAGATGGACCTACATGAAGGAAAAATCTTTATCTTATCTCTTCTCTGTGACCACGGACCAGTTATGGAGTCAGGACTTGATTGATTTGTTTCGCCTAAAGATCCCTGAAGTTGAGTGGGATTGGTGACAAAGCCGTGGTTCTGTTAATATGGGCCCCCGATGACCTGGTGGTATTTGAACTGTCCTTCAGGTCCAGTGATCAGAGCGAGCTGTGTTATAACCATGAGCACCATGGAAGGGGTTAAGACCCAGTAAGACCATGAGGGCCAAGCCTTCAACACACCAAAGGAGCTGTGATTCTCTCTGTGAGGATCATGAACCTACGGTCTGTCAACCTCGGCTGAATTCATGTCACACTGGTCTTTAGAAAATATCAATCAATCACTACCTCAACCCAAGCAAATCATGTCTGTAAACAATTTATCTACCTGGACTATTCTCTAGAGACAAAAGTCTTCTTCAGAGAGTGTCCTACTAAAACACAAATTCTTTCCCAGCATACAAATGTTTCATTTTCATTTAAGCAACAAATTCAACAGACATTATTTTATCTCTCAGGCACATTGAACATTTTTTAATCCTTCAAGGTCTTTTTCAGTTATCACATCCATTGGCAAATGATGAACATGGGGTTGATACTCTTAAACCTTTGATATATGTCCTTTATATTGACATCACGTACAGAGGATGAACACAAGACCCAGTGGTCTTGACCTTCAGCCCATGACCTCCAAGTCTAATAAACTCATCCTTGATTCAGAGTGGACATTTTATCAAAGTTTAAAGACAATAAAAACATTGCAACCATAAGACAAGAGTGTACATGTGACTTCATGACCCTGACCTTAGACCTAAACGATCTAATCAGTTCTTTTTTAAATCATAGTGGACATTTTGTGAATGGTTTGTCAGGTAGATGTACGAACAGACAGACAGGAAACCTGAAGACACAGTGCCTCTGCTTCTGTTTGTAATGTGGTAAGAAACACACAGTTCAGTTCTCCTGAGGGCGTATATGAGAGCCTTTTGTCATTACTTTCACTATCTGGACTTTGCATTGAGGCTCCATGTAATGAATTTCTATGGAGACGTCTTAGGTCCAATTTGTCAGATATAGAATGACCTCTTAGTGTTTAACTTTAAGGAGAAAAATTCATGTTACTGAAAGAGTTTGGGTTTAATATGTCAATATATTATGATACTTGCCAAAATGGAACATGATCCAGCAAAATAAAGATTAATTTAAAAATCAAAACTTCATCTCCCATATTTATTCACTTATGAGCATATTCTGCAGTGGTAATGGGAGAGCATTTAAGTTGCAGTTATTGTTTGTTCCACCACACATGCAAAATGAAGTCATGTGCACCACCGCAGTGTTTGCGTGATCCATCACATCAGGCATTATCGCTCATATAATGAAGGCTTTGGTTCCACTCCCATGCTTTCTTTTTTTTCTCCCACCTCTCAGATATATTTTTTTCAAATAATAAACTATCTCATCCCTTTTTTCATTACACAAGTATTCCAGCTCTGGAGTAGCCTGAAGGTAAGAGGAGCTTTCTTGTGACCGGAAGGTCGTCCAGTCAGAATCTGCCAGATTCCCTATGAAAACCTGGGTGGGGGGAATTGAGAAGAATACATGATGGCGTCTATTAAAGTTCACTTGAGCAACACATAATGCCTTTGTTGGCTGGGGTGGAGCTGCTTGGGGCAGTTTGTTGCTCAGTTTCTCCTGTGGTTCTGTGCTGTACTATTAATATATTTAGAATTAAAAATTAAGTGTTTGGGAATAAATATGCCTCTGATATGGTTACTAAACTATGTTTGTGTACCACACTGGGGCTGGATGGTATGGACAAAGATTTTTTTTTCGTCTAAAGGGTAAAAACATGATATGCTATAATTTATACTGTAAAGATGTTGCCACAATACCAGAATTATAAAGCTTTATATGATTCTACAAAACAGACAAGGTCGATTCATGTCTTATACCACAGTATCAAAAATAGATGCCATTTTAAGGTTAGTTATTTATACCCCTCTGATGTTTTACCCTTCAGTGTTTTGCCCGAATGCACCAAATTACCATGTTCTTAGAGAATGCTTATATATCTGATGAACCATGAACTAAATGCTCATTTTTTTCAACCCAAAATTTAAAAATAAGTGTAGTTCACTCTAGAAGAAAGAAACGACCATTCCCATTTTCATCATCACACAGCTCCACGCTCCTTCTCGTTTGAGATGAATCCTTTAAATATGACTTACCAATTTTAAGTTAATGAACTTTTACATGGCTTCTATTCAGGGAAAAACTTGGGAAGGATTAGTATAGTTCAGCAAAAAAATTATAAATTAATAAATATGATAAGTAAATGGTGATTTAAGTAAAGAACACGCACTGGGTCATTTTTTGTGAATTTAGCCCAGGTTTTAAAATTTAGAGCAATGAAAGTGAACTTACTCGTTTTAAGATGTATGAACAGACTTTTGAGCTAGCTAATTAAGGGTGAACTAGTGGTACACCAGGGGTGATGTAAGGTGGGGACAAATCTAAGAGACTGTGACTGACAGGAGACCTAAAAAATATTTAGAATATAGTAAATCTTTTACATAACACATAAACTTCTCTCAATAAGCAAAGACTGTACAAGCATCTCTTTCTTTTGTTTTTAATCGGAAAAGGGCATCAATTAGGCCGCCTCAATAATACTAAAAGATTTTTTTGGGGAAAAAGACCAGTTGGATACTTAAAAATGGAAAATGCCAAAAAAGTCCTCACATAACAGTTTAATTCATCTTATGGTCTCTTTCATTACTCATTACTGAGTCATTTTTTGACACTTTTATTTCTGTTTTGAGGGGGTTTTCTGGGGGGGGGTTTGAGCTATGGTCTTAAACTTTTATTATTTATTGTTTTCAATAAATTAATCACTCAAATTGTTTTTTTTCTTGCTCCCATTTCTTCTTTTTGCATTTTGAAGCTCACTGAGAAGCTTCTTAAGATCCAACAGTGCAAAATGCAAACTAGTCTGAAGACTTTAATCAGGAGTGTATATTTTCATATAAAAAAAACATTTAAGTGTTTTTCTGTCATGATATGAGACCAAAAAGTTGAATAAAAGTAAAAAATTATTTGATATGTTTTCATTTCATCTCTATATTCTGATTTTATGATTTGTTAGCCTACTAATTTTGTGGTAAGCATTATATGTACCAAGCTTTAGGCCTAATCAACATAAACTGTACAATCAAAAGCAATATAAAACTCAAGCCTGTTTCTCCCTGCACCAAATAACATTTAAATGAGATAAACGTTCACAGTGCCTTTAATAAGTCCTGTTAGGCATACATTTAGAGTGGAGGGCTGCAGAGGGTGGGGGGCCACAGTTGTGTGAAACGATCTGGAACGAGATTTAACACTTCTAATTACATCTATCAACAATCGGAGCTTTCGTGTCAAAGCCAATGTGTTTCCTGTTAGCAGAACACCGTTCGTGACAGCCCTGCAATTAATTGAAACATTAGAGAGCGAGGGGGAATGCTCCAGGGGAGGTTATGTGGCCTTGGCTGACGCGTCGCATGCACTGCAGCCCCCAAAAGAGCAAAGCACGAGCTATCTGGGCTCCAGCCCTGCCTGTAGCCTCGGTGTCAGCAGGGCTAGCTTTGCTCTCAGTCAGGGGGTGCAGATGTAACTTTGTACTCAGCATTAGCACTTGCATCACAGAGGCAGCCGTGGCGGACATGTCCCTTTTGTAGTGAGGTTATTGCTGTACAGATTTTTATTTTGGAGGAGTGGTCTTCAGATAGTATTAAGCTGGAATCTATTTTCTGGTGCTTGCATGATTCATTGACTTGCCATATGGAGGGATGAATATTTATATGTATAGGAGAAGGAGTGAAGTACAGAATAGGGGGTGTCAGGCTGGACTTCATGTGATGTGATGACACTATAGATCCAAAAGATTAGAGGTTTGATCATAGCCACGGCTTAGGTGTCCTTCAGCCAAACACAGAAGCATGGTGTATGTAAAGAATATTATATACATTTATTACACAGCTGTGAAAAACACTCTCCTCTGATTGACCTGTTACACACTGCAACAGACTACTTTCGCTAAAGCTGGGTATCAATTTGACTTTAGTGAGTCAAAAAGTAAGTATAACGTTTTCTTGTGTGTAGTCAGCCAAAGTGTGCTTACAGCTGATGTCTGACAGCTGCAACTATATACACACTGTAAGAACTTGACAACCTTGAGTAGATACACTGATGTTTCAAACACTTTATCTCATCATCCTGTGCACTTCATTCCTAACTACTGAACAAGTGTCAGCTTGTATGAATTACTTAAATTATCATTAATGCTAAGATTATTATTCAGTATTACTGCCTGTAGACAAAGTGAAGACAACCAGAGTTAGACTGCTTTAATTTACAAACATAGGAAGAAAAAGAGTCACAGACTTGAACTGTGGTTTCCTGCTTGGAGGACTATGCTTTCCTGACCGACATCACGGGTGTCATCAAAGTATGAGCTGAGGCTAAACAAAGCAAAACTGGAGGCAAACATGAAGGCTAGCAGGCAGAACATGAGTCTGAAAATTTTAGTTTTATCGTGTTTACTGGAAAGAATAAGGGGTGATAGTAAAGGTTTAAAGTTTAAATTCAGGCAGTCTGTGTCACTAGGAGAGGCTCTACTGGAGAGAACATTTAGGAGCCTTTTAAAGCTACACAAACATTACTGATTTTCAGATTTAATTTTTAACTTGTCATCACAGTAGGATTTCATTCACACTGGGCTTGTAAAACATAGCTGTTTGGTTGTCTTGTTTCTTTGTACGGTAATTGTAATACAAAATTTAAGGCATTATGAAACATCTTACATGTTTCTATTTTTTTTTTTTCTATAAACAAAAAATATGCTTCTATAGACAAGTTTATTAAACGTATGAACTGCTCCTTTAGCACAAATATATTATCTGAGCTTTTTTATCCCTAATATAGACACAGTTTAAGCAATTGTTCAGTGTCAGTTTAGGTGGTTGTGTCTGGGCCTACACTGATAGTTTTTAATGGGGCTGAAAATATCAGCAGGGCCCCTGGCATCTAACCTACAGGGTAGCTGGATCCACCAGATACAAAGTCTGTAATCAGGCAGATCAATCTTGCAAAGTTTCAAGCCATAGCAATCGAGCTTTGAGTCATAAGAGTGATAACAGTGAGAAGCGGCTGCGACCCTGTGAACAATGGCTGTTTGTCCAGAGATCAACATAGATGCAGTCTGCTTTAGAAGCAGTTTTATCAGAACTGCACAATTTTTATTAAAGCTAGAACAAAAACAACAAGCATTTCTCAATGGATAAGATATTTTTGTTCCTCTCACAATGGTTTTTGGTGAGTGTTGGTTGTAACAACCGTCTCACATTATGTACTTTACAGGGCAGCAGCGCCCGCCTACTACATCATCTGACTGGTACCAAATGAAAGTGATTGACAGAATGATCATCCAGTCACCATTAAGATATGTTTTTTAAATGGTTCTGCCCCCAAAACACTTTCTATGAGCTTTTGTTCAGATAAACAAGTGCTATATAACCTGTATACTATACATTAAACTGTCTCTCTGGCGTGTCAGGTTACCTAGCATCACTTATTATGTTAACTTTGACAATGCAATGTGACCTCACGTGCTGAGACCCGTATCATCCTCTGCCATTGTTGAGAACACGCCTAAAACTTACTGGACAGTGTTGGCTAACATGTCTGGAGGATTGTTTTTCCCCAGCTAACCCCGCCCACTAAAAACATCAAACTAAATAAGAACATAAATGGGTCTATAGCACGATATACGACATGGGTCTGGACCAAACTGTTGGGCCATGTGGTGCCTCGTCCCAGGTTGATTTACAAATAGCTCATCTCTTGAATTGGAAAACTTTATTTCACTGTATCCATCTAAGGCTGTGCTGCACCTCTCTTATTAGTGGTTAAAGTATGGGTGTGTGCATGTGACTGTGAGTCTATTGTGACAGCTGACTGACATTTTGTGTGACTATGTTTGAAAAGAAATTCTTATTTCCCCTCTTTGTGCCTCCTAAAACTGTGAACGTCTCTTTAATGACAGTGACAAACTGCAACAATTTTTATACAATGACAAAACACGGAGGGGCTTTTTCAAATGCTGGAAAACTCATCCAGTGATGAAAGTTGTGTTACATTGTGTGAGTGTGCTCTGTGTGTTCATTACAATGGAAACTGTTGTGTGACATTCACAGCATGCCAGGGGTCAGCAGCGCCAGCCCGAAGCACACTGACACGTCAGTCAGAAGACGTACTTGGAAACAATCTTAAGTATTATTTATGAGGTTGGCAACTGCCATTACAATGAACTATGACATCACCTAAGCTTCGCCCATTAAGCTTTTATTTGCAGCAATGTGGCACCTCACACATCAAAGCTGTCCGCCTGGTATTCCCTGCACCTCCGACAGCCTGCCGTTAATTACATGATCTGATGGTTACACAAGGAAGGTTGGGACTGGATGCTCACTGCTGGGACAGTAAACGTGCTCACTGCTACCTCAACAACAACAGCTGCTGTGCCCTTGAGCAAAGTAATAAAACCCACAACTGGTGCAGTAGCTGCTCACTGGCAACAAATGCCTACACTGTCTTTAATAGTGGATGGCTAGCCTGAGGTAAACAGAATAAAGATGGGTTATTTGTAGAAATAATAAACTAAACATTCAGACAGCTGATATTTAGAGATAATAGTCTGCTATGACACTGACTTGGAACATATACTTGACACTTAGTACATGTAAATGCAGAGACAGGAGTTAAAATATTCTTAATTTCCAATAAACATAGTCTTTTTAATGTATGTGAACAAGTTAGTTAGTCTTCAGTTGGACCAAACTATCTTTGTCTCTGTGATGTTCAAAGTAAAGAAGTGTCACAGGGGCGTAAATATTACGGCGTGAAACAGCCACATGAATGGGGCTTATGTTCACTTGAGAACCTGAAGCTGTGAGTTTACACCCCATGCTCTCCTGTGTTTCCACAATGCCAAGACACAATGTGAGATGACACAAATATATTGGATTTAAAATGAATGTACAAAGGCGTAGTGAGGGCAAAGCTTTATTGCAGTGCTGTTGGGTTAACGGCTGTAAAAACATGGATACAATCTTAGTGACTTTAACCACTGGCCTCTGAAGCACACTTTGAAGCTCAATGATGGCTGTAGTCACATTGAAAAAGCGTTCTCATCCTTACATCAATCAACATGGCAGGCGGTTAGATGGAGCTAAGTGACGATTTTATTCTCCTAGCTACCAGCTACAAAGAGCCACACCTTTCCCCATTATTCTGATCAGCTACACCCCTCATTGTGCATAACTCGTCTCCTTCATGAAATAAATATGGGCCATAAAAAATTCCTGTTTTCCTGAAAGGCTTGAACTATTCCTACCAAAATCATTTTTCTCCAGTAGGCAATCAAGGAACTGCGATTTATTTGCACTTAAACATTGGTTTCATTTTTGAACTACAGAAATTCTTAAACGATTTAAAAACCATGATTTGGCCATAACTGACCAATATTTATTTTTCCTGTAAAATAATAACCAGATTCACCCCCAAAGATCAGCACAGTGTAATCTTCATGTCTCTGTGACCTATAATGTACTCTCAGGTAAGCTCTATGATTAATTGTCTGTTCAGGACTCCTGCCTGAGGCGATCCGACTTTTAGGTGGTGAAGAAAGTGTTGTGAAACCTTTCAGAGCAACAAGAACAAACAAGATTTCATATCAACTGAAACAGAAAGCTTGCAGGTGCCTCCCTGAACGGTCATTGTTGCTGATTCAGTGCCTAAAATTATCTCCAGATGTGTCATATGAATGATGGACTTTTACACTGTACGAGCAATTAACTATATAAAGCAAGCATTTCATCACTCCTTCTTTTTTTTCAAGTGGGAAGAGAAAGATAAAAGATGTTGACAGAGGTCCCCCTTAAGCTACAAGGTTTCGTCATGCTGTGGTTCCCTGAAATAAAGCAGATTTTTCTGCTTCTCTTCTCTCTCCAAAGTAGAATTTCATATCAGCTACAAAGGCCACATGAAGGAGAACAGCTGCATAGTGAAATCAAAGAAATGTAGAAATTTTTCTTCACCTGAAATGATCAAATGAAAGGAACAGTGCTTTTTGTAAAAAGGTCAAAGTGGACTCCATGGGGTATATTGACAGATTGTGCTGATTGCCCATTCGTCTGTCCCATAAAGCAACACGTAAAGGTTTGTTTCACTTAGTTCAAACTTCCACCCTTCTCTTAGGACAAAAGTTTTCAGACATCCCTCAAATAAACTGAAAAACTTGTGTCCTCTCAAGTAGAATTAAAATGTGAGAAAACTACTTTTTAATTTTTGACTGAAAAGCTACATGGATTCAGGACTTTGGCATGCCTACCAGACCATATGTTTCATTCCTGCTCAAAGCAGGCTGTTTTAGAGTTAATCCTCAAGACATGGATGTGTGCAAACCCCATGGTTGCAACAACACTGGTGCTACCTAACCCTCCACAAGGCCTCTCACAGGTCCTCAAATCCAACTACATATGCTCAGGTCGGGAACATACGCCCAGTCAGCACTTCGCCCTTCATCACTCCTGATGACTCGTCTGCACCACCAGCAACGTTAACCCTACTTCATTCGTAGGTGTTTATGTGCTACAAAGTTTAAGGGAGCAAATCTTACACCCATAGGCTCCAGAGGCACAGGATGCCAACCCCTTTCAGCTGCATTACCAACTGCTGTAAAGGTTTGTTCACATCAAACGCAACTTGGGTGACCTGAGCACCTGGGCGACCTCTCTCCATGCAAAGTCAATGTACAGCCACGACGGAGCGTGGCCAACTCTCCCGCGATGCGACAGACGCGATCTGGGCAACTTGGTCATGCTACCAGGTCACATTAGAGTGACAATCCATATCCGTGTGGGAACATTACTTAGTGAGTACATTAGTTCTGACTGGGCGGGACCACAGAGAACTCCCGACTCGAGGTGCAGCTGACAGACGATGCTGCTGCAGGGCCATCAGCTGCCGATAGATGACTGAAAAGGATACAGTTGGAACACTGTCAGCTAAACCTATACATGCAAATATATGGTATGATATGATCCTGGTGAAACTGAGTGGGCATGATGTCACTGAGTGACACAACGATGACAAAATGAGTTATTTTATGGACAGGCGACAGCTTGGTTCTCCCCATCTACCGAACCAACTTCCAAGTATGTCTCCTATTGGGATCTGAGCCAGGCACCCTATGGTCTGCTGCCCAAGCCCTTATGGACTGAGCCACACTGCCACAGTAGACTTCTGAGCACCAAGAGCCAGAATATTACTGGGGTTACCAAGTAAGCTCTGTCAACACCTCTGAGAGGCTGGACAATGAACCCCAGCACTGCCCACCATGCCAACACATATTCATTTTTATCTTTCCTATTATACCACATGGCTATAAGGCTATCACAGCCATCAACAGAACCAGGCCACATACATACAAGCTTCATGGTAGTAACAACGCTGATACTACCTACCCTAGTCAATCATTTCCCTGTTTAAGAGCTATTACTGATGCCCAACACTGAAATCCAAAATCATCTGATTTAATCAAATAAATATGGAAGAAGAGGAGGAAGAAGAAAGACCACAAAGACGATAAAATCAAAACACAAAGACAGAGAAAAATCGGAAGAGAGTGTTTAGAGAGAGGATGGGGAAGGCAAAGCCCAGTTGAGGCACTCAGACTAAAGCCAGTACTCAACTCTGCCAAATCTACTACAACGTTTTGCTCTCAGTTTTTGACTCTGTTGTCTGTCTCTTAAATAATGATGTTTAAACCCCAAAACAAATTTTGGAAAATAAATAAATGGAAAAATCCATCTTCACTACAGCAGCCCTCATTTGACCCAGTCTGTAATTCTATTGTTTGTCAGAAATCAAACATGGCGGCAGAGAGAAAATAGTGAATATGTATACCTTTAATCCCTCTTATCCTTCTGCTAGGTCAGGGTGTGTCCCCCAGTCTGCCATAATAGTCTGCAATGAGAGGCTTGAGTAAACACAATCAATGACAGATACAAGCTTACGCACGCACAGAGACATCTGAAGTCTCCCCTCTTTTTATTCCCCCATCCACAGACTCATCACACAGCCCTACCTTTGTGGGTTTCCAGGCCAATTACAACCTGAGACAAAGGTATTGATGCAATGTTACATGAGAGGAGCAATACCAGGTAGTGCTCTCAGCATCACAGGGCTGTCTTTGAAGAAATAAACCTGATTCAAGCCGAGGGGTGCCCTCACTCCCTCTCTCTGCGTGCATGGTGCTCCTCCATGCTCTCTTACTCCTGGATTACAATCTCTTCATCCATTATTAATGAAGTTAAACTACTAGTGGCATGCTGAATGTGCTGCATGGGAGATTTGTAGCTAATCCAGCGCAAAACAGCCCCAGTCACATAATGAAGGGAAAAAAAGCACAAATGTCAACAGTTTCACACTGGGACTGGATTAGACACCCCCACCTCACCCTCCTCATTCACACACCATCTCGCTCGCTTTCTCTGTCTTTCTCGCCACTTGCACAGAAAACCTACAAAAACACGCACACACAGACACTTACAGAGCCTCACAGAATCTTGTACAGATTCTCCACCATGTTTTTTTTTCTTTCTGAAACTGATTTTGATACCTGCGTCTATTCTGTCAGCTCACATGACAAGAGCTGGACAATATATTGAGCTTTTGAGACACACTGATATAGGTCCAAATGAATTATAAGGTAAGACAATATTGTATGTATTTATATAGTTCAGGTATATATTACATTAAAACAATCAATCGATCAATAAATCTTTATTTGTATAGTGCCAATACATAACAAGCGTTATCTCAAGGCACTTCACAATAGAGCAGGCTGAAGCCATACTCTTCATTTTATAAATATATGCATCCAGAGATGTATCTATCCAGGCAGAGACAAAGGGACTAAAACGATGTAAAAAAAAATAAACACAGAACGTTATTTAAAGCAGGGATGGGCAACTTTGCTCTCCATAAACGCCTCAGTTTTGTTCTCATTGCCAGAGAGCCGCATTATGGTAAATGTGGAATGCTTTCATTTTAACAATTACAGTTAGTTAAAATTTAACAAGAGGAAAAAAGAAAAGGAGGTATAACAGCAAGATTTGTATTTTGACTCAAATAAAAATGGTGATATGTTAGTGCTCTAAACCCTTATTCAGACCAGTCCCAGCTATTTTTAGAGATGAAAGGAACAGAGGTTTTACCAATCATATTAAAACATACTCCCTGATACAGGCACATTTCATAATGCATATGAAAGCATAACAGAAACACAAATCTCCGCAAAGGCAGCTCACATATTGCTGTAACATCTATAAGCAATAGTTTAATGATAAAGTTACCATCATAATATGATTCCTTGACCCTTAAAACCCACACCTAGCACTCAGAATCAAGTTGATATCATTGTTTGTTAGACAGTTATTGAGTAAAAAAGATCATTCGCTAAAGTGGTCTATCTGGATCACCACCAAAATCTAACCATTTTTAAGTTTGGCCATTATCAACATCTCCCTAAAATTTCAGCAAAATCCATCCAGTAGTTTTTGCGTAATCTTGCTAACAAACAAATAAACAAACATATAGGGCCAAAAACATAACCTCTTTGGTAGAGGTAATTACAGCCAGTGACGGCTCTTTTCTTTAGGAAATATTGCCAAGTTTAATGTTTTCCTGGAACGTTTTGTCATGCTTCTTCCTGAATATATAATTTTTCCATATTTAAAACTGACTGAAGTGCCGCATTGATGGAGTAGGGGGGCCAAATGTGGTCCCTGAGCTGCCAGTCGCTCACACAGTTAATGAAAATGAGCCCTAACAATAAAGTGATTATTGACAATAATAGAATAGTTTGAAATGTTCTGTCTAAGAACCATCATCTTATTCATTTTATTTTACTTTATATGTATTTCTGTAATCTGTAGCAGTTGAATGACATTTAACTTCATTTGATACTTGGGATACACATTTTTTTCACAATTTTGCAGTCATTATATAGGTCATTCAAATCACATAATTTAGCAGTAGAACTTGCAGATTGTTCCATACCATGTACCAAAATACCTTCCCTTATCATTACTGAACTTCCTTAAAAAGAAGCAGTACAGTATTGTTTGGAAAGAATCAATTTTAGTTTTTCTAGTTTCACATTTAATTTTGACCAAAAAAAAATACTCTTTCAAGAGAAGAATAGGGGAAAAGATTGAAAAAGAGGTAAAAAAAAAATGGTATTAATATCAGAATCTGCAGTAATTTGTTTGGAAATATCAGCATATCATTTGAGAATTTCCAATATTGCTGACCCCTGTTTGACACCATGGTGTAAATTAAAAGCCAATAAAAAACAACAGAAACCTTATTCACCATGTTTTTCAAAATGATAAAATCTCAATTATTTTAGTGATTGTGGTACCAAAAGTGAAAATAGGTGAAGAAATTTAGTCATACTTTTAACCAGAGAGGGAGTGCGAGCACAGTCTAAACTGCACAAATATGTTGAAAACTTTTGAGTAAGGGGTTAGGACTGGGAAGGAGCGAGGGAAACCATAGCTCACACATTATGCTTTTTCCACTGTCTGGCATTATCATGCTGTCAACTACTTCCTCTTTTGTCCCACTTGCAACCTCTTCTTTGGACAATTATTTCATGTTACCCTTATTTCTGTCGCAAGTTTCATAAAGTAGGAACACAATGAAACAAAATGGCCAGAGAATTTGATGAGTGATCTTTTTTCTTCAATTTAAATATCAATACTTGGCTCTCCTGATGTATATAAAGTCTAATACAGGAGTTAAAGCTTGGGATGAAGATCTAAACTAAGTTCCAGAAAGACTCGGCTCTGAACTTTAAAAACCCTGAAATATAAAATAAAGTTTGAGTGAGTTATTTCTGTTAAAGAGACCCTGATTATATGATGCGTTAACATTGTTTAGCATCTGTACTGCGCCAATCTGATTTCAAGATGACTGCAGACTTTACTCACTTATGGTTAATAATTATGTCAACGGTCTGAAAATGAATGAATAGATGATCTTGTCCATAGGCAGAACAATGTGTTGCCATGTTGGTATCATCGCGTTTTTCCTGTAGGAGCCACTGTACGGAAGACATCAAATAATAATTTATAAATACATGGTGTGCCACATCATGTAGGCGGTTATGGGCTCTCAAATATCCATGTCCCTCTTTGACTTTTATTAGAGGGGGTGTTTCTTCTTCTAATGGATAAGTGAATCTGATGTACTGCTCTGAAGAAAGAGGCCAAACAGACGTTGAGGTCTATATATGAAACACACTTCTTTAAAATCAGCCACATATAAGAGATGTGACACAGAGATCTACAACATGTGCTGACAGCATGAGGAGACATTGACCCTGCTTCATCGCTGAGGTTCTCGATTGTCACTTGTAGTCTGGGGACCGTACGGGGTTGGTCGCTGTGTTGTGGTGGATCACTGTGTATCTCATGTACAGTTCAGCCAGGCGGTGTGGCTCCATGAAAAGAAGAGACAGGCATGAAACGCTGGAACTAATCAGAATACAAGACCAGGGACCAGCATCCTGATTTCAGATTAGACACCCTTTCTTCCTTTGTTTCCCTCTCTCTCTCTAACTCTGTCTATTCTCAAATCTCTGATCTTTGTCATTTAAGCTACCTCTAAGGGATTATTGTTCTCAAGCTCATATATTTTCCCATAACTAATTTTATATTCATTTCTAATTTCAAATCTGTTTATTTTCTTTCATCTTTTTGTTGGAATTTGATTGATTTGACTGTGCAATGTCAATCAAGACAACCTCACATTTTAAACAGCATTAACAACCTGAAAAGTACATTTATTTCTCGCATTATTTTCATTCATCATTCAGTTTGATATAAGGGTCTGAGTTATTAAATATCAGCCAACCAGCAGCCTTACCAATCATCCAAAGTATAACAATGAGTCAGAGTAGATATTTGTTCAAAAGTTGAAAATCTCTCCAGGTGACTTTCAGCTATTGCATTCACAAGCAAAGGATGTTGGTAATGATTGGTAACCTTGGCCTTTGACTTTCAAAATCTGACCACCTCATCCTTGGTTCAGAGTGGACCTTTGTGCAAAGTTTGACATTAATCCCTCTACGTGTTTTGGAGTTATTTTATTCATTAGCAAATGATTAACATGAAGGCTAAAGACCTTCTGACCTCCACAAAGTAATCAGCTCATCCTGGAGTCAGAGAGGACCCTTGAATAAATTCCCCAGCTCGTTCTGAAGATGTTGCCGTAAAAAAAAAAAAAAAGGACGAAGATTGGGCTCCATGACCTTGATCTTAACCCTCTAATGTCTAATCAATTCACACTTGCTCCAGAGTTTCTGCTTCTAAAAAGTATGGAGAAAATACCCTGAGAGTTTTTGAGATATCATGTTCATAAAAATGATGCAGACAAATGGGAGGAGGTACCCGCCTCTGACCTCTGCTGACACTGGTGTGGGGGCATAACAAATATGAAGGACACTTAGTGTAGACTTTTGACCTTTTGTGGTAGAATTTGCATAAGTCAGTTTTAAAGGATCTCATGTGGTTGGTTTTCGTCTCGGGACTTGGCTTTGGGCACTGTTAATGTTTGCTGCCATGTTTGTGAGCTGTAAAAGTATGATCATGCAGTTGGAGACATTTTCTAATTTGCTCTTACTGCCTATCATGAGGATTATCAAAGAAGCAGCCCAAACTGGGATTCTCAAGTTCAAGATAGCAAATAGCACTAAAACATGCAGAAATAACATCAATAAATGTAGAGTTTAATGCAAGACAAAGAACGAGTTGTTTGCTTTGTCCTCTAAGTCCAGAGAGCCTCTGGTGAGGGGCAAACAGCACACACGGCTCTGGAGCCGCAAGTTCTGACCCCTCGTGTACCTAATGCCACTTTGGAGAAATAATTAGAGCAAGTGGATCACATATTTCTTGTTCAGTGTTTTGACCATTTTTCATGTGCTGTACTTTCTTCTCTCGATATGACTCGCTCTCATCAGTTCACTGAGTGACTTAAGGCATTCACTCCCCAGTAGTTGGCTGACTAACGGTTGAGAAAGTGCTTTATTAGATATGCAGCAGAGCCCGCAGTTTCAATGTAAAAATCGGCAATGATCAGGTTAATTTAATCGTCGCAGCCAAAATCATGATCATGACTAAAATCTGATTAATTGCGCAGCTCTAGGTTGTACTCTTTGTTTCTGCCACCTAGCACAATGACCTGGAAATACACAGCGGTGGCAGCGTTTCTTAGCTTGAAGCAGTTTGGAAGTATTCTGTGTCATAAAATGAAGATTAAGCTGCATTAAGCTGCATCAGGTGGCGCTTACATACTGACCAGAGCAATGTATAATCATATTTATCATGGACTTGTAGACTTTGATCTGTTAAGAGAATCATAGCTTGACAGTGCTAGCAATGCTAACATTAACAACACTACTTGATATTGTCAGTGAACGCTATGCTAGCTTGCTTACTGCGGCTGTTTTCTGCAAAAGTCAAACCGCAATTCACTGCTTTCTGGCTTGATTGCCTTGTTTGGTCATTGTTAGGTTCCGATAACTTTTATAACCACTGCAAACCAAACTGGGAAGAGGCCACTGTTTTCAGGCAGATCACATTTTGGTTCATTGGTCATTAGAAGAGTTTATGTGAGCTTTCGCACCACCCCAAATTAACCAAACTTTCCAGAGTATGTTAGGTTCAGATCAGGCCTTCTAGGTTTAAAAGCCCCCTGAGACTGTAAATGGCACCTTTGGCAAAGGCAGAGGGAGGCATTTCTTGCCTCCTTTTCTTTCATAATTTGTAATGATTCATTAAAAAGTATTAATACTGGTATCTCTCAGATATGCAAATTTTAGCATTCAGTTTACACATTCAGTTTACTCTTGCCATGTTTTCCTTATTATCTAAACCAGCCTCCATATCTCTCCAGCCCTGTCCCTCTCCTCATCATGCCCCCTCTCTCTCTGCCACAGTGGACCAATTAGGTCTGCCCTGATTCCAGTTGTGACCTTTGGGTGCTCCTCCATACTGCTGACAGGAGAGTTAGCATGTAGCCGAACTGCTTTACATGTTATCGACTAGGTGGGAGGCATCATAGTCATTTTATCACACCAATTTCATTCTTGGCCGATTTCCCCTCAGGCAGGTTCGTGGCAGCTTCCCATTGATTTTTCATGTAATTGATCAGAGACCTGCTCGAGCAATTTATTGGCCTGCTCGCACCTGTGATTAAGGCTGAGGGCCACATGTGTTTATGCATGCGCCGACTATTACTTTCCCCAAGATCAACCACGCGCCATAAAAGCAAACGCCGCGCTGCCTGTCTGAGTGCGTGTGTGGCTGTCAGAGAAATGAATGCTGTCCAAGTCTCTGGGACATTTTTAATCTGGCTCAACCGAAGCCATGTCATGTCCAAAGTCAAGAGGAACGGAGACGGGCTCGTCTGACTGACCAGCAATGACAGGAGTTAATGTGTTCACATAAAAACATGGAGCAGAGTTTAATTCAAAGTAATCCTTGTTCATTTGAAGCCGCTTCATGCATGGGATTAATATTAGAGCAGTCAGGGGGCCAAAACCACAATGACATCAGCTAAGCGTTTTCTTTGGAAGCCGAGGAGAGGATAATTACAGAAGAAGACAAAGACGAAGAGCTGAGTACTTTTTAAATATACACCACGGTATAGCTTGGAGAAGTGGTGGTAGGCCATCGTGTACGTCGTCTGCTGGCCGTGTGTATAACGTTCAAGAAACCACAAGCCATGTTTGCAGGGCTGGAGTGCTTAGAGTTGGTGTAGCTCGTCTCCCCCTGGTACTGTGACAGAGCCGGGATAGCAAGGATCAGGCACAAAGCCGCTCAACAAGCTCAAGAGCTATTACAGAGCCACCCTTTTAATTTGCTTAATTTACAAGCAGCTTTTTCGCTAATAACGCTCCTGGAGTGATACTTGACAAACGGAAACACAGGCGGGATAATTCTGCCTCGAAGGAGACTCATCTTGTGCTTTGTTTTCCTTCATTCTCCTTTTTTTATCTTCATTTTGACCCTCCTTATTCAAAAAGAGAGTCACACCTCCAGCTATACAACTAAATGCTCCACTCATCACTGTATTTTAGCCCATTAGCAGTACATAAACTGATTTGTTTTAAGATTTGCGGCTTTGGAAACACCAATTTGACTCCACATTTTATTACATGGCCGCAGAGTGTTGGCCAGACAGAACGCAGAGGCGACAATCGCCTGTGGTTTGAGGCTAAAACTGAAAAAGAAGAGAGAAATCGAGGTGGTTTGCTGCAGGCAAATTGCAACCCTGAATGACGGCACCACTTCACATGCACACACATTACTCAAACTTCAGGAGGCAACAGAATGATTACAGTGTATAATGTAGGGGCTTGTATATTTCACTGCATGCTGTGGGAGAAGATTCACTCTAATGGAAGCTTTGTAGATGATGTAAGGTGGGGAGAGAAATGAGAAACAAGTACCTTAGTGACGTGTATTTGTGTGTGAGTGAATTGTAGTGTTGGGCACTAAATTGGGTTTCATTTCGATTACTCTTTTGGCTTCCCACAGTCATAAAAACAAGATGATCACTCATGTTTATTGGTTTGGCATGAACATTAGTGCACCCTCTGTTCCTTTACAGGACAGTGTGTGCTTTGCCCCTCCCACAAAGACAGCTCTCACTTTAATTTGAGTGAGAAGCAGAGGGTCATGGTCTAAACTACAGTTATTTTGAAAATGGGAGAGTTTAAGACAGTTGATGGTAACAAATCAATAATATGTAGCCACTCTGGCTTTGAAGAATTAGACCTGCAACAATGCAAAATATTACGCAGAATTACTTCACAGCTGTGGCTGCCCCTTTCAGGAAATGCGTCTGATATAGCTCAATCAATATCAACTAAATGACTTGCAGTTTAATTTTTACCATGATCAAGGAGGCTTATTAAACTGCAGTTTAAGAGGTACAAAGGCTGCAAAGATATATGGAAAGAATTTATTATCACTATATTTTTCCAAATAAATCAGGCTTCATTGCAAAGTTAGACAAATGCACTTGCTATTTTGAGTATTTTTGGCAGAAATTGTAGTTTAAATACAATGTTTGACCAGGTTTTCTCAATGTATAGCGGTGCTAAGAGTAAATTATGATAGTTGTGAATGTCTTAGGATGCTGTGTTTGTTTTATAAAACTGCATCTTTTGCAGGCCTTAGAGATTAATTTTCAGGGTAAGGGTCGGGCTTGTGGTACACTTTCTGATGTAAAATGTTATTTTTTTAACCCCCCCCCAAAAAAAAAAAGTTAGTTATATATATATTTCCACTACAAATATATGTAATTTGACACACTTTGAATGCTTAATAACATGGTGTAAATTTTTGCCTTAAATGTAGTGAATTCTCACCTGACCAACCAAAGTCGAGAGGGATTAATACAGAAAATAGAGTAAAGCTTACTAGACAGTGCAGTCAAGCATCCATCAGACAAAAACATAAGGCTTATCACAAGTAAAATGGGACTTTATAAAACATTGACCTTGAATTTGAAAGTCTTATTTAAGACCATATGTGAATATTTAAGGATCCGTAAGGAGTAGGTGTGTGTGTGTATTGGAAAGAATACATGTGATATATCACGATACACTGTGATACTGTAAGCAGGGGTATGTGTCATATTTTCTTTTTGATTCATTTTTTTTTGGGAAATTGTGAAACCAGAATATAATATGCATAACAGAACACTTTCTAATCAGTGTTATTTCAACAACACATGGTCCATGAAACATGGAAAAACTTTGTCTGTTCAAGTGACGGAAATTATAATAAATGAAGCAGAGAGACAGAGTCAAACAGATGAATGTCTGCTGTCAAGAAGGCTGAACTACAACATAAAACAAATGGCCCAAAACATCAAAAACTAACATATTCACATTGCCCAGTAAGACATTGATACAGCATTGTTCAGCAAAATATTATTGGTGTATGAACATTTCTTTTACAGTGAGAAGCCTGATCTTCAAACTGGCATATGTTGTGTTACATATTGTGAACAGCTGGTTTTTAGATAATCTACAGTCTGGCAGTTGCAAATCAAGGTACTGAAGACCTTGCATGTGTAAAAAAGTAGGAATGAACGGTGTGGGGAGGAGAAAAATGAGGCACAAGAGCATTTGAGGGTTTTATTTGCTTGTGACAAAATATCACTAATTACTGAGGCAAAGGCTTTGCTTTACTACAAATCTTTAGCAATATAATTCTGGCACAATTACAACATTAGATGATGGAATACTCTGCTTTTTGTTTTATTGTTTATTTTTGTGTTTTATGGTTCTCATGATGCTTTGCCAAATGTAACTAAGTACAATCTACCCTTAAAAGAGCTGACTTAAAAAACAAAGATAAAAAAGTACAAGTACATAGAAGCTACCAAATTACAGTTACCGGAGGAACTATTTTAGCTAATTCCCTGCCCTATTAAAGAGGTGACGTTGAGTCCTTCAAATTGCCTTTTTGAAATTATATTTCTCAGGCCTTAATAATCTATATATTAACAGTTACTGTTTTATGCATCACATGTTGTGTCCCGCCTGTTTTTAATACTGTATTTCCACGTCTGATCTACTGTTAACAAGGTGAAAATAAGAGAAAGGATCAGAAAATGGTTTCCTGTGAAACTCTAAAAGTTCACAGATTTCTTAAAAAGGGGCCAAACTAAGACGGGCCTCGAAGTTTTGGATTCAGTGCATCTGTTGAGGCTGACTCGCAGGGCAGTCCATCATCTCTCCTCTTTAAAGTGCACTCTTGGATGCGTGCTGATACACACGGAAAAGGAGGAAAAAAGAGAGTGATTTAAAGTCCTCTCCAGTATGCAGGAGGAGGAAAAAGTTGAAAATGTCCAACTGTACTGCCGCTGCGGGGGCTGATGGTGCTCGTTAAGAATCAGGAGAGAGCATCGGCAGAGCAGGTCACCCTGTTTCTCACATCACAGCCCCATCAGAAATTCTTTCAAGTGTCCTTCTGCGTCGCCAAAGATGACAACGGCGAATCGATAAGCGCTTGAAATGAAAAGGAGCCGCCGGTTTGCCCCCGAGGCGAAAGATTTCATACCCGCCAGCCTTCTCTGAACTTCAGGCATTCCTCTGCACCTTTCTGCGTGAGAAAGAGGAGGCTCTTGACTCATTTTCTCTCTTTTTCCCTCTCTCTCTCGCTTTGTATAAGGAGGTAAGAGGAGAATATAGCAGAGACATCACGCCTCTCCAGCCTCTTTTTCTGCGCGGGGCGTGATTTGGGGATGTGCACGGTGCTGGCTTGATGCTTTCTCTGCCCGTTTATTCCATTCATCTGCGCGTGGATGTGCGTGCGTAATTGCGCACGTGTTTGTGCAGCCTTGCGTGCCTGCTCCATATCACAACATCTAATATCAAAAAGCGAAGGGGTCAAATTTGGAAGAACAAAGAGAGCTGTGTTGGCAAATATGCACATATTATTTATTTTTCCTTTATTGGTTTGCGTTTGACCAGCCGCACTCTGTTTACGCCAGTGGAAAATTAATAAAAGATGGCCTTCTTTGGGCCTTTGAAGACGAATAAAAGGAATTTGTGTTTAAAAAGTGGCTTCATTTAAAGGCTTTAGATCTGATTAAATAAACCTCTCTCAAGCAGCTTCTTTAAATGACATTAACCCTTACATACACCCCTTCATGTCCATGTAAGGCTGCAGAAAGCACTGTGTGGAATAGCCTCATGCTCATCTAATTCACAGGGGGGTCGATGCACGGTTTGCTTCAGTGTCCCCTTCCCTTTTTTGCCAGGAAATTCCCGTGTGTACGTGCGCATTAATTACCTCTGTAATGGGAGTATGACTAAAAATGTAAAAGAAGGATTAGGCGCAGGGAACGCACGGCCTGCGTCCGGTCTGTCTGCTCGCATCACTTAAGATGAAAAAAAAAAATCAAGTCTGTATCTAACGAAACGGATCTATAAAGAACATTTGCATCCGAGCCAGCTGTTCACTTCATCTGCACATAAATCCGCAACACGATAGGGCTGTGTCTGGCCCTGGAGGAGTGGAGACTAATGCATCCATTTAAAGACTTTCTATGCTTCCATCCGCCTCTGAATATTCAGAATGAGGACTTTATGATATTAATTCGCGTAATTGCGCGTTAATTAGGTCCTAATTTTCTGATTACATAATGGGCTGGTACTGGATTCAGTGACATAAAAAGGCATTCCTTTTGTGAATAAACACATACTAAAACTTGTAGTGAACATGTTGTTATGATTGTTTATTTGGTGCGTTATTTGGATGAAGTGAGGTTTAGCTGTTTGTACTAAATTGCAAGGTTAGTTCTTGCAAATTGAGCAGTTACATGTTTGCATGTCTGCAAATCAGACGGTGCTCTGTCACAGGAGAGCTGAAAGGCTATAACACAACATCACTGATATGTAAATCCGTAACACGGTAGGGCTGTCTGGCCCTGGAGGAGAGTAGACTAATGCACCAATTTAAACACTGTCTATGCTTTCGATCCATCTCTGAGTATTCAGAATGATGAGTTTACAGATTTTGTTCCAACCTGTGCGTAACTTGGGTATATATTTTGCGTAACTGTGCGTTAATCATGTCGGTTTTTTTCTGATTACATCATTGGCTAGCACTGGGACAGCATCACTGGCATAAAAAGACAGCACTTTTGTAAGTAAACAGCAAAATTTGATCGTGAAATAGTTAAGTGCGTAATAAAATTTCAAAAAGGACAGAGTTATCTTTCCTCTAGATGGAGTCAAATCCCTGATGATTTATCAATATTGGGAAAGGAGTTGGAGTTTTAAAAAGAGTTTAAAATGGCATGGTGATGATTCAAATGTGTAGGTGTCTTTAACTATGAACTCTGGTCCTGGATTTGACACTTGGAGTGTCAATCATCCCAACCCTCCCTCTTCTTTGGACACCAACAGATGTTATTCACCCCCACAAGAAAACTACAACATGCTCAATGACTTGTGAATTTACCTGGTCCTTATCAAGTAAAAGCATTGTTGATTTCAATCAATTTTTGATTTTTTTACAATTAGCCATTGTAACACTGTAAGCTAATGTTGTGCTGCAAACCTCAAACCATCTCTTAGCAAATACCTTTTGTAGCATAGTTATTTAATTCAGGTTGCTCCAACATGAAGGCAACGATCATGATGATAAATGTAAGAAAAAAAAAAGTAAGTAAACATCTAATGAACTAAGACCACTAACTTTAATATAAGGCTAACTGGAGCAGTGTCTGATTAATCTGTTTGTATCAATGAACATATTTGTCAGTCCAACATTATTGTGTGGTTGTGGTGCCACTGGTGGTATAATATTCCAGTTTTGTAAGACCTCTTCAATTGTCCTATAAAACCACATAAACAAACAAGCGCTTTGGAGTCTTAATACGAAGGTGAAATTCAAACAGTGAATAAAAAAGTTCTCTAAAGAGAGTGAACTTCTAACACTGCAAAGAGTTGTAAGAAGTAACACTGGTTAGTATCACAGAGTGTCAAATTTAACTCCAAAATGAGTCACTAAGAACACTTAAATTGTGTTAAGGTGGCAATTCTCCAAAAGAGTTTAATCAACAATTTAGTGGGGTTGATATTAACTCTGGCAGTGTTAGTTTGACCATTCAGATTTTACTGTGCACAGGAGAGCTGCATGGTGGGCAACGACAGTGATATCACTCTATTGTAAATCAACAGGACAGAGCTGTGTGAGAGGAGGCTAATGCATCTATTCAAATACTTTCTCTGTCACACATCCCTGAATATTCAGACTGATGAGTTCCAATTTGTGCGTAAACCGGATAAATAACCTGCGTAACTGTGCGTTAATTAGGCCTTAATTTTCTGATGACATAATGGGCTGGCACTAGAATACCTTTCAGGAACGTAAAATGGCGCACAGTTGTTGAAACTGATTATTTGGCGCTTAATTTGGAGCGCATAATTTGCGCTTTGGCTGTTCAGTTCTTGCAAATTGAGCAGTTATGTTTGCATGCCTGCTCTGTCACAGGAGAGCTGAAAGGCGGGCTAACAGGGAGAGCACCCTTTTGTTTTTGTTTTTTCTTCACGTGCGTGCGCTTTTTAAGATGCCGTCCTGATTTTTTTCTTCTTTCTGTGATTGTTGTTGAAAGTTGAGAGCCTCTAAAGTTCGCCCTCTGCTAGACTTCACAGGCACAGCCGCATACATACACAAACACACCCCTTTTAAAAGCACACACACACGCACACACAAACACACACTCGTACACACACGGAGAGACGCGCGCTGGGGTCCCTTCTCTGAGCTCAAAAGACGGAGGGGAAAAATGCGCCACTCTTGGAGTTAGAGTGTTAAAGGAAGACAGAAGAGGACGAACTGAGGGGAGACTCGGATGAAAGCGCCTCCTTCGCTCTTTTCTCTTCTCCTCTCACTGTAAATAGATGCCTATTTATGCGCATTAATGAAACTATCCTTAAAGGTAGCGCTGCGTCTCTGCGTCTTTTTCGGATAACGTAGCGGGTGCGCTGCGTCCAACAGAACACAGAGCACGTTCACCGGACAGAAACTCCAAACTTCTGAGCTTTATCGGACTGTGAAGTTGCCAGATTTGACGCTTTGAACGCATCTGCTGGTGCCTGAGCGCGTTTGGACGCTGGGATTTATCTCGTCGCCGTCGGCCAAGAAAACTCAACTCCAGCGGTGTCAGCAACTGGTAAGTGGAGCAGAGGAGGTACAGAGTTCGGAATGAAAGTCAGAGAGAGGGATGAAGCCATAGAGCAGAGGAATTTGTTCCACTTTTTGGCTGCGTGGTGCGTCAAAGCCGTAAAGGAGCATGAAGTGATGTGAGGGCAGGGTGAGCTTCACAGGTCGGCGGGTGATGATGGTGATGTTTCATTACAGAGAGGATGGAGCAGGGGAAATATTAAAAAAATGTGTTAAGACACTTTAATGAGGAGAAAAAAAAAAAACATGATTTAAAAAAACAAATTGGAATACAAGACGTAATTGAGGATTTTGGTTGATATGTTTTGAAAAGTGCTCGAAAATTAAGTGATTTTAGCTTAAAGGTCAACAAAAACTGCAATAAAATCATCAAAATAGTGGGATGAAACACGTAATAAAATGGCTAACACTTTAAAGGAAAGAAAATAGGCATGCTAATTTAGAAATTGGGACCCGATTATTTATCGTCCCAATTCTGCATCCTTTATTTTCTTCTGAGCAGAACAGAAATGAACGCAAAACTATATAATTTACGTGGTTAAAAATAAAAATGCGACTTATTAGTGGGTTATACCCGTATGTCCAAAAAGGATATCAAGTTAGCATTCTCGTTTTGAGCAATATTAGCTTGTAAATCAATAAATATTACATTATACTTTAAAATAATAATAAAACCGTGATCTACTGTGTTATATCAAGTAAGATATTGAAGAGACGCCTTATGATAATAGAACAAAGTGGCTATTTATGAGCCATGCATACAACAGTTTTAGATTTAGTGTCATATTTTCCAGCTGTATATGTTAGTATTCTAACATAATGGGATATTAGCTTGGAAATAAAAACAAATTCCAATAAACTCATGAAATACAGGTGGCCAAATCGTGTAAATTAACGATTTATGAGGCCTACAGTAGTGAAATGTAATGTGTTGTGTAATTGTGCTATGCTGAATTAAATGCAAAGTACAATTACGCATGCACCGAATTGAACTTTGTGTTTTGATGCTGAAGAAATTAATAATACAACACTGTTGTGGGTGTAATTTACTGTATAGTAGGACACTAATGAAATAAAATGCCACACATCTGCCAAAAATGCAAGAATATGTCGAGTTCTGGAATTTTTGCGTTATATTGGTAGATTAGTGCTTAAATGGTGTCTTTTTAGCTAAAATGTCTCGGTTAATTGTAATAATTTCACACAACTGGTGTCAAACTTCAGAGAAAAAGCGCATAAACTTGAAATAAAATGGCGAACACCTCAAAGGCATCAAAACAAACGCAATGTTAATTAGAAAAAAGAGGAGTGACGTACTTCTGCTGCTTTCCCACCCCTGCGTCCTGCATGCTGTAATGTAAGAAGAAATTTTAGATGAAAAAAAATGAGTTTTTATTAAAAACGAGGCGACGTTCACGGTCCCGCGCCTTTAATTAATACAGGACCATATGGTGGAGGTTAGTCGCTTCATCTCCCGGTAAAGGCTGCGCTCTCGTGCTCTACTGTGTTAATTTCACAACTAAAGCTGCAGCGCGAGGCCGTGCCAGCTTTCTGTCCGCGCTGGGCCGCGTGCCACGTGAGTCACGTCAACTGCTGCTGGAGGAGAGCGTGCACCGTGAATGAATGGATGAACGGGATTACAATTATTAATCAGAATTATAATGATGATTTATTTTTAAACCTCTCCTTTTGGGGTGTACGCTTCGGCATATGCTAGAGAAAATAATAATGTGAGGGCCTGTTTCGTTTAATTATTGGAAAAACGTCGTTGTGTAGTCATTATAATTATTACCACTATTTTTATTATTTTATATATTAAGTGCGTTTAATAGGTATTTTCATTAAAAAAATCCATTTATTTTCTTTACTTCTGAATACTTGCAAAATACTTTAAAATTATAATTATTTACTTAGTGTAACGCATTCTAACATATAATCTTAATTTCTTTACATATCTGAGGATATTAATTATGGTTAATTGGTAAAATATGAGGGTTTTTTTCCCTCCTTTTCCTCATTATTATATTTAGGTTCTTCATAAATTAGACATTCTTTAGCCACTTATTTCATATAATGATTTTTTAAATAAGATTTCAGATTCAACTTTTTGTTTTTTCCTCAAACACATGTAAACTTTTCCCCAGCACCAATTAAAATTAAGAAAGGCAAAAGAACCCTGAATGAAAATATACTTAAGAACTGTAATAAAATTGCTTCGTTAATAATAACAAAAAAAGATTAAAAAAAAAAAAAAGTAGATTAAAATGAACATGGTCATTCAAGTAATTAGTTTTTTTTAGATTCCTAAAATATAATTTTTATTTTAAACATCTTCATCACTATCAAAACCGTGAAAGACTGCAAGCTTTTATCCCGAAGTTCACAACAAAATTGTGCATTTAAATTGATTTAATTTAACAAAGTTAAGCAAAAATTGTTTATATATTCATATGTGGGGTCAAATATTCAAAGCAGCACAAAAGCCAAATTTCATGTACATTTATTTTCTAACACTTCCTCTACCCTGTTTGATTTTAAGATCTATTCATGCAAAAAAGAAAAAAAGTGTCCATATTTTTATATACGTAAATCATCTATGTATTTGTGTAATACCAAGTCATACTTATACATGCTCATAAAATGTATAAAAAAATTAAAATGCATAAAATTATATATGTTACCCCCTCTTTAGTTGATCAGGTATGAGAATAAACACCATGGGAATATTTGGCACTGTACATAATTATTCTATTGATATTTTTATCCTTGTTTTCACATTAACTTTTATACAGTGCAACTGGAGAGCTGCTTACATGCTTTTCAATGTTTTGATGTTGTCTGGTAATGTTTTTACATTACCAGACAACATGTTTTTACATTACCATTACCCTTTTTCCTATATTCTAACAAAGTATTTAAAGAAAAAAAAACTGTTAATATGATTAGAAATTAGAAGAACTCAGATGAAGTCGAGTAATAATCCTCACTATCCAGAAGTCAGTGGACCTACTTGTTATAGCATCATAAAATAAAATTTAGAGCCCTGAAATGCAAAAAAAAAGTGCTCATATTTGAAGCAAAAGTAGCTTACATATAAATACTATTAAAAGTCAGTAAAAAGCACCCTCTACAGTTTGATTAGACGGTTTAAAAGGCCATAAAGCAGCCACACAGCAGGCTGAAATATTGGCCGCTCCCTCATTAAATCTGACTGATTAGATAACACGGGACCGCGCGCAATAACCTCCCACCTTCCAGCGTGACCCCCGCTATTTCACTTTGCTGTGGGGATGCAGGGGGAGGGAGGGAGAGGAGAGGTTGTGCAGGTACACACCGCACAAACTTAACCTCCAATATCTGCATGTTTTGAATGAAAGAAGAAGAAAAAAGAGGCGCAGATGATGTCGAGCAGGTGAAGGGAGGAACTGAGGGAAAATGGTTAACAGCATGATGACTGCATGCAAATTCCCCCCGACTTGAATTATCATAAGCAAACAGCGTGAGCCTGGACTAATAAAACCCCATCTGTGTAACTTCATATCGAGGTAGTAGAAGGGCTGCGATAATGAATTTTGTAATATCCCACCGACAGACATCTCAATCAGACTCTAATCCCGTGATTTTACCACGGAATCACTGCACTCCCAACTGCTGCAGGCTGCTGCACAACACCACAAAACACGCAGGGTTTACACATCCACACTGTACACGGAGTCATATCAGAGGGGAAAATACGCAAAGTTTGTCGTGCATAAGGGTGAATTTTAGTCACATTTGTCTTAAATCAGGAAAGGAAAAGTGTCTGATGACGGGGGTGTTCATTTTTTATTTCTGAATCTTTTACTTCCTTTTGATTCTTCTTTACAGTCCTAACATTTGTTTCTCTCCCTTGTGACGACTTGAAAATTAATAAACGCACTAATTACGCATTTTTACGCATTAGGACCAATCCTTCAGACCACAACCAAATTCGACAAAATACGCTTTTTTAAATCTAATATAATCACAGTAAACCACATCTGACATCCCAGTTCTTCCACGTATAATACTGCATTCACTTTGTATTAGAATAAGCTGTGCGCATGCTCACCCCATGCGTAAAATACCAGTCTTAACATGGCACAAACTTGGGAATACATCACCTGTTAGGCCACCACCGGCATTTCTCTCCACCTCTCTGTCTTTTTTATTTGTTTATTTGTTCTTTCCATTTATGAATTCATCATTTACGCACAGCATTATCCTCGCTGGTCTAAATGTTGACTCCAAACATGACTGAGTACTGAGGTAGATTTGTGGCATCACAGGGGCTTGTTTACTGGTCTTAAAGGTTAATTGTGGCTCTTTGTTTTTTTACAGAGGCGGTTTCCCCTAAATTGCCATAATGGACTCCCACTGCCGTAAACTGGCCACCACCTGCGCGCAAATAGGTGAGTATGAGATCCATGAATATCTCTTCAGCCTTACCACATGACACAAGTAACTCAAAAATAAACAGACTTATCTAAAAATGATTTATGATAGATTTATTAAACGAGATTTGCACGTCTTCATTTAATACCCTATTTTGATGATAGATAAATATTGCAATTGTAACCCAAAACTGTAAATTATTAGCAGTCATTTTTCTGAATAACGTTTATGTTATCAGGAGAACTTAATTAATTTATAAATATTTAACAATTTAAATGTGGTTAACAGGCATGCCATAGAGCATCTTAACAAAACAATAGATGCTACACACTGTAAAATAATCACTTATTTACACATAGTGTCAACATTTAGTGACACTGTACAGTGTTAATGAGTATATCTGAAACTTACTCTAGAATTGCTGCCTTTTCACTGCAAGACAGTAAATAATGAACAAAATGATGTGTAAGATCAACTCCACCCAGAATTACTTGACTCCTCAGTGTAAATCAAATCAGTGTAACTGGACATTAGAATATTCCTTTAATTTATTTCAACCTGGGTGTAAATTATCAACTCCACGAGAAGTGTTTTTACACTCTTCAGAGTTGATTTACTGAAAGTGTCAAGTTCCTATTCTGAGTGGGACCTAATACACTGGGATGCAGTGTTAAACTTAACTCTTAAATTGTTACTCTAACCCTGAAAGATGTACTGTGTACCTCTGCCTCGGGCAGCTCGGTTATGGCAAAAATCATGACCTCTATCATTTTGATAGATACTGAGATCAGGATTAAAAAAACTATTATTAATTGTTTTTACTACACACACCACCAGCAGCTATTAAGCTTTGACACTTTTAACACCATCATTATAAACATTAAAAAAAACAAGCAATAAGTGAAAATAAAAGTAAAATAAACAAACACTAAAAATAATGATAGATGGAAAAAGACTAAACAAGTGCAAAAGTTTATTGGGCACGGTGATCTCTAAATCTGGATTATTCAGTATACATCACTGTGAGCGACAGTAACTGTAATTGAAATTAAAATTCCGATTAATTTCCCAGCCCTATCCCTACCCACCATTAAACAAGTATAAATATCACGCTCAGAAAACACTGGCTCATATTAATTATTAGATTCTTGGTTGTGAATCTTGCTCAGCAGATATAACTTTTTTTGTTGTTTTCATCAGTGTTATTCTCACAATTATAATTCGTTTTTGTACAGTTTTTTTTTTTAAGGAAAATCTCATTATTTAGTCATAAATTACATTTTCCTCTGTTTTTCTGACATTGTTTTTTATAATTAGCTCAAACCTATGGGATATCTACGCTACATTTATTTGAGCAAATACAACATCTCAAATTTAGAAATTAAAGTGAAGTGATATTGAGGATGGCAGGAAATAGTTCACGTATTTCACAATGAATTCTGTACCCCACAAGGCTTGGCAGTTTTCAAACTTTGGGATGTAAAATTTGGATTCTAATTGCTCTGATTGTAGTATATTCCATTGTTAAAAAAGTTAAATACTTTTATAAATGATGCTATCTTTGTGCAGTGATATTAAATGGCTGTTGATGAGTCAAAGTTTTTTGCAGTGTTAGAGAGACACCTCGTGGTCAAAAGTGGAACTGCAGACAGATTCTCCGACTTGTATATGGGAGACTTGACGCGCACCACTGTGCTGCTGTTTGCTTCATATTCCAGTATAATATCTTTAATTTGAAAGTTACGCTCGAGGATAATATGAAAAATAATAATGTTGCATTTCCACCATTTTGATTCAATTTTCTTTTCATCAACACTATCAGAGATTAAACCCCCACAGCTTGAAATCCTTCCCTGTCGCTGCCGTCAGAGAGTGGGATTTATTAATTATTCCCCAATACTGTCTGGAAATGACATCAGGTCCAGTTAGGGTCTTAAATGAATAACCAATACCCCCTATTCTGCTTCGTTTAGCCCACATTGATGTGACGGGGGCAGTGTGAACGACCATTGATTAAGAATAATAAGATAATAAGATATAGAGCAGCAGCGGTGCACACTGTTGTTGCTGTAATATATGCAGCGCTTGTTGGATTGACTCCGGGGAAAACTCCAAGTATAATGAAAGCCCATCCGTGAGCAGGAATATACTAATGGAGAAATCTGATGTCTCCTTAATCCTATGTAAAAAGCCTTGTCGTCTCCCCCCTCCTATATTGACTGAATTGCTAATTAATGGCCCTCTATGGCGGAGGCCTATTGCGCGCAGTAATCCGCAGAAGAGAGATAAAGCATTCAGAAGGTAGAAATGAAGAGGAAAGCGATAATCCACTTCAAGTTTAGTATTACAATACGGCTGAAGGAAGAAAAGGAGCAGCACACCGAGAGCTGCTGCAGGAAATAACTCAAGACGGAAAGCATTGTTTGTTTTATTGTTATTTTAGGGAGGATAATGCCCAAATCCTGGAATGAAATATTCAAAATGTCCTGTTCCTAATGCAGTTAGTGTTCGTTTTTCAGATTATTTGGTTGAGTAAAGTGCACTAAAAATACATTTTCATGGTAATAAATTAAAAACAGGAAGCGTTGGAAGTAAATGTGCTAGTTAACCATTAATTGTATATAAATTATTGGGCAAAAACATCAAGCTTTTAAGACCTATTCAGTATTTTTTTAAATGACATCTAGAAAGAGACGATATTTCTCATGTCATTATAGCTGATGCTGATTTTGACAAAATGTCATGAGGCCTAATACTCAGCAAAAAGATTATTTGCTTTATGTACCACTAATAATATGCTTACTCGCCACAAAATAACCAATTTGACTAGTTTAATCTAAGTGGGGAGCATTCTGTATGTTTGTTTCTTAGGAGTATTTATTAAAATAATATGACATTCAAACCAAAGCAAAGAAAAAAGAGGTCAATAATATGTACAAATATGTTGCCAATATTTGTAAAAGTGGTCGAAACTAGCAAGAGGTCATTGCATTTACCTGATGAAAAAGTCTGCTCTGTGTTTCTGAATTCACAGAATTATTTACTTTACCCTCTTGTGATAATTAATATTACTGGAAATCTTTTTTTTTTCGGTAACTTTGTTACCAACAACAAAAAAAGAGCTTTTACTAATATATAGGAATACTACCAACCTATTGTTGGTTCCCTGACATTACCTTAGGTCATTCAAAACAAATCTTTCAAATATCTGTCATCTTTATAATTTTAAAGAACATGGTTTTTACAAAGTATAGGACATTATGATAACCTCAGTATACAGCACTATTGTCAACCAATTTGTGCAATTAAGACATTACTTCCTCTCTTTTTGGTCAAAATAGCTTTTTTTTTAATTTGGTTGCCACTGATCATTATAACAATTAAGTATTTACCGTTATGGCACACCTGGTATTCAAAAAATTGAAAATTCCATAAAGCTTTTATTTAAAAGTATGTTTTAAGGTCTTTTAGTTTCAGTACTTTTTGATACCACTGATCATTAAAACAATAGATTGCCTATCAGTATGAGACACATGGTATTTTATAGTACAGAAATTTTGGATAAAACTTAATATATAGAAATGTTGCCAACCTATTACAGCAATTTGGCAGCTTCCCTCTTTAAAGCAAAGATAACAATAGTTCCATAATTTTTTAAATAAATAAAACAGTGGAGGTTAAACCATTTTTAAACAAATGGGAGTAAAATATTTGGAAAATAATGTGACAACCTCAATATATGGAAATGTTGCCAACATATTTGTACAATTTAGAAAGTGCTCTCTCTCTCTCGCTCTCTCTTTTGGTTATGATGATGCTCTTTGATGCCCTAACAAGGATTATTTCAAAAGATATTGAGACCACGATTATGGAATAAAATTACTCACTGATTAAAAAAAAACACAGCGCATGCTTTCATTAATCATATATGCTTCTGATCATTTTTTTGTACAATAAAGAACAGGCAATGCATAGAAATATATCAGTAAAAACAAAAATATATATTACAAATGCTAATGATCATAATGGAAAAAAAATCAATGTCCTGTGGCACAGTGACCTTTTAATCTCAATCACTCCATTTTCATAGTTCTGAAAGGGAGTAATTGTAATCTCCATTAGAATTCATCCAATTTTCCAGCTCTACATAAGAGTACAGAAAAAATGACAACAAAAAAACAAGAAAACTTTGCCAATGTTTGTGTGCAATTTACAGTGTGTAGAAATATGTCTGCATTTTTTGATGAGTATAAAAATGAATATATGCCAAATATTGCTCATAGGACTTCCATTATTCCAGAAAAGATATTTGAAGACACATAGCATCATGTGTCTGACTGATCAGCTGAGGAAATCTTTAAATTAAACACTAGAGCTCCAAAAGGACCTCCTTATTATAACACAACAAATACATGACGTGCAGCATCTTCACTAAATTACGCACAGAGCATCCAAACAAGGTTTTATTGCTCAGTTTGAGCCATGATTGGCTGCCTGGTTTTGATAAAGAGGCCTCTTCCCTCTTCCCTCCCTCAGTGTGAGTGTGTGTGGACGCTCTATGGTCGCTCTGCTGGTATTTATATATCAGGGGCTTTCACGGGATTAGCCCAGTAACTTCTTAACATCGCCAAGTCCAAATGTGCCGGCTGAGTGGGACGTCCGGCTGGCCACGTGGACATGAGAAGTGTGTGATTACTTGATGAAGATGATGGGGATGAAGAGTTGTTGTGCTGTCACTGCGGTGCTATACATGCGTAAAACATCTAGAATATTTGCGGAAACTTAGATACTCTTATTATCCTCTCCGTGGCGCTGACTGGCGTGCGCTCTTCCTCCTTATCCGTCCATCACTTCAATCACCTGTTCCCCCCTGACATTTCCCCACCCTCAGCCGCCCCACCCTGAAAATTAGACCCACATTTTCGGATTGTTTACTTTCCCTCCGCACGTCACAGCGTTTGGGGAATTATAGGTTAAAAATGTGCCGAGCTCCAACTCATTAAAAGTCCTCCTTCAGAGATTCTTAGGCAAATGAGTGATTAAAAAACACCACGGGAGAGCTGGATGAGGGCTCCAAAACGCAAAGTGCGGAGGGAGATCCAGTTAAGCGCCCAGATAAAGTAATCCGTCGTCAACAAACTGAGAGCGCTCCGCTGGGGTTGATTTAATGGATATTTGAACCTCAACTCTGAGGAGATCTGGAGGATCGCCTCTTCTGACAACTTGCATGACTGGGGATGCTCTTTCTGTGCATCGGCTGCACGCGAGGATGCAGGAGTGGTTACCCAATTAATGTTGGTCACGTTTTTGACGTTAAGATGAAAAAACATTCTAATCAGAGCGTGAACTGCGTAAAAATGACTGACTTCTATTTGTATTTTGAATTTGTTAGTGGTGTTTCTTAATAAAAATATGATTTTAATTAGGTCATGCGCAGTGTTTTCTCACGGGGAATTTGTCAGTCCAGGTGACAAGCCAGAGGAAGACTGACAGCAATGACATCAGGCATCAGAACGATCAAGACCGATGTATTACCAATACCAAGAAATATTGTGAATTAACAGCTGCACTTAGACAACATCATTTGAAGCAGAGAGGTCTTAAAGAATAAGGGCTCTAACAGGAGGAGCTAAAGTGTGTCACTGTATGTGGCAGAGTGCATTCAGAGGATGTGTGTTTATTAATTGATGTGTATTTCATTTCAACCGATTTGTTTTGTCTCGTATTTTTACAATGTAGTTGATGTTAAGGGTGGATGTTATTCAGGTGGTTACATTAACAATAAAGAGCTCTGGGGACACTGATATGTGAAGATAGGGCTGGGAAATATGGCAAAACATCATTCTTTCTGTGGGGAAAGGACAAATTGTTGCTTTGGGTTTAAACCTCTTATGTGCATTTTTTATATTTTACTTTTTTCTTAAAACAGTGCTGCTGTTATGTTTCATGGTGGTTAGTGGTTTTCATACACTTTTAACCAATTATAAATACAAAAGATCATTTGTGACTGGGATCATTTGTGACATTTTAAAACTGATAAAACCTCAATTTTTCTCATGATTGGTCATACCAAAAAGTGATATTAGGCCATATCTTAAACTAAAAGAGAGAAAGACAGAGAATTTGTTGGGGATATTTGGAAAAGCCATGGAACTGGAGTGAAGCAAGGGACACCAAATCAACCATGACTAAATGGATTTACTTGATACTGTTCTACCCAACAGACCTTTCACAACTGACTGAGATGTCTTTCAAAGTCAGTATAATGCCCAGCCCTAGTTTCTGCATTCTAGTCCAACGTGTTTGATTTATGAATGCCACAAGAATACTCCCACTTATCCCAGCAGTCCTTTTATTTTAACCTACTTTTACTGACTATGCGTACATGTTAGCAATTTAGACAGTGCACAGGAATTGCCTACAACTTTTTCATAATTCTGCAAAATGAATACCAAATTCTTCTGCTGTAATGAAGCAATGGTATCTAACAGACATCAATATCATGGGGTTTGTAGTAATTATATCAAATCTTTTTAATAATATTAAATCAAAATATACCCATAAGATAAATATCCTCCATTGAGATGAAACATTTCATGAAATTATCTTGTAGTCAATGAGCAAATTACAGTTAGTGGTTCTTAAAATACAAATATATTTTGACTGAGCATTTGGACTGAACTAATATGAATGATATTGGGCTACCCTCTATCTCATATAAAAACACACCAATATATCTTGGAAAACTATAAATATTTCCCAGCCCCATGTGACAGCCTGAGGGTCTGCATACATATGCAGGCGTGCACGAGCCGCACAAGCTGCACATGTGCTCATTTTAACATACTGCACATGTCTGGCAGTTAGCGTCAGTTGACAAGTGCGCACAGACACTTTTGGATCAGGCTGGCACATCCCTCCATTTCAGGCTACATTTCTTCTCCTCCCTTGAACGCTCTCTGTTCCTCTCTCTGCTGTAGTGGCTTTCTGTGTTTGCACTGTGCATATTTCTTTCAATACAATCCGCTCGGTGGCTCGCTTTTATCCACACCGAGTCCCTGAGTAAACTGCGGTGACAGCTTGGGTATCAATAGAACGGCATCGTTTTACTGGGCCACTGGACCCATCTCATAAAATGAGGCCAAACTGTGTTATTTTCATTTTTATTTGGTCTTGGGCTGCCGCGCAACTGGAGCTCGGAGCGCCGCGGGTACACCGTGCGTCCCATCTCTCTTTACATGCTTTTATTTGGAGGAGGAAAAAAAAATAAGCGCCAGAGCCGGCATAAACACATTGGCACACATATCTCGTTTCTGCAGGCTCTGGTTGGCTGCTCCCACTGTCATATCCACATGGGCGGGTTAAACATGATGACGTGGAGATGTTGGGAGAGGCGCAGGCAGAAATGAAGAGAGCGTGGTGGAGTGTGTGTATGCCTCTGGATCTAATATCACCTACCTGTCCTTGTCACTCTGATAGTCAGCCGAGGTAGCTGCTGTTTACTGCCGATGCTATGGCAGCGCTCACTGCTCTATTTTAAAGCCTGAAAAGAGAGGGGAACCGCACGAGGAGCTGTGCGTCTTTCTTGGAGCAACTGAACACATTCCGGACTTTTCCGCCCATCTTCGCCGCACTAAACTGGACTTTATCAGCCTTTTGAGAGACACTTTTGCGATCTTTTACCCATGAACTCTATGAGGGATCCATTAAACATAGACCACCATCACCTCACAGGGAATAAACTCGCCTCCACGCACCACACGGCTCTGGCCATGGCCTCTAGTTTACAGCCGCTGCAGCGCACAGTGGACTCGAAACACCGGTTAGAGGTGCACACGGTGTCGGACACATCTAGCCCCGAGTCAGTGGGTAAGAACCGCGCAGGGCTGCAGGTGTTTGAAGCTAGAAGAACCAACAGATGTCGTTTTGATATCAGACAAAAGATGGATAAATAATGAGGGTGTTTACATGCATGCAAATAGGTGGTTCCAGCTGTCATTTTACGCACGGATAATTAGTTTTGACAGAGGCTCGTGTGTGGTGAGGAAAGTTTCTGTGTTATGTAAATGGAAGACAGCTTGTCGTGTGTCAATTGGAATTAGTTTGGAATTCAAGAGTAGTTTGAATCAAAGGGTCAATTAAAGTCCCATAAAATAAAATGGAAAACAAAATCTACATAATGAATAGGGTCGCATTAAGAAAGGAATTCAAGTCTTTAATCAGGATTCATTTCTCTCACTACCATGGATCCATTTTTTCCTCTCATTCTAAAACACACAGGCCTTAATGTTTCAGCCTCTGACTCTCTCATTCTCTCCCCTCTTGACAGAAAAAGAGAAGATCCAAAATAAAAACGACGACTCCTCAGATGACCCGTCCAAAAAGAAGCGTCAGCGGCGGCAGAGGACTCACTTCACCAGCCAGCAGCTGCAGGAACTGGAGGCCACTTTCCAGAGGAATCGCTACCCGGACATGAGCACGAGGGAGGAGATAGCCGTGTGGACCAACCTCACAGAGGCCCGGGTCAGGGTGAGTGCTCCCAAGGGTGCATTCAAAAACAATTCCCGTGTTGAGTTTCGGGTAATATGTGCAAGAGTGCCCGTTAAAACTCCAAATACCTTGGACGTGAATGTTTTTACGCACAGACGCACATTTTACGCACGGGTGATACTTCCCTAAAAATAATGTTTGACTTACTTTATTGCTTTAAAATAAATAATCAGAGGCTTGGTTACATAAACGAGCCCAGATCATCCATTCATTAGATCACGTGTCTATCTAAAAAGCTAAAAATAACCATAATCTTGAGTGCGTAATGCAAAATAAACATTTAGGCTATTTGTAATTCTCGGCACATTATAATCCAGGACACAAATTAGCATTTTATTTGCCCATTAGGTGTAATTAAGCATTATTAGGGTCGTTAACAGTGGAGGCTTTTGACATTTGTTGGTGGCAGATACCAGTCGTGTTCTGCTGTTCGTGTGAAAGAGGTGCAAAGCTTGTATTTTGCGATTGTCGCCCTGGTGTTGTGTGATTAAGGTCAGCGCGCGGAGGAATACACATCCACTCCACTTAAAGGTGGTGCAGTGACAGCATGGTGTGTATTCTGACTGAGAGGATAAACAGGGAACAGAAGCACAGGAGACGTCTAAGGAGTTTAGATTGATTTGCCAGTGCAAATGCCATAATTTTGGAAATAAAGTGGCAAGTAATGTTAGTGAGTAGATGCCACTCAATGTATTGCATGTTATTTCTAATTTGTATAAAAGAATTAAATTCAGAGGCATATATGTGACAGTTAGAATGGTTTGATTTTGTGAGATAATGCAAATGACGATTAATGTTGCTCGAAAATATAGAGAAAATTCAGATAATTTAATAAAAGTAAGATTTATGGTGACGTATTACATGAGGCAAAACAATTACTAATCACGAGGCTGAAATATGAATTAAAGCGCGCTTCATATTTTCACACATTTTAACTAATCCTCTTGTAATCTTTGCCAGGGTTAACGGGATAACATAACGTTGGATGCCCCAAATTTATTCATCAAAATGTGATTTATGTTGACGTGTTGCATGAGCAAAATTAATTCATACTTACTAGATATCAGGCTTAAATTGAAATAAAGTATGTGGGTCAATTTCCCTGGATTGTGGTATAACTTTCACTAAAATGTGACATAAATCTGGAGTAAAATATAGCATTATGTCTACATTATGAATTCCAAATATACCATTTTGTACACAGTGGGAAAAATACCTATTAATAATTATTATAAAAGCCACTTTCTTCTAGTATTTACGGTAATAACCACAAAGCGTTTCCTCATTTATTTGATTACTATTACCCTGTATTTCGAGCCATTGTAACACCAAATTTAACCCCATAGTTAATTCAGTTTATCCTTTATTTATACTGACAGTAATTAGTAAAAATAATATGAGACTGAATGTATGTGGCATTTTCAGAGAACTCAGTGACGATTTACGCCCGGGTTTTTCGAACATGTTTAAGCCTGTGACAGTGCGTATTTCTCCCAAAAGAGAATCCAAAAGGTTACAAAATATAACGGAATAGTCCGGAATTATTCACCACCTTTTCTCCATTCCTTTCCATTCAGGTTTGGTTCAAGAACCGGCGAGCCAAGTGGAGGAAACGGGAACGAAACCAACAAGCCGAGCTGTGCAAAAACGGCTTCGGTCCGCAGTTCAACGGACTCATGCAGCCCTACGAGGACATGTACCCCAGCTACACGTACAACAACTGGGCCGCCAAGGGCCTCACATCGGCCTCCTTATCCACCAAAAGCTTCCCCTTCTTCAACTCCATGAACGTCAACCCTCTCTCCTCGCAGACCATGTTCTCCCCGCCCAACTCCATCTCCTCCATGACTTCCAGCATGGTGCCCTCGGCGGTGACGGGCGTGCCGGGCTCCAGCCTCAACAGCCTCAATAACTTGAACAACCTCAGTAACCCGTCCCTCAACTCGGGGGTGCCCACGCCGGCGTGCCCTTATGCGCCTCCGACCCCTCCTTACGTGTACAGGGACACTTGTAACTCCAGCCTGGCGAGCCTGAGACTGAAAGCGAAGCAACACTCGAGTTTTGGATACGCCAGCGTGCAGAATCCGGCCACTAATCTGAGCGCTTGCCAATACGCCGTGGACAGACCAGTCTAATACCTACATGCACTGCAAAAAATCACCACCTTAGCTCGTTATTAGGGACTGAGTGGCTCTTTTTAAGGTTTATTTCCCTCTTGAGGAAGCGAGCTAACCTGCTAAGAAGATTATGTATCCTTTTTCATGCGTTTTGGGAAATTTCTCAATCATTTGGCTCTTTTTGATACAAATCTGAGAACATTTTGCAGCCATCAGATTTAACTCAAACTGCGGCCACTTGCTCCATGAATATTCCCAAGCACGCCAAGAAAAAGTGACATTATTCCAAGGCACCAAAATGGGAAAATTTGGATGTTGAAGTTGAATTAAACCAAAATGCTTTGTTCTGGTGGTCATTTTTTGCAGTGTGGGGGTAATCACAAACAGCCGGCCACAGGAACAAGAGACTACTACAACTACTTTTTCATTTTCACTAAAGAAAAGGGCACTAGAAGACTGAACCACTGAAGCAAGCTCAACTCCACAAACGGGAGATTTTTCGGTTTATTCCCTTTTTTGTGACGAGCCCATTCAGGCCTGTTAGTTAAAATACAGGCCTGTTTTTATTCTCGTCATCATGAGGGTTTATTTTTTTTCCTTCTCTGGTGGATTTCTGGACGTTAATTGTTGACTGAAAATAAGGTTGTATATATATTTGACTTTCTCATCTCCTGTTTTTGTCAAGCGAATGCGCTAACCCCTCCAGCCCCTCTCCAAGGTTCAATTTATCAACGCATGTGGAAGAAAAAGACGAAGAAAAAAAACCCTTAAAAGGAATTTTGCTTGCAAACAAAAAGGGAATGTACATACTAAAACGCACCAGTTGTGTGTTTCTAACATATTATAAATTTATTATTAATGTCTGTGTGAATATCGATTTAGAATAGCAATTCTGGATTTAAAAAAGAAAAGAAGCATCAAAATGTTCCTGCAGATTATTTGGTTTTTGCTCTGTGTATACTATTTGGTACGGAATTATGTTTTTTTGTTTTTTTTTCAACATCCAAAAAAACTATTGTGTTTTATTTAATGGAAGTAAATATATTGTTGAAAACACTCCACTGTTATTGGATCTTTGTGTTAGCAGTGCGTAAAGCAATGACAATCTGTCTATAGGCTTTCGATTCAGTGCGCCTTAATCTATAGAGGAAAACAATGGGGCCGCTCCAATACACACAGGCACGGACGAGATGCTCCGGCAGATAAACTGCTGAATACATGTCTGCTGCCCAAAGAGCCTCGGCTGGTCACTGGTGCTTGAAATAACACGGGAATCAACAAACAGGAGCTGGGCCACACAACACTGGTGACACGAGGCCAGTAGGACTGTGTGTGTATTTGATCTCAGACCTTTAAAGAGGATTATTAGAGATCAGAGCTCTTATTTAAGCGCCTAATTCTGAATTTAATAATGCCACATGAAGGAATTTTGCAAACATGAATTCATTATAATTGGATTGCTCCTCATAAATTTGCGCTATAATGAGTAAAGTGTTTGTATTTGTGCACAAATATCCGCATAATCTGGACGCATAGGTTTAAGCAGAATTAGCGGAAAGGGATCAATATTAATTATTTTATATCTGAATCAAAGTATGCTTTATGAGGGTGTTTGCTAAAATGCAGCCACCTGATTCAAATTTTAATGTAAACTGACCATTTTTTAGTATACTTAGGTAAAAATTAATACAGAAACTGCGATTTGAACGTTTTTGTCCATAATTTTACGGCCGTCTTTGCAGCTTTATGAGCCAAGAATCCAAATAATCTTTGCTTACAATTATTTAAGAGCTAAAATCTTTATTAAAAAATTCCTATTAGGTAATTTAAAAAAATCTAACTCATAAATAAGTCAAATTATGAGGAAATGTCGATCTAAATTAATCTTAAAAGATGCGTTTTGGAGTATTTTCTCCTGTAATACTTGCTGCCTTTACGCGCCAAAAAGTCGAAAAATATTTCTGCAGAAGATTTAAAAGTTCTACTCGAATTAATCCACGTGATGTAAATCAGAATTAATTATGTTCTTTGAAGGAATTTCAAAGGTGAGTTCGTCCATATATAAAGTCTGCATATGGATCTGTCCTTTGTGCAAGATATTTGGATAAAATTAACCTAAAATGCTATATCTTGGTTTGTTGTTTATGTCATATAAAACCTCTTTGCTGCCCCTTTGTGCAAAAAATCCAAACAGAATTTTTACGCACAGGATTCAGGAGGAAAGCAAACCATGTTATTTTCATACTGTTATCTAAATTAGAAGTTTGTCTATGAAGAAATTTGCAAACAGGGTTTTCATTCCATCATAAATTCTGCTTATAGATAGATTATATTTGCATCCAAATTTGATGTAATAAAACTCCAAAATGTGCCGTTTTAGAGACTCTCTTCTACGCTTTTAAAGCTACATTTGCTGCGTCTGTGCCAAAAATCCAAACAACTTTTAAGCACATGATTGAGATGGATTATTGCTAGTGCAGTATTAGTTCATTCTGCTTATTTGTCAAATTTGCAGGAAATTTTGAGACAAACTAAACTTAAAAGCTGTGTTTTAGAGTTTTTTTGTCTTCGTGGATTCATGCCATCTTTACTGCTTTTATGTGCCAAATATCAAAACAATCTTTACGCACAGGACTTTAATGCTCATCGTCCATTCCTTGAAAGCTATCTTTGTGCCACAAATGTAAACTACCCTTGTGCACATGCCTGCCTCATGCATCTGTTTGCCTTTGTCATTGTGCCTTGCTTTATCCAACCTGACCCCACTTATTTCTCACCTTTAATAATGATTGCTTGATGTTGCGCAAATCTATGGAAACATAACAAAAGCTACGGTCTAGGGAGAAACTATGATTCACAAGCCTGTGCAAACACTCAGACACAGACAGGCAGACAGAGGAGATATACAGAGGTATGCGGGGCTGAAGGCGGGCTGCAGGAGGAAGAGGAGGCGGGGGGACGAGAGCTGATTCCCGGCTGCAGGGAGGGAGGAGAGGCCAGAGTGGGAAGACGGGACACTTCCCCGTGTGAAAAATGAAACATTTGGAGAATTATAGAAGGATTCTTTTCGGAAAATGGCAGGTTAATTTTTGTCCTATTTTTTTCCTCAAACGTTATATTTAATCCCCTTCATTAAATTCGTCTTCTACATTAAATTACGCACAATATTCAATCAAATATGGTCGACAAAGAGAGCTGATTTAGGATCTGATGTCATGAGTAAAAGGGCCTTAGGTCATCTCCCGTGGGGAATACTATAAGGAGAAACAAATCAGTTAGTCCCAAGTGTTGTTCTAACAAAAACTACTCAATAACAAACACAAGAGAGACATCATTCTTCTCTTTGAATCCATCTGATTGTGTGCTTTGACCTCCTCACCATCCACAGCCAGACTCTCCTCTTAAAAGTATGCTGGTGCTTTTGTTGTCACCTTTTGATGGAGTCAGTAAGGCACAGTAATAATCAGCTGACAGGGGGGATAAGCTTCGGCTGCTGTAGAGGCTGAATACGCAAAGTCTGCAGCTTCAATACACATCCACACAATCAACATGTGAGTTGAGGAGAGGGGAGAAGGAGGAGGAATCAGAGGGAAATGTTCATTTGGCTCAAACGGCGCGCAGGACTGCACACCTCCACACCTCCGGCCTCTCGTCTTTTTTCTCCACACTAAGGTAAGGACTTAAAGCTACTGGCCCTAGCTGGTGTTGCATGTTTCCTGGAATTTCAGAGCCCAAATCTGCGAAGAAATTTCAATAAAATAGCTTTTTTTGCGCCGTATTCTGCTCATGTTTTGGCTAAAATTGATATTCAGTCACGCGTAAAACCAAATTAAAAGTATCTGCTTCTACGGCACATCCAAGCGCAATTATGCACCACAAACATACACAACAAACAGAGCGAGAATTCAGCCTTGACGATCCTGCAGCAAAGATATAATTATCAATTTCTTTAAATCAAATTATCCATTGCTTCCATTTTGAGACAACCTAAAACGCACGCCTACATCTTAATGTGAGATTTGTTCCGCTACATCAATAACAATTCATCGTGAAAAAACACCGAGCGGCTTCACACTCCACCAGGAATTCAAACACAAAGCGAGGAAGAACAAATATCCAAACATGAACCGTCACACCTCCAATCAAATAATTAACAGGCTCACAGCGTCGCGTTTGGACGAGGCTGGTTTGGAAATAATAATAATCCTGCATGGAGTAATCAGGGAGTGTGTTTTCTAATTGCACGCTAATAAAGCTTAGAATTTAAATGTGCATTTTATGTTAATTATGCAGGGTTTTTCACAAGTTTCCTGTCTAATTTGCTAGGAAAACAAACGACAATGTATGCAGAATGTTTACAAGACTGCAGAGGCATTATTTGCATTCCATGTGAAAAATAAAACACAACTTTAGCTAAGGTTCAGGCATAAAAGCGTACAATACATGTAAGTCTTATTTTCTGTATTTTATAACAGTTACAACATATTGCCTATCTACTGGGCTTTAAATAACACAATGCAGATGAACTATTCCAAGCACAAGTCAAAGTCACAGAGAAGCTTAGTTGTTGAATATGATGCTGGACTTCTTTTATTTATAATGACAACAGCAAGAATGGAGGTAATACAAGCAGAGAGAAAGAACAAACAAGAAAGTGTGTTAGCTTTAAATTTAATAGTCCATAAAGGGTTTATAATCCGCTCAAAGTTTTAGGAATGGTATCACTAATTTTTGGGGCAAATTGGAACAATTTTGGTCCTGTTTACTGACTTTTTTAACAAAAGAAGTCTTTGGTTGCTCCTCTTACAGCATCAATATGTACATTTTTTGCATAAGATCATACTTTTCCAAGTGATTTAACTCGGAATTAATTTTCAGCGGGGATAGTAGCATCCACCCTGTTCTTCTGACCTGCTTACTGTTCAGTTCCTCACTATTTTACTCTAATTTTACCTTAAATCACAGTCCTCTTTGGCCATTTTCTCAGACAGCATGCTGCAGGCTTACTGGCTAACACCACCTCCATGAAGCCCTGCCATAGTTATGTGGCACTAAAAGCAGGTGACCAAGATCGTCCTCCCTGCTGAAAGTTGTTCTCTTCAACTTTGAAACTTCTACTTTGAGGCAGGAAAGTAACATACTATTGTTCTAAATGAACTAAAAAGATATTGCAGTGAAGGAGCTGTGAATAATGTGTAAAGGAAATGCATCCTGATTTTAGAGGTTTCAGGGCGTAAAGGGAGGTCTCAATAATCAATACTGTGTTCTGAAAGTGGACCATGATGCAACAGGCTCAAATTAAACCACAGCAGGACCTCAGGGCTTAAACCAAACACCTTTTTAGAGTGAAAAACAAGAAGCTTGAATTGGAAAAAAATGGATTCCAGTCATTTCTTTAGCATTCATAGCCACATTTCAACATGAGAAATAAAAACAAGATATTTAATCAAGATAATATCTGCATTACCTTCATCTTCATGACAGAATAAGTGGATATATTGGGAGTTATACGATGTTTACATCTCTTTTCTACATCCTCCTCATAGACAAAAAAATCTTACATGCTGCTCTAAACCAGCGGTTCTTAAATGGTGGGGCATGTCTTTGTGTGCCTTGGAAATTGTAAAGCCATGAGGCATTAATACAACATAACAACAAATAATTGAAGGGTTTTAACTTCTACTAAATATACATGTTATTAGTTAATGAATATTTCATTTGTTACACAGTTTTGTCATATTTAATGAGACTTTTGTAGATAAAATAAATGTGTGGAACAGAATGCTAATAAGGTAATATAACATGCATTAAACACAATGAAGGTCTTGGATATGCAGTATTGATCACATTTTAAAACTGGAGCCAAACTTACAGCCTAAACATGTGCAAACATTTTAGCAGCATTACTGAAGTTGCCAAAGTTTTCCATACTCTTAAATATCACCTACTGGAAAAATAATTAAACATTGTTTATACTAATACTTTATGGTATCAAAAAGTACAGATATTCAGTCATAAACACAGAGAGAGCAGCTTAAATTGTGTACATTTGTTGACAAAACTAAAACCAGCGAGAGGTCAGGATGCTTTCCCTCCACTTTTCCAGATTCTTCTAGGGCAAACTGGTGTGTAGGAGTTTGCCTGTCATTTTTGATGAAGTTAAAAAATTACCCAGTACTGGATCTTTCAGATCTTAATTTCTTCACTGTTAATTTTATTTTACAGAAATATTCAAAATTTTAATACATTTCAAACTGATGTATTTGTGGTCATGAAACTATTACTATTCATTGCTCTAGATGCAAAAACTCTATCATGAGCTTAAGCCTGGTAATTTTTCTGTTTTTCAAATCACCATCATATGAAATTACATGAATCTAAATAATTCTGTCTAACCATAAATCACATTTGAAGAGAGATGAATGGCAGTCAATCTCAGTATATTTCAAAGCTGTACTTTGTTGATGCTCGCAGAGCTTGCAGACACGTGTCCTTCCATAAATGTTTTCAACTAATAATACAGATGCAGAATCTACCTCCAAACACAGCTCTGCACTTTGCACCATGAGTGCAGCAGAGAGAAAAGGGGGGTCTGTGGTGTGTCTGGGGGAGGTGGGTACTCCAGGGTTTGGCGGGGGGGTTTGGCTCTGGACCAATGGCAGCCCAGCGGCTTCAGCTAAAGGTCGCATGGTGTGACCTCACACATTCTCACCCTCACCTAAGGCCCCGGGAGAAGTTCTCCATAACAAGATACAACGCTGTCCGTGCAGCTGATGGCCTATAAACCTCCAACCGAAATTATCTGAGCTGGTCGGCTTTCATTGGTGCTGGAATGATGCAAAATTAAATATAGAGCTGGTTTTCTAAATTTATTTCAAACAGAGGAATGTCAAATGTTAATGCATCTGTCTCCAGTTTTGATTTCAAAGTGTTCTGTGTAAAAAAATGCACAGTTTGCATTGACATAATTCTGCACAAGGCGTTGTTGCACACTTTCTGAAGTTAACAAAAGGCTTCTTAAACATTTTACACTCCCAAACACATGCAAGTTAAACCAGTTTTGCACTGAGTAGGATCAACGCTCTAACAAATCCAAACTGTTCCCAAAAGTTTAGATTCCTATAATCTTTATCACATTTATTTCATTCATTTAGTAAGTTGCCTGATAAAAACTATTGTCGGGCACTGTCATCCCTTATTTGTATTTTTATCTGTCTTGAAACTTTTCCTTAAACCTGCACTTCCCATTCTTCTCTCTTGTAAGGCACATCTGTAATATCTGCAAGAAATAGTTATTACATTTAAATAACAAAAAATAACAAAACAAGTATTACTCAGAGCGTAATATCAAATTTAAGATCACTTGCAACCAAAAAGAGAAAAAAAAGGCGTTTCTGAGACATTTTATGACCACAAAAGGGTTGGAAGATATTTACCAAAACATACACTGTCAACTGTTTCAGCCCACTGGTGATAAATAATATTCTTTAAAACCCAGAATATAAGTCTCTGGTACATATGCTGCTCCCAGTTTTTCTACAACTATCAAAGGTTGAGGCTGAAACCATCTCTCTGCACGTCATATTTTATATTGTTTCCATCTAATCCACAACCTGTCTAAAACGATAATGATGCCAATACTGATGCCAGTGCTGATATTTTTTTCTAATTACAGCTTTTGGCACAATCTTTTCTCTCCTGTTCGATCATGTTTACTGAACAGAACTTGTCTAACAGGTACTTTTTAAGGAAGAAAAACCCTCTCTAAACCAGCAGTAAAGTGTGCCAGATATCATCATTAAAATGGTGTGACACAACAGATAAATATCTGAAATGAATATCTGTTTACCACACATTCTTTGACAGCGTTTGTAAAAAGAGCCAGTACTGGCTGATGCTGAACTGATGCTGACGTGTTCCTCTGTGTTTAAGGCAGCGCTTCTCAAATGTTGTGGCGGGGCACACGTGTGTGCCTTGAGGCAGGCCTAGGTGTGCCTTGGGAAGTTGTATGACCAAACAATAGAAAATACTGTAACTTTAAAAAGACCGTATAAACCATCAAGGTAACGATATCTTTTACAGTTTTTACAGTGAGTTTATGGGATAACTTTTGTTTCTGAGTTCATCTCATTTAAAAAATGGTGACTTATCAGTCTTAAAGCTTTTAGAGTTTGCAGAAATTACAAAATGAATCAGCATTTGGAATAAATTCTTAAATAATTTTGGCAAAATATTTTATAAATTACACAGTCATTTGTCAAATTTTACATTAATAGACAAAAATGAGCATGTTAGAGTTATAAGATACTGAAACATGTCTTGTGTGTGTATGAATACGGTGTGCAATGAGATTTTGGCTCAGTTCGAGTTGTGCCTTGGGCAAATGTTTGAAAACCACTGGTTTAATGTATGTTTGTGCAGCTGCTCTTGCAGCTATCATGATGCACTTACAAGCATTTTGTAGTGGTATATTGTTCACATTGGTGCATCTTTTTAAATGAAAAAATCAGTGTTAAATGTGGTATTAATACCATGTGATTTAACAAATAAAGTCAACACTCCGGTTAAATTAAATAACTAAACTATAATTTTCCATAAAACCTATTTATTGGTGAGCGTTTGACATTTTGTTTTCAAATTAACACCAGAATAAACAACACTGATGCAAATACAAATGTATAATTCCATATCTAATTTGAAAATTAGGAATGCACAGTGTTATCTGTCTGATATTCATATCAGCAGATTACTGCTTGAAAAGCCTAATATCAGTTTTGACAGATATGTAATTTTCTTCTCTTTACTTACTGATGACATAACAGCCAAATATATTTGAATAAAGCTTGTGGAGTGTTTTTGCATATTAATCACATTTTTTTTAAGTAGAAGATTAAGAGTAGGGTCAGTAATCTGTCAGCGGGTTGATTAATCACTGGCGGTAGATCTTGCAGGGATATCAGATATTGGCGAAAAAAGGTAAAATCGTGCACCCCTATTATAAATTCAACATGATACTGTACGTTAAGAACTGAACAGCATCACTGCCAGGTCAAAACCTTTTATCTCCAACACTGCTACTTTTCAGAAATGAAAATCACTTTATTACTGAATAAAAAAACATTGTTTTGCCCACAATTACTGCATTATTATTAGTTTAAAATTGAAATCCACTTAGCAATGTAGATGGTGACAAAAAACACTGTTTTATGACAAAAAATTAAAATCATAAAAAATTTGAGATACCAGGTCTTGGCCTGACGGTGACGATAACTGCCCAGCCCTAAGACCTTAAATAAAAAAAAGATTTATGACTTAAAGGACTTCTAAGGATCCGCAGGAACCCTGGTACTATGACATAAAAACCTGCTGGTATTTGTTGCATGTGCGTCCATCGGTTGCTTGTTGTGTATCTCGTGTGCAGACCTCCATATTATTGTGTACGCCTGGGTGTGTGTGTGTGTGTGTATCCCCCTCCTCTCCCACTGTGGGGGCTTGACGCTGTTTGAGGGCAGGCGGCTGGCCAGAGCGTGTGAAAGCAGATAACCAGGGAGAATTTTCATGACGCACACACTTCCTGCTCTCTGAAGTTTCTATTAAAGAAAGATGAAAACAAAACACACACATCTGAGATGTTTGCTCGCCAAATCAATTTCTACACATTAAGCACGCTGAAAAGAGAGAGAGAGAGAGAAGATCAGTGGCACGGCTCTCATGGACCTTGAAATGGTGAGAAGAGGAGGGGAGGGGAGGGTTATGAATTTATTTGATGGATGAAACAAAAACTGTATCAGTTAAAGTACCTTTGAGAATACAGTCCATCTAGCAGCTTGTCCTGAGTTTAGACACTAAAGACCTCGATGCCAGCCAGTGCAAGTCATGATCTGGGGCACCTTGGAGTGAAAACGTTGATGTATGAGGTGTTTCAAAACTATTTCTTACTCTTTGCTGGCTAACTGAGGAGGATCAAAACAAAAAAACTAAAGAGTCGGGAATGTGAAGCTACTCATTATTGGCCAATTTTATTACAAATACATATCAAACCAGTTAGAAATAATGCTCCCGTTTGCTTATGGTTTACCTGTGATCAACACTGTGCTCTCTGACGCTGAGAGAAGCACAGTGTGAGGTGTTGTGTGATTATGTGGGCCAGCTGAACGGCCAGCCAATAAGTATCTACGCAAGGCTGCCAATAAGCGGTAATAAAGCACATCTCATGTACAGCGTGGGTTTGAGTCCAGACTGCACTCCTCGACTCATGTATTCCCCTCTCTTGTACCCCCTTGTTGTTTCTATCTACTGTCTCTCCACTATATCAAATAAAGGCAAAGGCAAAAATTATTGAGCACATCAGCATTGTGAATTTACTGAAATGCAGCATCTTCAACAGCTTGAAAGAAATGTCAAGTGCTGCTGCTGCAGGTCAGTCATCCCCCCCAAATTAAAGTACCCACATTAAAATCAACCAGACAATTGAAATATGATCCAGAGTTGACAATTCTTGTTGACATCAAGACAATAAAAGTCAGTTAGCTACCTTGCGAGGAAAAATATTTCGTTAAAATGAGTCAGAGGTCGGCTAACAACGACAAGTAGACAAAGGTAAATAAAACATGCATTCATTCATTCATTTTCTATACCGACTATCCCTTTCGGGGTTGCGGGGGGGCTGGAGCCTATCCCAGCTGTCATTGGGCGAGAGGCGGGGTACACCCTGAACCGGTCGCCAGTCGATTGCAGGGCAACGTATAGAGACAGACAACCATTCACGCTCACACCCACACCTAAGGGCAATTTAGAGTGACCAATTAACCTAATGAGCATGTTTTTGGTCTGTGGGAGGAAGCCGGAGTGCCCGGAGAGAACCCACGCAAGCACGGGAAGAATATGCAAACTTCACACAGAAAGGCCCTGCCAGACCCGGGAATCGAACCAGCGACCTTCTTGCTGTGAGGTACGTGCACTACCTGCTGCGAGGTACGTGCACTACCTGCTGCGCCACCATGCCGCCCATAAAACATGCATGATGCATTTTACTATAGCAGTGAAAAGAAAAGAAATCCTGTTTGTATTTTCATAAAACTTGAATGAATACAGTTGTTTGGTTGTGAAATTTGTCAGTTTTCTTCGCAATATGAAATATCAATAAGTACTGGAAAAGTAGCTTGGTTGCATTATAAGTATCTTTTCTGAGACATTAAAGCCTTAAATTCATTAAATTATTTTCACTATTCAGCCAACTGAATGCGCTTTTTCAGAGTTCATTTAAATTGTTTTATTAAATCACATAAATGCCCACATTATAACATTGTCAGTGGAAATAACTGGAAAGATCCAGAGTGATGTAAGCCGGGCCTTTGACAAAAATTTTAATATGACAATATATTGTCACATACTTTAACACACTGTATTGACATGGATTTCACAGAATCAACACAACTCAAAATGCTGTGAGAGATGTTGTAATATACACCTGTGGTAATATCATCCATAACCCAGGTCACAAAAGACGGCAGTTAAAGCCAAACTACAAAATGCAGCACAAGTTCCAAACTTTAAGTTTCTTGCAAGATCACTAAAGACCTGAAATTTAGGTGTACTGAGTGAGAGAATCCTTAAATCCCTAAACGTTGTCCTTCCTGTTTTTGTTTTAAAAGTGGCAGAATTCTGTAAAATATTTAGTCAATGTCCAAAATTCTTTACATGTACCATGGAACGCATCATATTGTAGCCTCTTTTGGGATACTGACTGTATCCTGAGATAGAAATACCCAGCCCTAATGTCAGCTAACTTTAGATCAACCTACCAACGGACAGAGAGGCTGACTTGAGGCAAAATTTACAGCAATTGGACCAATAGCAACAGTGTGTGTCCTCATGTGAATCATGCCCCAATCTTTGCATAACAAAAACTCCTTCATTAAATCAAAACTGGTTTAATAGGTTCAACATAATGCTGCCCCAGCACTGTGAGAGGACTAAAATACCATACAATAACTATTAAGGTCAAAGCCGTTTTTTCACCCGGGCTGCAAACATGTTTATTCCGGCTGCTATAATCTGCCTTAAAATGACACTCAAGGAATTGAAGTTTTCAGCACTTTGGCATTAGTTTCTTTTTAGACATCAGGGGTTGCCACTGGGTTATTTGTGAATCATTAAATTGTGTAATTAGGTTGTCTTTGTAGTGGGGTACTTTGTGCATTGGTTTTTGTACTTCTCTGTTGAACAGAGTAAGAAAACCATATTGGTACTTAGTACATACTTAGCAAGGAAGCCTTTAGTGGTCCTTTAATCAGGTTATTCAGACACCTGTGGGTGGTGCCAGAACACTGGAAGCTACGTAGACTGACCAACAGTTTAAACAGAAACTATATGACAAAATATGTAATATCATTTTGTGTGCCGATGTCTCTTAGATTATCAGAAGGTAGCAAAAACTTGGGCGAGGCGTTTCTACGACAAAGACAAAAGTTGGTCCAAAAAAATACAAAAATGAGGTTCTCTAGTTTATTTTAAAACTCTAAGGATAGAAAACCTTCAAAACAAAACATCATTCAAGATGCATTCAAGTGGTAGTTAGCATAACAGCTAACTGTACCAAGGTCTCATGAACAATGAAACATCATATTTTAAGCAAGCATTAAGTATAGGGTTACATCACTCTCTAACATGATACGATCACATAATATTCATTTGATTGACAAAAACAAACACTACAATGGCCACAACATGTTTGACTTTAATATTCAACCACTGAAACTTTGATCCAGACCAATACAGGCAATGATCCTCAGGGCAAACAAGGAGATGTTGTAAAGTGTTTCAAAGCCATTTATCACTCATCGGTTGCTGAAAACACTGCATCAAATACAGAAAGAGGAGGGGAGGAAAGAAACCAAACGCCAAGATCGGTCCAAGGAATACACCGTCAGAGCTTTCTGATGTGTCTTAAAGCCTTAATAAGAGAAGGGAGCGGACTCTGGATAAAAAATGCCATTCAACAGGCATTATAGAGCATTAAGGCTAATTATAAACCAGACCCACCTAGCTCTAAGACAGCATGCTGGCTACATACAACACATTCCATGTTCAGCCATTATTGGTTCTTAATCTTACCTTTTTAGAGCTAACCAGCTTAGGTCAGAGTTTGGAGGTCTTGAGAGCTAAATTGTAATGTTTAAAGTGTCAAAAACATGTCTAACCTCTTTGCTCCTATTTGCACAAAATGATCGATCAAAATTAGTTAGAAGACACGAAACACCAAAGGCAAGAGAACTTTATTTAGAGCACCATTCCTACATTAAGAGTATTAAAGACATACTTCACAATTAGAAAAGTCTAAAACTGGTCCCAAAATATACATTTAGGGTGCTTAAATCTCTAAGAAGAAGGGGTAAAAGTCTCACCCAACACAATGGACTAAGCATTAGCTCTAAAACTGCATGATGGCTACCTGAAACACATACCATACTTAGCCAAGTATCCATAGAAAATCAGAGCAGTTTCTACAACGGCACATGAAGTAGGAATAGGTACTTCCAGAGCAAGAGGCCACGATATGATACATATCAGGATGTGCTAAAATGTGGACATCGACTCTGTCTTTTTTCAAAATTCCTAACCTTTTTTTAAAAAAAAAAAAGCTTTGGCAAGTATTAAACTATCCTACATCTTAGGACATGTGGATTTCAGATCTGTTGATACCTTTGAAGTCTTTTTAGAAATTGATATGTGTGCTACATCATGTAGTTTTTCTTCTGCTGTCACTTTATGAACTGCACCATTGGTGCTATTATCCAAGATGTATTTCACAACTGCTGTCACAGTATTTGAGGCTGTATCGATTCTGTAAAATCCATATCAATACACATATCAGAAAGGAGAGGATTACAGTATATTGCCATATCTTTTACTAAGCACAGGAAAACATAAAACATAAACACAAGATTTTTTGACAAAGGAAAAACTGAAAATACAATTTATCTGCTTGTTTTATACTATGACGATGCTAGTCAAAGCACGCCATAATCTGGAGTGGTGAATCAAAAATGTTTAGAAATGTAAAGGTAAATTTCTGTTTTTTAATACACTAAGTAAATACACTAACAATAGAAAGTAGGGAAGGTAAAATGAAGCAAACACTACTATTGGTTCAAGATATATGCAGTTTAAGTTCTCTGATGTGTCTTCAAGCTTTAAGATGAGAAGAAAATACTTTCTGGATAAAAACTGCAGTTCAAGGTGTGCTATAAAGTATGTAAGGCAAACTTTGCCAAGTTAAAAATACACAAAGGCAACAAAAAACATCCTGTGATCCTGTGTGAATTACCAATAAAAGTGGCTAAAAAAAATTTGGATAATAAATGGCATTCAGCAGAGATTACTGTATTTAGCACTATGTCCAACTTTTACAACAACTATGCTATGAAAAATGCACGACAACCACATAAAACCAAATCTGAATTATAGTACAAAATAATTTCTACAATCATAATATTCAGAAAAGTACAAAAATTACCCACATAATAAAGAATAAGTAGCTTGCAGGGGCAGGAGCAAACTGAAGTCTCATGCCTCCTCGTGCTACCCTGTCAGGTCTAAAGCTGCTAACATTTTAGCCATCTCTGCAGCGTCGTGTTCAGACACCTTCAGTTTACACAGCCTGTCCCAGATGGCATCTCTCAGCACTGTTTTCTTTCAGCCTGTCATCTACTGTAACACCTTAATTGACGTTTACCTCTACTGGCTCGCTGTCAGCCACCCAGAGTCTGAGCCTGGCACCGACAGTTTCCCAGGCTCCAGCTCCAGGTAGAAAATTACACCTGAGAGCTTTTGTTTGTTTTGGTTTGGGGTTTCTTCCTCTCTTTTTCAGAACTTGTAGTCCAATTTTCCCCTCAAATGTAGGATGAAATACAAAATGGTGTGGATGATGTCGGAGTGTTAAAGTGGCTGCTGTGCTCTTATACAGCTTGTTTTAGTTTGGTGGCGTCAATTCAGCGTAATTATACCACTGCACAAGAGACAGGAACGGAGGCTTTGAGGGATCTTCTTCAAACTTTGGATATGCAAGATATGGCTATTAAATAATAAGACTGTCTTTATGAGGATAAAACCACGTGGTTCACAGTCTCACTAAGTTTTATCAAAGGTTGTGTATTCATGCACAACTGCTGGAAGTTTCCAATGAGTTATGTCTTTAGTTCACTGCTAGCCACTGCTTGAAGTGTGCTCTGTTAAGGCTTTGTAAAATGTTTAGCTCAAAAGTTAAGCAATGCATTAACTTGAAATTTTTGGTGAAACTGAACAAAACTGCAGCTGAATCATTTGGTACATGAGCTGAGGTGTATGGGGAACAGTGCATGTCACGTGCACGTATGTTTGAATGGCACCACAGATTTTGGGAAAGCAGAGAGAATGTCCAAGATGAAGAACGTCCTGGACGCCCATGGACATCGAAAACTTCTTAAAACATTCAACAAATTGAACAAATCCTTGGTAATGATCAACGACTCAGAGAAATAATGACAGCAGAAACAGTCTCCATTGATGAAGAGACAGTTTGGCCAAGTTCACATGAAAAATTAAGCACGACAAAAGTGTAACAAAGTTGTTCCAAAAACTTTGTAATCACTGCTTTTTGCTATTAGTTACAAAAATTTCACCACAAATTTTCTAGCATTTCTCCTTTTGATCAGGAGTCAAATGTTAGCAAAACATGTGCACTAAAATAGGGCTGAAAGATTTATCGTTTTCGGATCAAAATCGCAATTTCAGGCAACGCAATCATGTGATTGCAATTTTTTGCAGCGCTCCTGACAGACCCAGGATCTGTTGTGTCAACTATTTTACACATTATTTTACAAATTTGCGGGCAATTTACATTTACGGAAGTGCTGGTAAGCAGGCCAACAATACAAAGCCTCTGTTTAGGAGCAGAAGTTGGAGTATCCCTTAAATACAAAAGCAGATTATTTATCATCAATATTAGATGATCAATATTGCGTTATGTGCTTTTGATCATTGATATCCTTACTGTTGTCTATACTGCAAACATAGGGAATATTGCACTGAAGCTTGATTTGAAGAAAATCATGAATCAAACTGAAATTGCAATATCTGCCACAAAAATCGCAGTTAGATCTTTTACTAAAATCGTTCAGCCCTACACTAAAATCAGTATCTAGCAGTGAACTACGCCACTTATTGGAAACTTACAGTAGTTGTACATGAATACACAATCTTTATTATTTTACACTTGGTGTGAAGGTACACCACATGGTTTTATCTTCACTGGCACAGTCTCATCATTTTACAGCCATATCTCGTATTTTCAGAAGAGATATAAGTTTAGACAGTATTGTTTATGAATATAGCTGTTGCAAGATAGGAATTGCAATTGATGAGAACTTTATTCATTGTTCATTGTTGATTCGACCAATTGACCAAATTCTTTAGAAACTGCTTAAATAATTCCTTTTTTTCTCCAACAACGTGGCACCCCTCTGATGTCCCACTGGTATTTCCACTTTCAAACACAGACACTGTATGTTGGACTGTTGGCATCATTTTAAGTCAAATTTAGCTCCACGTTGGACTGCCCTCGCCTTCTGTCCAACATGGTTACTTCTGCGGCCCCTTGGTTGTCACTCGAGACATGTAACGTAAATGATTCGGCCATTTGTGTGTCTAACTTCATGTCACATGGAAGCAACGCCAGCTTACATGCAGAGTTTATGTTGCACTGAATGGTGACCTGCTCTGACTCTTCAGCTTAACAAATTTGGCATTTATGGATGTAAAATGGACATCGTTACAGAGGAGACCACTTTGAGGAAGGCTTTCCATCACTTCTCCCGTATACTGAAGTATTCAGTTCAAAGCCAAAAGTCAGGAGTTAGTGTTTCCTTGATCCAACCTCTGTGCTTTTAAGTAGAGCAGTTATGGTAAAGGAAAAATATGTAGGTTCACAAATTTAAAACTAAGAAAAACATTTTTTATGCAGCAATGAAACATAAGCCAAACAACTGGCCAGATTCAGGTACGAGATGGAAAGCTCTACCACCCTGTAACACTCAAAGTATATTAGGGTATACAGTTTGATTAATCATTTTGAAACTATCAAGCAAGGACAAGTACAGCTACAAATAATTCATCCTCCGCCTCTGATCAGTCCGAATTATGTAAAACTTCACATATTGACTGTCACTGTTGTGCAATGCACTCTGGGTCGTGCTGTTCAGTAGTTGTATTGTTCTTTTTCAGACATCTTTTCTTGTGGAGCGTCATCCTTCGGGTCTTTCTCACTGTAGCCTCAGGGCAGTTTTAATGAAGAGAACAGGACAGAACAGGCGTCTATAATGTTGATCAAGGGAAGTTCAATTTTGAGGTTGTGTAGAGAACAATACAACTGTTTGAAACCACAGAGTGCGCTGAACAACCATGGCAGCCTACATGAGAACAAAAGGTCCCTTCCCATTACCCACACCTCTGTCACTTGTTGCGTCATTTCTGTTTGTGTTGGGAGGACAATCCTCAAAAAAACAAACAGAGTGAGCGCCTCTAGGTCTTGTTTCCATATCCCAGGTTTGGCTTTTTAGCCACAATTCCTCCATGAAGACCTCCTCTGGTCTGACTTCTCTGAACAGTAGATGGTTATACCTGGATCCCACTGGATTGTGCCATTCCTGAGCTGACAGCGTTCCTGGACATGGACTGATTTCATCTGCTGCACTAAGTTTCCTTGAGCGACCACTGCATCTATGGTTCTGAACATCACCTGATTCTTTGTGTTTCTTCTGAAGACCTTGAACTTTTCCTGAGACTTTTGCCCAGGAGACCTTGTTGTTGTAGTATAACTACTTTGTGTCTTGTTGCCGAGCTTAGTCTTGCCATGGTGTACGACGTATGACATGAAACTGTGTTCCACAACCTCATCTTGATAGCAGAGTTTGGCTGTTTCTCACCAGCATTAAGCCTCCTACACAGCTGTTTCTGTTTCAGTCAAACAGTCCATATTGTACCTTTATTCAGGTTCATTTATTCATTCAATTCAATACTATACAATTCAATACTAATGTTCAAAAAACCTTTTAGGTTTCATAAACTGAGTTCTCCTAATCAAGATATGTCTCTCTCTGAGATGTACTGAAATAGCTTCTACCCCTTTAACGCCCCCTTTCCCACTATCTATCTATCTATCTATCTATCTATCTATCTATCTATCTATCTATCTATCTATATCAAAAAAGCTTAAGAAATGTGTTAGACCACAGCCAATGTAAGGTTTAAGCCACAGATGCCATAAATTAACAGCACTGGTAATTACAAAAATAATTTTTGATGTTTCTGCAATGGTTAATACACCAATTTGTAGAAGCTCTTTCACTGAATGAAGTTTTTATTGCTAAAATATGATTATTATTATTTCTCGACTAAGATGTCAAATTATAGTTGTTTAGATAAATAGATACAATACTTGATCAATCCCTTTGGGGAAATTCGGGTAAAACATTTTGCAACATTAGCAACAACAACATTTTGCTTGCATTCCTGAACAGAAAAAAAAAGTTTAAGTGGTTGAGTGTTATGTTTGATTAACTTCTGACTCCTCAGAGAAGCCCAGTGAGCAGCTCATTTTTTGGTATGAAAAGTGAATTTAGTTACAAAAAATGCCTCATTCCTGTTCAAAATGCATGTCCGATGACAATAACATTATCAGCAAGTTTTTGAAAGATTTCTGAATTATTTATTATTTTATTACAGGTGGTCTAATTCATTTGTTAAGCAAATTTAACAAATGTATTACTTCTTCTTCTTATATTTTTCCCTCTAATTGTACAGAAATCCCTCATCCATTACGTCACTTTTCCCATCTTCATTCAGCTTCACTGTCAGTCAGATAAGGTTGAAACCATTTTGCCTCCCTGTTGGTCAGCTGTTGAAAACATCAGAAAACAAGGGATTCTGGATAAAAGCCTTTTGCAGAGTCTGATGGGTGCATGCAGGAGGGCTGAATTAAGGGCACAACGGGGCATCTTTTTGGACAAGAGCGCTAGATCATTTGGACACCCTGAGGTTTTGCACACCTTAGTGGGACAGGACCTGTTTCTGAATATTTCCCAAACATAGAAATCTCTGTAAGACATACTTATAAAAGACACTAATGTTAATTCAAAAAGGTAAATGTGTCTTTATATGCAGGGTTCCCTTGAAAAACACAACCAGTATGATCACTGAAGACAACAGGAGAAACTGTCTTCTGTGTCTTTGACTCTCTAAATAGTTTCATGTGTACAAAACTCACACAACCTTGTGAGCTTTTCTATTGGAGACAAATCTGTCAGATTTTTGAAAAATGTTTTTATTACTATTCTTTAGGCGGCTGCCATCTTCTACTTAAGCCATCACTGGAAGTGTCTTCTAAAAAATCTGGCAAGCAGCACCAGATATTTTTAAATGAACTGAATCTGTACTCAGACGGACGAGTGCACACACAAACACTTTTCTGGACACCCTCAGACAAGGCCCTTTTGTGGATCACATACAAAAACAGGCTCCGTGTCTTAAATCAAACACTGTGTCTGTATTAAACACTAACACTGATGGTATCTGCTGTCCTGTGTTGAATTAACGTCACAGTGAGACAGTGAGCTCAGTGTGACACAGCAGGGCCGTCCCATCACACCCTCCCTATTAATCAACAACTGTTGGACTTTTGTTTTTATTGCTTAGAAACATCCTCATAGGGGCGGACGGTGTATTCTTACTCTATTTTCATTGTCATATTACACGGGTGCAGGCCAGCAGATCCTGGTTAACCGACAACAAGCAGTTCATCCATCAACAGAGCATCACCGAGCTCCGCCTGTTAAGTCAACGGAAGTCCCCCTGCACTCGACCCAAGGGTGAAACAAATATCTCTTTAAAAATTCTTCTTCTGATCCATTTTCTCTTTTAGTCTGATGCCAGAAGCAGACGATCCAAAACTGTTCTTATCCAATCTATCTAAAGTAATAACCGGTGTCTTCATCATTAAATTCACCCAGTTGTTAAATAAACAAATTTAATGATCCATCACCATGTTTGTTCCAACCATTCAAAAACTGAGTACACAAAGCTGGGCTTGCTTTGGTTGTCAGTACAGCTGCAGTGATGCCTCAGAAAACAATCTCAATGAATAAAAAAGACAATATTTGTTATGAGGTAACTGTTGTTAGATGATGTTCAGTGTTGTCATAAAATACTGGAAACAGTAAGCTAACTGACTGAGCTTGTTTGTGTCCATCCATGTACTCTCACTGGCCATTTTATCACACTATAACTGATTTTTGTAAATCTAACAGTACATTGCCATGATATCCACTGTAACTTACTGTAAAATTTCTATACAGTATATTACTGTAAAGGGTATTGGATCAAGAGAAACTTCTATTTTTCCCAGGAAAACTGGCCAATAGTGAAACAACTGTTTGATTTAATGTATTTTACTGGATAAAAATTGATGTTTGCGACTGTATGTTTTTACAAAATGATATATATTTCTAATAAATGACCAATAAAATAGTAAAAGATAGAGTGATATAAACTAAAATACAGTAAGCTCACTGTAATTTAAAATACATCAAAAAAAGTTGTAGAGTAAAATTTAGTGTAAAATGCTGTAAATTAAAATAGAGCAATGATACCTTGAATAGTAATACAGTAGTTAACCTATAATTGAAGATACAGTAATTATGCTGTAAATTGAAATAGTCCTGTAAAGACATTTACAGTAACTTACTGGCATTTTGTTGCCAGTAAGTTACTGTAAAATTTACAGGATCCTTTTACAGTGTAGGTACACCTTTTCAACTGCTTGATTACAAAAATATCTTATCAGTCAGTCACAATGTTACAACATCAAAGCACCGAGGCATGTCGAGATGGTCAAGACAACCTGTGGAAGTTCAATCTGAGGAGGAAAGGTGGTTTAAGGTCTGGTGACATGTTATCTTGAGATAGGAACAGCTAGCATTTACCTTATAATGACGCCATTATAGATTCTGCTTACCGATCCAAATCTTGATCAATTCTCTTATCAGTTCCTTTGAATTCCTATGTGAAAAACAGCAGATCTACACAGGGTTTTAGGGTCGGCAAGGTCAAACACATGACACTCTTGATTTTTCATGCTGTTCAGTGTATGCAAATGTACTCCTCAACAAAAATGGAAAAGTTCTTTTGGTTGATTATTTCTCCCCTTTAACAATAACTGTTTGTATTGCATTTATTCTAATAGAAAGCCTGATTAGTCACCTTCACAGCTACGTTCTTTGCAAGAAATTAGCTGTGAAATTAATGTCTTGCTTCCTTAAAAATCTTGTATATCCCTATTTGTTTAATAAAAAAGACCTGTAAGTAAAATATGTTGGAAAAAACAGTAAATACTATGTTTATTAGACTGAAAAAGTTACTTCAACTGGCTTGAATTCTATGTTTAGCTCATTTCATTAAGTTTTCTTCTCCCATTTTAACTTTGAATGTTGGCGTCAGATGTTTTTAGAAGTGCTTCATGTGTTTCTTTTGTTTAATTAAGTAATAAGGATGAGTTTTCTTGCAGCTTGTGTAGCCCTCTAACTGTTTGGATAATATCAGTGTGGCCCTCTATGTGGCTTAAGTTTCCCTCTCCTGAGCTATGCCATGAATTAGAGTGGTTCTGGAGGCAAAGGGGGTACAACCCAGTAGTAAGGTGTACTTAATAAAGTGGCCGTTAAGTGTATGTCTAGATGTGCATAGTGAAGAATAAGGGGGCTAGAAAATGTTCATCAGTCAAAAAGAGGACCCGGCAGAATAACTTTGGGAACCAATGTAAGAATCTACAAATGAATAACTCCTATGAAGCCCTTGTTGGTGTATCTTTTTAAATATATGTCAAAAAGCATCAAAATAAAAAAGAGGAAAGATTAAAATTCTTGAGTGATTATAAAACACAAGGAAAAAAATGAACAAAAGGCATGTGATCGACAACAAAACTGCAGTAAACATTTTTGATTTCTCTTTTTCTAATCTCAAATTTCTTTTCACAGAAGAACAAAAATGGACTCAATAAATTTGAATTCACATAAAAACAGTAAGCAATAAAAAAGCAGCTATCTTCTGTGTTTTAAAAAAAATGGAGACTCCACCTGGTGTACCTGGTGTCTCCACTCATCCACCTCTCGCTGCCTTCAGCATTTCAAACCCAAAGAGAACAGACGGTGAGGAGAGCGACTTATTGGATTGGATACCGCCCAGCAGTGACTTATACGCTCAACCTATATGTCACAGATGGTGGGATTTCAGTGTGGTTGATATAGGAAATCCACTAAGGAGTATTGATCTTTCTAAGATCTGCTCTCTCTGCCTGATCTCCACAGGATCTGAACATCCGCAGACACCTGGAGGGGAGCCGCTGGAATCTCACTATACCTATACCTTTAGTGCTGAAAGGAAAGGTAATACAATACGACATATACACGGCTTCACCTTAGCCTACTGCTGGATGCTCTAGGGATGGGGAGTGTGGATCAAAAATCATGTCTTCATGTTTTTTTGTTTGCCGGATGGCAACACATGATATACATATACAGCAGGGCTGAATAATTTACCATTTGAACATCGCAGAAATAGCAAGGGCTGTCACAAGTAGGAATGGGTACCAAAATCCAGTAGAGCTGGATTTTTTATTTTTTTACTGTTTACCAAATTTGAGAGCCAAGATGCTAAAACCTCTCTTTCTTCACCGCTCAGTAAACTGTGCAGAAATGCACTTAAGTGATGGATACAGACATTACAGGTAGCAGAAGCATCACATGAGCTGCAGCAATCAAAAACTAGAATTGTTCATGCTGCTGTTTTAACCCCATTATTACCCGGCTCATGGAGGGAAAGGGAAGCAATGTTAAACCCCCAAATGTTTCCAGGTTAAAGAGGAATTTATTGATGAAGTAATGGTGTCAAAATAGAAAATTAGGCAAAAGAGAGGGCAAGTTGATACTCCTCTAACTGTAGAAAAACAAATGCTTTTTAACAGATTTTAAAGCCCATCAAAGCAAACTAGAAGTGCTCAGAGATCACATACCACAGCTAAGGCATTTTCACCATGTCTGGCAAGTTGTCAAAAATGTGGAAAACCTGGAACTGCACTGATTTAGATCAGCAGATTTAGATCAGCTGATCTAATAAGTTCTTCCTTGTGCCACGACTAACATTCCCTGAAAATTTAATCAAAATCTGCTCCTAACTTTTTGAGTTCTCCATTCACAAACTAGAAAACAAACAAATGTAGACAAAAACATGACCTCCATGATAATAACAGAATATCTATAAACCAAATCTAAATGATCACAAACTCTTAACAAGGAAAACCACAACAAAACAGGAGTGTTTTACATAAATTTAGCTATGTCTAAGAATCGTATCTCTCAACATTTTAACATCCAAAATGTACCACCTTGTATCAAAACCATTAGATTCATTTACTGAAATGCTCATTTAATTAAATAAAATAAAATCATAAAATCCCATGTTGGAACAAAACATTTAAATAGACAATATTGAGGACATTTTTTGTTGGTTGTTTTTACAGACCATGAGGCCTGTTATTTAAGAATCGACATCAGTCTAAACTTTATTGATATAAACAGTCTTGCCTAACTCTTTATATTATTGGAAATATATCAATGTATTTTGAAATGATAATATATTGCCAGGCTCAACATTTGTGGCATAGCAGAATAATTGTAAAAGAAGATTGTAAAAATGTACAGGTAACTCTGTACACTGTTTTAAAGTATTCAAACCTGATGGAGACGGTTAACTTAATAAACTCATCTTGTCAAGCACATGTAGAATAAAGGTAAGACTGTTACCTACCTGCCAACAGCAGCCTGACCTGACAACAGAAAAACTGAAGGAAATTTACTGATGACTCATTGTTTGTCTGCCAACGGATCTCAGAGTGGATTAAGTTCAAAACCACAACAGTAATAATCAGTTTGTTCCAAAGATATCACCGTAAAGAATAAAGGGAGAACCTGCAGAAACATGACAGAGTCAGATTGTTTTGTTATTGGATTTCTGCAGCTAGACATAAAGGCATGAGTGACTAAACAGAGATTTAGAGCATTTGCTGAGTCATAGTGGGACATTTTATTGGCTAAAACCGATGATTGTGTTTGACTAAAGGTAGGGTGGGAAACCTCAAAAAGCAGCAGAAAGAGAGGCCTAATTTTAAAGTAGCCAATCACAAGGCTTTGACTGCTCTGACTATAGGCTGTAGAAAAAACTGGACAAAGTCAGAGTGACTTCAGTGGTTTGATTATCAGAGGGGCCTTTAGACAGTTTTAAAAGCCAATGCTGAGAAGCAGCCATACTGTAAACACCCTCTTAACCTTAGTTTGGACCAACCTACTAACTCTGGACTTCCACTCGGTTCATTTCTATCACCACAGCTCGACTCAGTGTCCTGCTGTCCATCGACTCCCACTGGCTCCACTTTCAGTGCACAGCACAGAATAGCACCATTGGTCAATGGGGTCCAAGATTTCCTGCATTAATTACAGGCAATAGTTCCAGATTATATAATGTTGGTGCTATAAAAACAATAAAAAAGCAAATGTGAGGTCAATGTTCTCTATTTAAGGAGCCAAAGATGGGTGGAATTCCTTAGATGTAGTTTTTAATTATTTCTTAGACTTTTGTGCTTCTACTCCAGGAAATGCATTCATATACTAGAAAAGCACTCAGAGAGTGCAGACCTCCGCCAAGCAGCTTCAGTCCACTTTGGCAAAAATGGTCCTATCTTGCAATGTTAAAGAATCCTTTCAAAAATTCTTGGACCCAGATGGCGATCCGGATCAGTCCCAAATCTAATCATTTCTTTCTTATCCCAATCCATACATTTCTAGAAAATTTCATGCAAATCCGTCCATAACTTTTCAAGTTATCTTGAACACAAACAAACAAACAAACAGACAAACAGGCAAACAGACAAACTAACCAACACCAGCAAAAACATAACCTCCTTGGTAATAAGCTTTCAACACAGGATTAATAGAAGATCTAGCATTTTATACTAATGAGCAACAGGTGAGTTACCAATCTTCCTTGATTTCCTCAGAGCTGAACTGATGTGCAGTGCCCCAGCTCCAGCAAAAATAAAAGCCTGGTGAATCTGCTGCTTATGGCTCCAGTTTGCTGGAGCTGGAACAGAGAGGAGCCTTTCGGAAACTTCAGAAGCTTATCCTGGGAAATAACCATACTGTAAACACCCTCTCAGCCTAACTTTGGCTCCTACCAACCAAGACTTCCACTGGGTCCAATGTCGGTTGGATCAACGTTGCGCCACAGGCTGACCCCATGCCCGGCTATCCATCAACACCCATTGGCTCCACTTTCACTTTGTATCTGATTTTGACTCCCTGACTTCTTCCATCTGATCCCTGCTAAAACTGGCATCAGGCAAAAATACAAGCCTTAGTATCTGCTACTGATGGACCAGGTAGGGACGCAGTGCAGCAGATCTAGTGGAAGCACTCTCACTGACTTGAATGGGAACCTATCACCTCTGCTGCAAAGTTGGGGCTCAGCAGGATGAACACGTATCCGGTGAAATTTAGGGGTGATGGACAAGCCAAGCTGAGGTGGGACTTAAGACTGTCTTCCTAAAAATAACACCACATAGGGTTGTAGCTGAAAATTTCAGCAAAATCCGTCTAGTGGTTTTTGCGTAATCTTGCCCACAAACAGACAAACGTATGATGGCAAAAACATAACCTCCTTGGAGGAGGTAAATATTCACTCTCACCATTCAGACTTCGGCCATTTTTGTAAATATGCTTATTTTAACTGTAAAAATGGTTTTTTTTTCAGCTTTAAAATCATGTGACTTTGATTGTGATGATTGTGAATTGTAAATACCATATGTTAGACCTGGGACGGGCACCTCCATGAACCAAGAGGGCCACATAAATATTTTCCTCAGTGTCAGAAGGCCAGATTGCTAATATTTGAATGATACACTCTCAACTTAAGAGTATTTACTGGTTATTCAATAATATTTAATTAACACTCTTATATCTATTTTAACAGTTGCATTGATTAATACACAAAATGAAGTTTTACAGAAAGTTTTAGCCAATTACAGCTCTGTATTCACGGAAATATTCATATTTTTGAGGTTTCATGGTAGATTTTGTCAGGTTTTCTTCACCTTTAAGGCCATCCACAACCTTGCCCCTCCATATCTGTCCGACCTCTTCCACATCGCCCCTCCAACTCTCTCCCCCCAGACCTCCAACTCCAACTCTTTCCCTTTTCAAACCCAGACTCAAAACCCGCCTGTTCAGAACCACATACTCCATTTAACATGAATTTGCCATTTTCATCCACTTATCCATCATTGTCTGTTGTGTTTTGTTGATTTTAATGTTTTATTGTTTTATTGTTGATTTTATTGTTATTGTTTTTATCCTGTACAGTGTCCTTGAGTGTCATGAAAGGTGCTTTTAAATAAAATGTATTATTATCTTATTACTTTTAAGATATTTTACACTGACTGGTGGACCACTTTAGAACTAGATCACTGACTTTAAAACCTCAAATATTTTCAGTTTTGACTTGTAAATATCAGGCTTTTAAGCTTAAATTTTGAGTTTGATTCATTGAAAAGTGGCCCCAATACATCATAGATATGAAATTAGAAGATTGTTTCAAACTCCAGGATCTGTCCAGATAATCCAGGACTGTTTTTCTTTGTTATAAATACTTTTTGTTACTTCCATGATTGGAAAATTATTTCCTGTATGTTGGAGACATCAGTCACTGATCTGCTGCAAAACTGCACGAGCAGGTAACCAGAACAAGTGCTCGAAGCTGCTCACCCGCCCCCCTTCCTCTCCCTCTCTCTCTTTCTGTCAGACAGTTTTAATCTCTAGTAAGACAGTCACGTCCAGCTTTGTCGTCTGCCGTGAAAAAGCGACCTGCCGCCTCTGCCTCCAGTCTCCACAGCTCTCCTTCATTACTGCACGCGGCGGGAGAGCCAGAGCTCACGGTGAGGTAATCCCTGCTGGAAGGCGTCACCGTATACTGTCATTAATGAAACACAAGACACACACACATACGCAGGATTGTGTGAAGATGAATGGTTGCAGCAGCAGCATATTGTAAACTACAGCTACAGGTTTATATCTCCACAGGAGGTGTTATTGTGGCTCAGACTGATCCTCTGTCACATACAACAAGAGACTGTGTCTATTTGTTTTTATTGAGTCATTTATTAAGTATGTGGTATGACATCCTGAACCCTAATATTGTTTGCTGAAGTAAGCAAAATGCAATTATCCATAAAATGATGTTTATCTAAACTTCTGCAGGGAGTCCATCTGTGAATTTTACCTTTTTGATGGGTTTTATGGCTTTTTAATAAAAACTGAACTTCTAAAACAGTGTGTTCACAGCCCTTTCCTTACAGATTATAAGTATTTACAGCTGTTAAGATTTAGAATGATTGCAAATTGTAATACTGAAATTATCCTAGCCACAAAGAGAATCAACATCTACATTTACTTACGTAAACCAACACGGATTAAAGAAAGATATTTGTTAGTGCAGCAGTTATTCTAAATCTCTCCCCCTCTTTCATTAATGGTTTCACACACAGTTGGAATGATCTTCTAAAAGATTAACCTTGTGTGTTGTTGTTTTCTTCACTTTAATTATTATCAACTTATAAAACTATTATTTACATTATCAAATTATTGGATATGAGGCTTCGGTTGGTGACAGGCTTTAAACTGGTGTGCTGCAGCAGCTCCCATTTGAGATCCAGTCTGTTGAAAACACAGGCGTGCACTTACAGGAGGTTCTGAAGGCAGGATTCAAAAGGGGTCTAGCAAGGTGTACCTAATAGAGTGACCTGCGAGAGTAGAATAATGCAAACAATTTAGAATTTGGTTGTCTCAACACAAACAACGACAAATGAGTATGTCATGAACAGAGCTGGGAGGTGGAGGTAGAATGGTGCGTTCCAGCTGAACTCGGATGCTGGCTTGTCCAAGTTGCAAATTACATATGTCACCAGGAACGCCCTGTTTGGTCGGAATTACAACGCTCCTGACCAGCTTATCGCTGGAATGTGTTTAACTGATATGCGAGATAATTCCCAGTTTCCACTTCCGAGGTCTGAGGTTTTAGGAAAGCACCACAAAATTCACCCACTCAACTGATATCTTCACATCAGCCACCACAGCCTGTGCTGCTTATTTGATTAATACCTTCTCCAAGGAGGTTAAGTTTTTGCTGGCGTTTGTTAGTTTCTTTGTTTGTGAACTGGATAACTGAAAAAACTAAAAATCAAATTCAGGTGAAACTGCAAGGGAATGTTGGTAATGGCACAAGAAAGTTGTGATACAATGTTGGTGGTGATCCAGATCAGGATGCAGATCAAGAAAGTTTCAATAGTATTTTTTTGTTAACATTGTGAGATAGGACAGTTTTCCACATTTTTGCTAATAACTCAATAAGTTCCCTCCTAATAGCATTTTCATGGAATGTTGGACATGGCACAAGGAAGAAGTGATTAGATTTTGTCAGCGATGTGACCCCCGTTGTAAATACAGGAACTTTTCAAGGATTTCTCAACAGTGCAAGATAAGGCAGTTTCCCTCATGTTTGACAATAACTTGCTCGACAGTGTTGGAAATGCCTTGGCAGAGGTTTGTGCTCTTGAAGCACTTTTAGTTGCTCGTGTTTTAAAGTTAAAAAAAAAAAAAAAAAAAAAAAAAAAAAAAAGACACTTTGAAATGTTGAGATAAGTTGCACAGTTTTGTCAATGGCAAATATTCAGGCTTGATAAGAAAAATGTGTATATAATTTTCAAAAGATAGAGAGATGAGGGGTGATAAATAAAGCATTAAAGCTCAAATGTTTTGATGTTTAATTTCTTAGTCATTGGTTGAACCTTATATGAAACACCAGCAGAGGGCGCCAAATGTAATTAAATCAATTAAAACAGCAGTTCCTCTTTCAGTGACATGAGGTGTCACTGAAGCAATGTTTTGTTTTTTCTTTTTATTTATTTTTTGTATTTATTTGTTTCCAAACACAATTTATTTGAAAGGATTGCAATAAAAGGCAATGCCAGTTTAATTAATGATTGTTTTCTTCTCTTTATTCACATGATTCCTTCTTTCTAAGGTAATTTATCTGTTGGTTGCTTTATTTTTACTTTTGCTATGTTTTTTTTAAATATCACACATATCAATTCATATATAATTAGGTGATCAAAATGCATCCATTATTTCCATCATTTATTGTGATTTTACAGATCTAAAAAGTAAAAAATAAGATAAATCCCCCCGGCTGTCTGACTTATCCATCACATGAGGAAGAAAAAAAAATAGAAGAGCAGAAAAAAGGACCTCCAGCTCTGTGTGACGTGACAGCAGCACTGTATTCTGCTCGATTTATGAGGTATCATGGCGGGTAATGAAGCAGAAAGGTCAGGGGGACTGTGTTTTTATCCGCTCTAAACCAATAGGTCACATTTCCACTTTCCACGCCACAACTCTGTGACTGCAGCTGCTGCCCTTTTGGTTAAAACAATACATTCACCTCAGACACTCATACATCAGATCACCAATTCTCCATCTTATTGCCAATGTCACAGAGAGAGGGGCAGAGAGAGGGGAGGGGGGCTGCTAGGAGATATTACAGAATAGATTTAAAGCCTCAGAAATCATATAAACAGAGTGTATTGTAAGCCATGCATTATGAATCCAATTTGTTTGGCCCAGATCAGATATTTTTACAGCAAAATACATCTGCAAGGGTCATGAGCATGCTGCGACCTCTAGATGGCAGTGTGAAGGTAAATATGAAGGTCATTGGTAAGTTCTTTGTTTTGAATTTACAACGATGATTGATTTTAACAGAATTTACATTTGTATATTCCTGTGAAAAAGGGCTGGTTAATAAGGACCAAAGATCTTGATTTTTTTTTGTTAAATGGATGTATATGATATATACCTTGATAAACAGTAAACAAACCCCAATTCCAATGAAGTGGTGACATTTTGTTAAGCATGAACAGAACATAATATATTGATTTGCAAATCCTTCTCAACCAATATTAAGTTGAATATACTACAAAGACAAGATGTTTAATGTTCAGACAATAAACTTTATTGTTTTTTGGCAAATACTCACTTTAGATTTTTTTTCTGCTCATCCTTCTTCATCTTAAAATTAGTGCATACAGTGCTCTCTGTGCACCATGGACACATTACAAGTTGCACTGTTTGCACTAATTTTTACAAGGTCTGCTGCTGACATCTTATTATCCCATTTTTTATTTATTATCCTATTTCTTATACTGTGTATTTGTGAGTGCTGATTCACTGTATTTTATATTTTCTGACTACCTCAGCAAGGAGCTACCGCTGAATATTTCATGATGTCCCCACACAATGACAATAAAGGATTCTTGATTCTTGATCTCCACATAAGCGGTAGGCCAAAAACCAACACTGAATGCCCATGACCTTCAATCCCTCAGATGGCACTGCTTTAAAAAACTGACATCATTCTGTAAAGGATATTCCCATTGCCTGCAGTCCAGACCTGTCGCCCACTGAAAATGTGTGGCGCATTATGAAGTGCAAAATACAACAACTCAGAACTGATGAGCAACTGAAGTGTTATATCAGGCAAGAATGGGAAAGAATTCCACCAACAAAGCTTCAACAATTAGTGTCCTCAGTTCTAAAACACTTGTTGAAAACATGCCTCTGTCCCAGCTTTTTTGGAACTTGCTGCAGGCAATAAATTAAAAATTAGAGAATATTTGAAAGAAAAAAAGTTGTTTGAACATTAAAAATCTTTTCTTTGTTGCACATTTAATTCAATATAGGTGGAAAACCATTTGTAAATCATTGTATTCTGTTTTTATTTACAGTTTACACAATGCCTCAGCTTCATCAGGATTGGGGTTTGTAGTGTTAGCAGTTTAAAAGAGTGCAATGGTTTTACTCTGGTCAAAACATTAGGGGGAGCTGTACATACACTTAAACCAAGTGCTCTTGAATTTATCAGAGAGCACCTCAGTACATCCAGATGGCCTCAGAAAAGTGTGAACTGACTCTTAAAGGACAGATGTGTTTTTGCCTCTAGGACGTGCTGCATAAAGCATGCAAAGCAAAAACAGAAGGACAGAGGTGCAGGGTCAGAAAGTGCTGATTCTACAAAGGCACAGGCTGGGGATGAGAGGAGGAGGGTTTACTTTGTGTCATAATGATGTACGACTCCTCATAGCGATGATGATCATGGAATAACTGCTTTTCTTTGAGAGGAGAGATATGAGAGATTAAAAGGGAAGATCATGCCTCTAACTGCACTTCAGCATAAATAAACATCAGCCTTTACAGCACAACGTACAGGCCAGCCCAGAGGTTATATCATGGTCACGGGTTATCAAGAGAGATTACCATAAAACCGTGGCTCTGCCTTTCTCTGATCCAGTCTCTCTGATATATAATGGCAGTTTTAAGTAGAAGCTCTGATTTTTTTAATGACTGTACAATGCCGACAAAAAATGTACACATTCACTGCTGAAACATTTGATTGCAGATACCATTTTTTCAGCTTAGCCCTTAGCTATGGAATAAATAGTTCTGTCATCATTTATTTTTCATTCAAGAATACCAGCAAAGAAAGAAACCATGCACTGACCCTGTTGTCCTTCCTGTAATGGTATTAATAGTGTCATGACTGACCCTGTAGATGCACATTTATGACTAAAGGTTCCTGAATTTCTGACAACACGCAAAGCACAAAAAAAATTGTACCAAGCCCCTTCTTCATCAGTCTTGTGAGGTTGAATGAGCTCAGGAATAACAGCTTGACAGTGTGAGAAACTGCTCACAGCACAAACAAACATCTGTCAGACTCCAGGTCTAAAAACAGAAGAGTTTCATTTTGGAAACGAAAGACCATTAAAGGACTCATTCTTGCCTGTGATGGTTATTTAATTTGATCCATAACAGAGTAAGAAATGAGTCCAAAGAGCAGAAGTGAGCTAACATTTAGCACTTCCTGGTTCCCAAGGACTAAAGAATCTGGGATTTAGAATACTGGTTTGGGGTAAATGCCTGAAATAAGGTTTGTGGTGAACACACACAAGATTTTGATGTTTAATCTGAAGTTATAAAATGTATCTGATATTGTCTGCTCTTAAATTTTAAAGCACTGTTGTGTTTCAAAGGCTGCAAACAAACTGCTAATAAGGACTACAAAAATGGCCGGAGACCTTACAGCGAGTTCCTGATTGATTCTTTAATAAACAATAATTCATACACCAAAGCCACAACCATGAGGACCAGCTTTACAACATGACATTAAACACTGGAAATATTGTTGCTGCCTCTAAGACAAAACAGCCATGTTGTAGTTCCATAGAATCTCGATAATAGCTTTTTTTCCAATTATGTTTGAGTTTACGATTATCACAAACAACAGAACGTGTAAGTTTCATGATATTTTTTTGTTTGCTACAGACCTCATTACCAGAGATGATCCAAAACACAGTGCATAATGCCACAGGCCTTTAGCTGAGAGAACAAGTGTAATACTAACTTCTGCAAATACATCATCACTCCACCAATGTATTGAGTTTCAAATACAACAATCATAGGATCTCATGATCATACAAAAAAAAAAAAAAAAAATTAAAGATGTTGTTGTCTGTTGAGAAAAGATTTTTTTCTTGGTCTAAAGACACACAGATATCTTTGTGTTTAACCCCTAAAAATGTGACTCAAAGTTTGACATAAAAAAGCCAACATTTACTATTTAATGCATATAAATTTCCTCTAACAGTGATTTAAATCTGTCCATGATAATCAACACTTTTTTTATTTATATTTACATTTTTAACCCTTTCAGTGCTGCTTTGAATACACAAAGCCCACCATTTATTAGATGCTTAATGGTAAATGGACATTTGAGTCTTTCTGATTACTCAAAAGCGGCCTTTCCACAGAGCAGTTGTGTCAATTCGGCTCAGTACAGTACGCAATTACAGGTGTTTCCACCATCAAACACTCAAATAACTGATCCATGCCCTCCCCCTTTTTTAGCATCCCTATGTTGGGGTGCCAAGTGTACCAAGCAAAGCCCAAAAGGTGGGGCTAAAAACCCCGAGGTCCATTGATTGGATACTAGGGCTGAATGATTTAGGAAAAGATCTAATTGTGATTTCTGGCAGATACTGTGATTTCAATTCAATTCACGATTTTCTTCAAATCAAGCTTCGGTGCAATATTCACTATGTTTACAGTATTTAAACAGTATTTAGGGTGCACTGACCACAATTCAAACAAACTGTGGTTATTATGAGTTTAAATTGGTCCAAAAAGCGGAGCCATGAGTCACAAAAGCTGATTTTTGTTTGATAGACCATTAAAGAAATTACATGACTAATATCATTAAAATCCAGAAATCTGATTAAAAAGTAAACATCTGTGTAAAAAAAATTAATTCCATAGATTCAAGAAAGAAAAAAAAAACCTTAATTATGTATTGATGTGTCCATAAAAGTGGAACTGCAGACAAATCACTGATATTTACGATGTTCAACTCAAATGTCTCTGTTCTTCAAGGTTCACCTGCAGTGCTGACGGTAACCTTTCAGTGCACTCAGACACACACACATTCCCTTGAATATTCACGAGTGACTTCTCCAACAACAAAGGACACAAATCATGAATGCATGAGCTGTCTGTAGTCCAGCTCCACTGAGCTGTGCTCCAGTTGCCTGACAGGCCTCAAACTTCCACATCCAGGCCAGGACCTACACTCTAGATAACCCTTAAACACAGCAAACATACTGGTGGATACAAGGGCAGGGAAACAAGCCAAGCAATATATTTATGTGATTTACAATGCATTAAGAAATCATTATTAGAGGGGTTTTTGCATCAAAACAATGTTAGACAAATGGGTTTTATCTGACTTCACTCAGCAGCTGCAGGTTTGTCTGTAAAGGGCAATATCAATTACATTAAAACAGATTCACAGTTTTCAAAGGGTACAATGTACAATTATGACTAAATTTGTCAAAAGCTATGTACTATTTAGATAGTGTGTCTGCATTTTGGTCATAAGGAATTAATATTTGCTAAATGCTGAGTGTCTAGTGTCAGTACTATAGATGCCAGGGTATTAGACGGATACATATATTGTTCAATGTTTTTTTCTAAAATCCTATCAAGGTTTATGCTTCCTGTATTGTGACAACTTGGAATGTGTAAGCTTGTTTAGCTGAAAGTGTCAATATTTAATATTTGGTCTATATTGCTCAGCCCTGGTAAGCACACTAAGCCAAATCATTCACACAGCACCTCTGTATATGCTTCCTCAACAGCACTTAAATTTACTGTTGTAATGATGAAATCCGTCTGCTGCAGTAACACACTTGGCCTCAGTGGCCTCAGATCCACTGAGAGACTTTAGTATGATATGTTTAGAAAGGCAGGTGAGAGGTCCCACCTCTAAGTCCTGCAGCATGGTTGGCCCCTGGAGACCCGTGAGAAGCTAATGACACCATGATGAAACCTAAAAGCGGGGTATTTCAGGAAGCATAATTAGGTAGCAGGGGAGAAAAAGTGCAAGAGTGGAAAGGTGCTGGAACATAAGTGAGGTTCTTGCCAACTTAGCTCATCAGAGGCTGCAATATCTCTGCATAGAAAACAGCACGGATTGACTGTAATTAACTCTGAAAATAAAGCTTTGCAGGTCATTACGTGAGAGAATAAAAGCTGTGAGCATATGGGGGGCGCAGCAAAGGCAACTACAAACAAACCATCTCCAGCCATTAGAAGAAATGCTACATATAGTAAACTGTAATTTGGCCCAGCAATACTATCTGAAATGCAACAGGGAACCAGAAATAACAGCTATTGGATACGGATAATTCCTTCTATTGATATTATAATCATGCAAGGTTGGCACTGAATCAGGCCGAGTGCAGCAGCAGGAACAACAGGAGCAAAAATTCAGATGTAATTTCCCTGACACATGAACCCACTACTTTGAGTTGAGCTATTTGTCTATGGCTGGGCTGAAAAACAGAAGTGTAGAGAAAATTTGAACACGACAACCTTGCTTGTACACAAGAGCTTTGGAGTCAAAAAGGAAGAAGCTGACATGCAATTCATGTAACTACATTTATATTTGTTATGTAGGGTTATGATTCTTCCAGTATTTTTACAATTTGATTCATTTGTGATTCTGGGGGTCACAATTCAAAATCATTTTTCAGTTCAAACTGATTCAAGGTTCACAATAGATTCCCTATTCGTTACAAAATGGAGCTTATTTCAGGCTTATTTGTAATGTTGGAGGAGTGACACACCTCCAACTGAGCATGGAAAGAGAGAGAGAGAGGCTGAACAGAAGAAAACAACAGATTTGCTGTGCTGGACAGCTGGTGAAATTAAAAAAAAAAAAAATGCTTTTTTGACTTTTATATGCTCCTTACTGTGTTTAACATATGTTCTTCACGTGAAAGAGCACCTCTAAGAACAAGAAAAAGTCTGAAGCATTTCAGGTCCTATGTTCTGCAAAATCTATTTCTTTTGCTATATGCTGTTAGAAGGGGCTTGGGGAGCAGAAGAACATAACACCTTTTAATCACCTTTTATTTTTATACTCTACCGCTGTGGACCTACATAGCAGCTGGACTACACATATGACTGTTTTTTATTCTGATGTTTTTTTAGCGGAGATATGCACACAGCTCACAGAAAATGTAGGCAAGCCTTCTTTTCCAAAGATTTTTGGCACAGGAGACATGCGCCACACACTGGCGGAAAAGCTCACATGCACTGCCTGTCACGCAAATAAAATGCATCAAGAGAGAAACAACCCTTAAAGTGGATTACTGGCCACAGTTGGTCCCCAAGCCATAGTTTGGACACCTCTGGCTTAAAGGCCCTGAATAATCAAACAGGTCAAGGGCATAACCGTGGTATAGATATTGGGGCGATCCAAATGTGAGCCCTTCCCCAGATATTATTGTTTTAAGTGCATTTCCCACAAATCACAATCTTCATATACTGATTTGCTCATCTAGAACATACTCTTGAGGGATACATTGACCATTTGAGTTCACATTTAAAGAACATTCTGCAATTTCTCTGACATATATCACCAACTGGTCAATTATCAACCACTCCTTTTTCAACAGAGATGAATGTATATGTAGTTAACTGGACAAAAAATTGGGGCCGTGGGGAAATTTAATCTCCGGTCTTCATCGGTACAGAATTATCCTCTCTTCTGTCTCATGATTGCAGGCTAGCAGCTGGGGTGTTTATGCCACAAAGTTTTTCTTTTTCATTTCAACAACATACAGACCCACCTTCCAGTGGTGTAGTCTGGTTTATTCTAGTGGGTATACTCTGACATGCTCTGATGGATGTTTGTCCTCTTAGGGCCTCCATACACTGAAGACATATTTGCCACATTTTCACCTGATTTATACACTGTCCACTGAAAACAGCTCTGAGACCCCCTTATGGGCCTCCACCCACAGGTTGAGAACCGCTGCACTAGTAGATTGTATTTGGAGCTTGATCCTTCAAAGATAGTTTTTATATCATGGACAATACGTGATGCAGGAAACCTCAGGATGAATTAATCATTTAGAAAACAGTGAGTGAGTGAAAACAAAGAGTCAGAGCTGGACTAATGAAGAATGTTGAGTTTTAAATCATCAAAAGGCTGACTCATCATTTTTTAAGTCTTTGTGTTCACCTGAACCTTGCACATGAGCTATCAAGACACCGTTTGAATTACAACAACGGTAACAGACACACTTTAAATGGAAAATATCAGGCCTGTAGTCCACAGAGCGGATCATGGCTGCATCAGACAGCGGAGAATGTGACACTGACAGTCGGACTGAGCGCTTTTTCAAACGGCGTTTATGGGCTCAACCAAGCATACAATCGGGAGGGGGGCGGTCACACAGTTTTGTTTACCTTGTTTTTCCTAAATTTAAAGTAAATCAGAAATAACAAGTGAGGGATCCACTACAGCCAGGGTTCATGAAAGGAGGGCATATCATATGTCGCATATTAAGATGTAATAGGCCTATTATTGGGGGGGACAGATTGGTATTTTTCCAATATTGGGGGGGACACGTCCCACCCAAAGTATATGGTGGTTATGCCGTAGAAACATGTGTAATCATTTCGGTTGATCCTCATAGTTTATTAGTCACTTTAAAATTATATTAAATTATATGTACACACACTATACACATATTGTTTTTCCACTTGCTGCTCTGTACATATTTTAAGTTTTAGCCTGTTTTTGTTTGTCTTGTGTACGCTGTTTTTTGTTCAGTGGTATGCTGTCCGCACTGTTTTGTCTTCTTTTTGTGATGCATGGTGGCTTTGTGAGAGCACCCTAAATTCCGTTGTACCCCCCACAGTGCAATGACAATAAAGGCTATTCTATTCTATAGATAACTTTCATTACAGCCCCACCTTCATTCAACCTCCCCTGGTCTGATTAACCGAACTGATTACAAACACCTGTGTGGGAGTGGAGGACCTTTAAAAGGTGAAATATTGGAACAAAGTCGACTTTAACAATGAAAATACTCTCCTCAAAAATAATTCTAGCAGATATATTTCAGTATACTTCACTCAGCAGTGAAAGCACAAAATTGCATCCACGAAACAAAACAAATTTCTCCCGCCAAATGAGGAAGAAAGCAAATTAAACTCTCACTTCTAGAAGCTGAAACTTCATAAAAGCAGAAAGCAGCAACCAGCCTGTACAACGACAGGCCTGAAACAAGCAGCATCAATGAACCAAATGCACATAGCTGAAGCAAAACACAGGTAAAAGCAGCAAAACTTACTTTTCGAAGTGTCTTTGGAAAAAGACGAAGTGGTCCAAAAGAATCCATACAGCAGAGCAGAGGGTCCTGAGTGAGCTTCCAGGCAGAAGAAACACCAGAAGCAGCTGAAGGTCCAATTACAGGAGGCTACTTTATCCACAGAGGAACAATTTTCAAGCAAGTATTTAGACTATAAATAAAGCGTATATATGACTTGACCAACAACTGGCGGGAAAGGAGAAGGCTTGAGAGGCTACCAGATAAAACACAGATAGCTATGGCGCAGCTTTAGCAGACGCAAACAGGGTACGGCAGCTTCAAAGGCCGTGTTGCAGCGCGTGAACGACGTCACGCGAGCGCATTCGTTGCCCACCTGACGCAGAGCTCAATTGGAAATACGCCATAAAAGATTTTATTCAGATATTTAGATAAGTGCGGGGCAGAAATTAGCAGCAACGGCCAAGAAACATAAAAACTGTTAAAATAAAATAAAAATAATTAACCCGCCCAACCCACAAAGTGAACATACCACTTGAATTAATCATGACAGTAACTAAAAATAATAGTTTAAACTAAAGATAACAATAATAAAAATAAAATGATAATAATAATAATAATAATGATAATGATAATAATAATAAAAATACAGATACAGATATAATAGACTTCGCCGGTTGGATATTAATTTTTACCTTATCCCAAAAAGAAAAATCCTCCTCTTTCACAGACACAAACTCAGAATAAATAAACCATTGAAAGTACTGCTCTGTCTTTCTCAACGTCATTTTTCACACTGTGATGAACTTTAAGATGCTCACTGAGCACAGAAGTAAATTTTGTAGTAGCCCACCTAAAAATAAGGATTACTTTGATTAGAAACTATGATGACATATAGAAATTATAATCCCTTAAACTACGAGTTTCTCAAAATGTAAAATTGTTTCTGTGCATGTCAGGTAACTGCCTAATATTGCTAACTTGCCACTTAAAACTTTATTTTGTGTCACTATTTTGTGTTTTCTGAAATAACTACTAGTTCAAGCTAAACTCTGTGTTTAGATTATGAAAATAGGCTTCAGTGTTTAACTATAAAATTAGATTAATAATGATAATAAAGGCTACAAATGTGTTCCTTTTATCAAAATAATGATTGTCTAGTGTTGAATGTTATTCAGTTTATAACAGGTTAGTCCAGACAGAGGTGATCAAACTCATCTGGCCTATTTGTTAGCCAAAGTTGTCCATTCCCACTTCTTGGAACAAGAAACCCATAACCATTATTAATCTCTTTACTTTCAGAGGTGACACCAGTCCAGCTTTAATGAAAACATTACAGACTACTTTACATTCTAACGTTAGTGTCCTTTAAAGATACTTAATAAGATTTCTTAACTAGAAGCATTTCAGTCACTCTTTTACACTTCAATTAATTAGTCTGCATAATAGTTTCTTTAAATAACCAATATGGTATAATTTAAATATATATAATTCAGGTAAGTATGTAAGTAAGTTAAGTTTATCTATGGCACTTTTCACAGAGATAAGTCACAGAGTGCTTTACATAGTCATGGCAGTTCATGCATAAACATACATGTATACCCACACGTACTCATACACACCACACACGTAAAATGCATGCTTACATGTAAACATATACAGTGTATCAATATACGTATATACATTTAATTCAATTTGTTGTCTTTTTATTGGTCAAGATTCAAAATAAATACCTGTAAACAATTTACATCCTACATCAGATGCAACTGCCAACTTACGCTGCAAAACACCTTCAAATTCATGACATAATTTGACTTCAGTTAGAAAATATTCTGCTTAAAACTGTGTCCAAATTTACTTGCAAACAGTCTCAGCCTGGCTTACACCTTCAGCATATTTGTTGGACTACATTAAAACACTTGTGCTTCTGAGTCTAAACCAGAAGTTGGATCACTTTCAGTGAGCATATGCCAGCCAGTTTCTTTCCTGTGTTCTTTTGATTGTGAATCATGCCAGCAAAGATGAAATAAAAGTGACTGTTCAGGGATAAATATGAGGGATGGAGTTTTTTTTTTCAATCCAATACGTCCAGTAATGAGATAGGGATGGTGTAAGGTACCCGGTTAAAAAAAAAAAAAAAAAATTATCTCAGACATGAAAAGTAAAAATCAGGATTTGTTTGCCATCTCACCATATTTTTATACAGTATTAGAGTGTGACTTCTAAAATGTCTCAGCATACACATTGTGTCTGTGAGATTTTGTGTGTACCCAAGTCACTTCAGCCACTGGTCCATATGGTGTTGTATTAAGATACATACATAAATGTAAGGCAGTAGGGACTAAGGTTAAAGTTTGATTTTTGATTGGCAGGCCTGAATAGGACTGATCAGTCAGGGATGACTGAGCGTGGCAGGTCAAAGACTGAAGGTAAGCACTTCTGAATGAATGAGGGGAGGGAAAGTTCTCACGTAACTAAACATAAGAGGCTTGCAGCGTGTAGCTAACACAGTAAGCTGGTTAAATAAATGGTCTGTTTGAGGAGCTGGGCAGATGAGCTGACAGGTGCTCATGTTTCAAGGGGACAGGGGCTGAGGACAATACCCACAAGACAAGCACAGAAACAGGCAGTCAGGGAGAAAAGACATTATAATGAGCTAAAAGTACTTACTGTCAATTGAAGGGTAAGAAATTCCTTGACAGTGAGAGAAAAATTAGTTAAAAATAAGGGATAGGAATTTTTTTGTGTGATAATTCCAGAGATCATTGACCTCCAAAATATACTTAAAAACTCGTTCAGCTGCCTTGTTATTAGAACTTAATTTTGTAAACTGGATTTCTTCTAATAAATTAAGTTTCCATTTTTCTGTTTCTATTTAAGTTTTACATAAAATAAAAAATTACATTCTTTTGGGACTCAGTTGTTTAGTTTTTTAAACTTTCATTTGATATAATAAAAAATCAACAGAACCTCACCATACATTGATTTCACAAAAGCCAGTTTTACAGCTTGTCTGCATATGCCTCACTGGCACAGCTCCTCCTGCTAAACAATGAGTGGAAAGTTGTGTTTTGATAATCCACACAAACTCTAGCAATGATAATTTTGACAACACTTTTTAATTTAGTTTTAGTTTTAGTCTTTTGCTTAAAATATCTTTTAGTTTTAGTCACAAATTAGTCAGGGGAAAAAGGTTGTTGATGAAAACTATGATGAAAATAATTAGTCGACAAAATAAACACCGAACTGTGGTGTTGGGAAACCAGAGATAGAGCATGCTAAGCACAATCCAACAGGTAATTTCCAGGAAAGGCACAACAAAGACGATATGGAGAAGGTAGATTTCTCTCAACAATGGTTCCCCAACTCCTTTTCATAGTCATGAACATACCCTCTGTCAGGGTTTCACCTCAAGTTTTTAGCTTTTGGAATCAGGGGCAGAGAGCTTGGAGAGGAGCAGCCTCCACTTAACTCTACGTTTCGTCTAGTTTGGGACCGTCAGTCTCCCAGGCTTTGTGGACACAATGGACTTCATTCACAAACAGTATGTAAGCAAGGATCAGCTCCTCAGAAAGTGTAAAAACACACACCCTATGAACAAAATGCATCTATGAAAACAATTTGAATCTATATTTATGGGGAGGAGCCTCAACGTAATAATTAAACTGTTAATTTTCTAATTAATTCACTACAGATGATAAATAACCATGAAACTGACACCATATCCCCTTCTTATACTTTAAATTTTTACATTAAGGACTTGGTTTGTAGCCTAGAACAGTAGTTCTCAACCTTTTTGGACCCCCTGCATATTTTGATCTACCCTGAGAGTCAAAGTGTGGTTGCTGTCTGCCAGAGACTCCACCTGATGTTTCTCTCAAACCATAGCCAGCATTTCCTCTCTGTCTCTCCCTGCATGTGGCAACTTCCGCTGGCTGTTCATTTTGTGGAGCTGTGGCACTGCAGTTAGCTGACCTGATCTGAGAGCATCTGGTGATGTTGTGGAGCAGGTCATACAGACTTGCAGAGCTCAAACTGTGATAAGCTGAAAGCCCAGCTGTGAGATTTTAGTCACTAAAAAGAAAAAATAATCTCCAGCCAGCACGCCCCACTTCCTCTGTCTCTGCCCAGGTTGATACCCACAGTCTTCTTTGAAGAAGAAGTACTTTTCATTTTATGTCTCTGAATTTATGCTCTAATCTGTTGCATTTCACAGTAATTTCCCCCAAAGCATAAACTTGCCACGTAAGTGTTGTCCTCCGACCCCTACCAGAGTCATTTCTTACACGTCAGAGTTCATATAGTGATAATAAAGGAAAATGTTTGATAAAGAATTATAAAACAACTATCCATCCTCCTCCTGCAATTTTATTGCCCTTTGATTTTATCATAAACATTTTTGGTCCGTTGTTTCCTTACAACTTTATATATTAATATGTTGCATAATCATCAGCCCACCATCCAAAGGTAAGTGTGCCAAAGAGCACTGTCTGAACGTCAGTGGTGAGAGAGTTCAGCCTGTAAAGTAGACGGTGTCACTGGGTTTTGTGTGTTTGTGTACATGTATACAGTACATGTGACTGTTTGCTTGCAGCCCACAGCACAGGCTCCAAGTGAAAGGTGAGGTGAGTTAAGGTAATGCAAAAAGAGCTCAGTCTACCAAACCATGTACCTTTTGGCCAAATAAAGAAAAAGTAAGATGGTTAATAAGTTGAGTTGTTACAATGATCCCGCAGTACACAGAAGCTCTTAAGATTCCATCTGTTAAAAAAGTTTGTTTGGCTGTATGTAAACATGTAAGGAAGTACATGAAGTACATTTTCAAAAATATTTTTGTTGGTCTGCATTTTGATGAAATGAAGATATTGTCACTGCAATGTGCCTTACTGCAAGTATTAAGGCAAAACGTAGCTTCCATTAAGCATCTCCTAAAACAGTGGTTTCAATCTTTTTTCCTTGGAGCCCTAAAGTAGCTAAGAAGAGTCAAGGCTCCCTCAGGACCCACACCAATAATAAGTAGCACATTTCTGCTCAAAATTTAGACAAATATTGATTGTTTAAATGAATAAAGATAAGCTTAAACTTGCATTCTCTGCAAAAACCTTTGAAGAAATGTGCAGGGTTGTGGTACCATTTTTTAAGTCATTACATGTAAAACTCTTGACAAACTTAAGCTGGAAGTGTTTGGATAAGCACTTCTGCTTAACCTTGCAATGCAGCTGGATTTGCCAGATTCCCTGGGTAAGGGCTAGGGTTACAAAGCAACCTAAGACTGTATCTATGCATGGGGTTTATTTTTTTCTGAGAGCCAAAGGTATCTGCAGGCCTTTATTATAGTAAATGTGACACAATCCCTTTCTTTTCCAATCATTATATCATTAATTCTAAAAGAGACTGTGAATTTGCTCACTCGAAGTTACAGTTTTAAAAAAGTTAGGTCTATACAGTATTTTTTTAAATAAATACAGAATGCCAAATGTGTGGATAGTGATTAAAAATATATAGATTAATATTAAAGCACCGAACATCGAATTTTACACAATTGTAAATTTCTAAATTTTGGCAGCCCTTATGGACATCCTTTCCTATAATGTATTTAACCAGTTTTAATTTGGTCTTGTATATTATTTCAATATCAACTGTTGTGAACTTTGACTTGGTTTCAGAGGTAAAGTTATAATTTTGGTAAAATGATACCATTACTTGATGGAAAGCCATGATTGGTGTAGCTTATTTTTTTTAATCAAGTGCTAACTAATGTACCTCTGTACAATACTTCTTACAGATATTACTCAAGTTAAAATAAAGGCGCTGAAGACAGAGCAGAAATGTCCCACACACAAAGTTACTCAATTAACTTCAGTAAACGTTATCTTAGGCGTACTTTTCACTCTGTTAACATGACCACTTAAATATATAAGCCGTATTTATTCTGATTGCCGTTATAACAACCTACAGAGAGACTTTCGTCATAATTTAAAATTGCTTAAAAAAAATCAAAACGGGATATTTTGTCGTTTAAAACGGTGTGTAGGATTATTTAAGAAGAGCCTGAACCCGTCAGCGTTAGGACCCAGAGTCCTCCTCCGTCGAGGGCGTAGGCTCAGCAGCCGGCAGAAGGAAGGTGCAGTGCCCGCCGAGCAGCTCGCGCACAACCGCGAGGTCCTTAGAAAAGCACGAGCGATGCGAGTGGAGGGTCGCGAGAAAACAGAATAGACAGAAAGAGCTCGGCCATTATCGTCTCGTTTCAGCGGCAGAGTGAAGATACAGAGGCAGGATGTCGGTGCTAGCTCTACAAGAGTACGAATTCGAGAGACAGTTCAACGAGGACGAAGCCATACGATGGATGCAGGAGAACTGGTGAGCCTTATTTTAGGATACTAAGCTAGCTGCTCGATTTTTAGCTCAATATGTTGCACGTTTATTACCGTAATTCACCCCAGAGCGTCCGGCTCTATGTAAAGTGAATGGTGTAACGGCGCACATGCATCAGCCTCGTTCACCAGGATTATACCGCGCTGTATCCTGTTATATCAGCCCTCTGTCATCATTCTGTCTCCGCTTCATTAAATGGTCAGATTCACGCAGGCCTTACAGTCCTCTCCTCTTCCCAATCTCACTTCACTCTCGGGAGACATTCTGCATCTTTACGGGGATGGAGATTTGTCCTTCATTCCCTGTGATATAGCCCCTCGGTAGTCATCCATTACCGCGATACTACAATGTAAAGGTCATCCATGGCTGCAGCAGCTGCCTCATCCATTTATACTCAGTCCCTGCATGGCCCAGTGGCATATTGAACCAAGCCTGGCCCTACGCTGCTCCTCTACATCCTCCTTAGTCATCCCTTCATTAGACATCCTGTTATACTCATGTTATCTTCAGTGGTACATGTAAGTGCAGTGACAGACTGCAGATATTGCTGTAATGGTGTGAAATGAAAGCAGAGGCAGCATGTATTGGAGCAGGTCAAAGCTGAAAACACAGTAGACTGAGCAGTCTAGGTTTGCAGAAAACTATAGATGCCACAGTTTAATTTTGATTCTTTCCACAAGGAAAAAAAGGGGAAAGATTCCTGGGGCCCAGACTCTCAGTGGGACCAAAAACATAGGCAATGATATGGTCCATCCTAAATTTAAGAAATGGTTCATGTAGTATACATATATTGTAATTTAAATACTCACCATAAGGTGTTAAAGCCATTTAATGCATTTTTAAATTGCTGCATGTTACATAATGGAGGCCTCTTCTCAGTACATTGATTCAAGCCTTGAACTTTGCAATATTAACATTGCTAGAGGACTTAGTACAGTGAGAACAGCATTATCATACTTCTTACTTCAAAAAATCAATCAGTCAATCAAAATTTATATTATTTATATTTATGTTCTATACAGCACAGTTTATACAAATGAAATTGCAGCTCAAAGTGCTTTACATCAAGACAAAAAATGATGACAGAAGATATACACATATATGTATGTATGTATGTGTATATATGTATATATATGTATATGTATATATATATGCGCACCTACACATATACGTACATGCATACATACATATACATAAATAATGATCATCACTTTCTTTCAACCACCCAGCAAATAAACGCTTAGCAGAGGTCCATCTACTAAGTAGTATTTTACTGTAATTGTAACGATAGTAGGAAAGATATCAAGAGGATTTAGAGACTAATCCACAACTGAGAAGCTTAAGTAAAAGAAATTAGTAAAGCCCATGTTAAAAGATTAAAATTAAATCTTAAAGGATTCAGTGTAAAAAGATAAAACTGTATCGAGATATATAAGCAAATACTGAAAATAGAATAAAATATACAATTATTTATTAAAGTTTAAATGTAATAATTCAGTTAGGCAAAAAGTGATAGTCAGTGATAATAGTCATTAAAATAATAAAGTTCTACATCAAAGCCAGGCTGGATAAATGAGTTTATTAGGTTGCGTTTGCAGTTAGTCTCAGACCTCTGGAAGTTTGCTCCACAGTTTTGGAGCGTAACAGCTAAAAGCAGCATCACCAAAAGTTTTTGTTCTGCTCTCTGGAACAACTGGAGCCAGGTGAAGGCACCTAACACTAACGCTACAGGTCCAACTTTTGTGCATTGATATTGTCAGATTACATTGGGGGCCCATTGGCAACCGTTTTAGGAGACTAATTCATCATATACACAAATGTTTTTTTCATGGCACAAAAATCCTGAATTTTCTGATACCAAATTCTCCATCCATCCATTAATTACATTGCTTCTCCCTTTTTTTATAAGTGAACATTTTGAGGGGTTTGGGGCTGACCGTTGGGACAGGATTTGTGTTTGAAGACTTCCTGAGGTCTTTCAGGGGCCCAGCTAGTTCTATGGGGGGCCCTGATGGTTTTTACCGAAGAGCAAAAAGGAGCCCACTGCAGGTGATTGTGCTTTTGATCATAGTAATAAGCAATTTATAAATGATTAAAGCTGTGCCTGAATTGCATACTGTCATGAAATTCTTACTACTTAGATTTTACTATGGCTGCCATTTCAAGCCATTATGTTAAGCCTTTGCAACTAGGGATGTTTATTATTGGATTTTCACTGATTCAATATCCATTATGCACATCTTTGTCTTTATCACCAATAACATTTTTTCGGGCTGAAAATATGCAGTCTCCATTTGACTATAATTGACCTGTTTCTTACTCTGCAGAGTCTGTTTGTAGCAGAAACTGATGTGAATCAATAAAAATAACATCTGACTACCTAGAAATGCTTTTGGTATTTCAATTTAGATATATTCAGTGAAAATTGGATGAATTATTATGGTATATTAAAATATTCTGCAGATATTTCAGGCAATTAAGCAACATATACCATATGGTCGATATGTATGGCCAATAAACTGGCAGCAAACAGCAGAAGTTTTTAGGGATGCACAACATTGGATTTTTGTTGTTATCCGGCATGCTGATATTTCCAAAGTCATAATGGTCATCAGTTGTAATATTGCTAAGATGTTTTGTGTCAAGTGCATTAAGTCTCCACATAACTAAATTTGATCTGTTTGTGTTAGAAGCAGATGTGAAGCAAGAAAAACATTTTGTTCTTTAATAAACTGTACTTTTCATTTATAAAAGTTGTCATTCAGAGATGATAAGGTAAATCATTATTGGTGTATTTGTACTTTTTGCCCATATTTCAGTTAACATATGAGATATTTAAGCCCAATATGTATGGTCAAAATATCGCCTGTGAATATCGTCAAAAATTGTCATGTCTGAGGATCAATAATAACCCTCTTAGGCAATTATCTGCAGATACTGATATTGGACTGATAATATTGTGCATCTCTAGAATTTTCATATCTGCTGATACTGAGATATAACTCCATACACTGTTATTTGCTAATATTGATATCAAACTGATAATATCGTGCATCCCTACCAGTCACATTTTACCTCAACTTGCAGAGGTAGAAAGAGGGGACGAGCCAAGTCTTAGCAGTAGTATCAGGGGCATAATATCAGTGAGAGGGGAGGGTGCGGCCTCAGGATTCGTAGTACTGTATGTGTGTGTCTGCCTTGTATGTGAAACACTCACTGCGACATGTTCATGCTCCCAAAGATGCCCAACAATGTGAATTTATACAAGTTGTGACGCTAGTATGAATGTGATATAACGGAGCTTTATTGCATTGCTTTTGCAGAAATGCACGGTAAAAAGGGCTTATTTCAAATCCAGCTAAATGGAAGTGAAGATGGTCTAAAATGAACAAAGCTCAGAGAAGACAGTGAGAGTTAATCATTTTATTCAGCAAAGAATAATTTAGTCAACTTATAAATGATTGAACATTTGTTTGCAGAGTGAGTGTGGCTAATGTTAGCAATGCTTACATTGTCATTATTTGGCTCTCCCCTCAGTTCAATGTCTATGATCACTCTCTATAATTGAGTGTTTGTATGTAAATATAATCTGAAAGAGCCAACATACAGCCCTGTCACCATTTAAGATCAAAATACTGCAGGACAATGGCATTCCTATGTAAAAAAGAATGAAAAAAATATATATATTCAACCAAGATGGCAGGTTTTTTAAACACAGAGGCACACACAGATATTATGGAAAAGAAGAAAGTATGACAGGTAAACACTGAAAGTATCACAAATAACAAAAAGAAGATGTATACATTTTAAACAACAGGGAACAAGTAAGCATTGCCAGAGAGAGGCCGTATAGAATAGTTATAAAGGTGATGATGCAGTTTTCAGGGCATGGCCGCCTTATTCTTGGGGCATCAGGCCTGCGCAGTCACAGAGTTTGTGTATAGAAGTAAAGTCTTTACAGCTTTGCAGTTATCTAAGTTTCAGTCCAGATTAACACTGACCTTGTGCAGCATCTGGACCTGCCTGATTCAGGCCTGTCTACACCGAGATTAACACATTTTCGTATTGAAAATGATCTCTTGAAAGACAGCATTGTTTTAGTAAATGTGTCCGACCACACGAAAACACTAAAAACGCTGTAGCATATGTACACCAGGTCTGTAAGTGGCGCTATAACGCTGCTGCAGACAGACTAAAACCAGAGAAGTAGACATGGAGTATGCCCATACATGATGAGAAATGTGATCAAACACTTGCGTATGTTTTTTTCAGTGGCGTCCTGTTGCCCACAGTGGTTACAGAGAGGCAGAGTAAGAGCCATAACAAGCTCAGTAGCTTTTCCGCCATTGTTTCTGTTGTGTTCAGGGTTCACTCATGTGGTTTAAGCTAGAGATGGGGCTGTGGCATCACCATTTCTGAAAGTATCCGTATTTGTTATCCACACGGAAATGCTCAGTTGGAATTTTCAGATTTATCAACTCTGGGACCCATTTTCAAAAATGTGCCTTTTTGGACACAAGAAATGACGTATCCATGTGGATGAGACGCCTATACGACTAAAAACTTGTCCAGATATACTGAATTCGTCTCTGTGTGGACTGCCCGTCCCTGTCTGTAATCAGACATCCAACTTGTTAAACTCCGATCCACAACAACTGTGAGCAGCCCAAAGCATCACAGCCAATCAGAGTCCTTTAGAGCAGGAAGAGGTGGTGCAGGAAGTGACTGCATGAACAGAGATTAACATAGATGCTAACAGCTTTATTAGCAGTTTTAATCAGATCTTGACCGCATCTCTCTTTTAAATGAAAAACAAATAGCAACACTGCTAACTTCTCCATAGTGAGGATTTTCTCGCTCCATTTCTGACATGTTTTGACGAGAGTTTGGTTTATGAAGTGGCTAATGTTCTGTAGATAGCGCCCGCCTACTGAATTATCTGATTGGCCGGAAATAAATGTGATTGACGAAACGATCATCCAATCACCTGCAGATATGCTTCTGAAAGGTTCTGCCCTTCCCAAACACTTTGTATTGGCTCTATCCTGTCAAATACATTGAACGGTCCATCTAGTGTGTCAGGTTACACTATCATTGAGCCTGAGAGTTGCTACTGATGCTATCCATTTGTTCTAGGGCATTCTTCACAGTGTTAATGTTGACAGCACTTTTTAATTTAGTTTTAGTTATAGTCTTTTGCCTAATATATATTTTAGTTTTAGTCATAATTTAGGCATCCAAATTGTTTTAATTTCAGTCTAGTTTTAGTTGATGAAATTTCACAACATTTTAGTCGACAAAATCCACTGTAGATTTTGTCGACTAAAATATGAAGTGTAAAGTGTAAGGCATTTTTTATGTTTCCTTGAATTTCTGAAGACTTTTTTTTTACACTTAGATAAAATGAAACATCTAATAACCCTTTATTGAATGCTAGTAAAGTTTGAATGTGTAAATGAACAGAAACAAATTTAGCTTTTGTGTGAAATGCAGTCACCTGTATTGAGGCTACCTGGCAGAGCATCTCAGTGACAATACCAGAACTGACAACAAACGGTGAACCTGCTCTATGTGAATATATCAATTCATAAAGAGAGGAGCTCTGATTGGATCTCTCCCTAACTTATCCCGTCACCCCCAAGCTAAGGCGATTGTGATTGGTTGTCCCTCTTATCTCATCCAACCTTTCCACACAACCAAAGTAGCTGTGATTGGATATATTCCTAACTTGTCTCTACTTTCTACATGACCAAATTAGGTCTGACTGGATTAAGTCTCTGTCAAACATTTTTGTCTATTTTCTTTTTGTTGATGAAAATGTCTTTTAATTTAGTTTTTGTCCATGTGCTCTTCTTTTTATTAGTAACTGTCTAGTTTTCGTCAGGGGAGAACAGGTTGTCGAAAACTATGAGGAAAATAAATAGTCAACAAAACACTGGTTCGTCAACATCAACAAGGTGTGAAAAAAATATCAATACCACCAATATACTATGATATTTTGAGGTACAATGCTGTATTGATGTTTTTAGTGCAATATCTTGATATTTAGATGTTCAATAATTTATAGAAATTTGGAACATTAGTTTTGTATTGTAGTGCAGCCTCCAGACATTAGTTGGCAGCAGATGTCTCTGGGGCAGACAGTACAAATTTATAATTGTTTCAGCAACCATGCTTTATATAAATAACACTGTTAGATTGTGTATTTTTTATGCATACTATGCTGTCTATTTATAATGCCTTAAAAGAAAAAAAATAAGGAGTCTGTTTCACAATTCACAGATCCTCATGCATTAATAATGCTATAGTGTTGCATGAAGCAGAGTTAATGCCATGAATATTGCATGCTATTTTGCATTAAAATTGAACAGTGTATGAAGTTTATTTTAAGTTTGATACAAAAATGTGTGAGTTATATTAATTATTTAAGAGATAAAGTACATGGAGATGAAGAAAAGTCACCATCACAGGCTCGTATTAAAAGCAGGTCTTCAAACACAAATCCTGTCCTGACTGTCAGCTCCAAACACCTCAAAATGCTCACTTATAAAAATATAAACAACCGAGACCATGAAAGGGATAAGCGGTGTAAATAATGGATGGATGGTTTTGGTATCAGAATGGATTTTTGTGCCATGAAAAAACAACTTGTATATATGATGAATTAGTTCCCTAAAACAGTTGCCAATCTTTTGTCAGTAGACGGATTGATTGACGAATCAAAGGTACTTGAAGTTTGTAGCAATATAAGACTTAAAAATCAGAGTAAAAATAAGTATCTTGAAGCATTTTATTTGAATTCACATTTAGGAGTATACAGTAAAAAGGAAAAATCTGCCACGATAAGAAAAACAAGCACAATATAAAGGTTAGATTAAAAAATGTGCTTATTTTCCCTCTAATAATATTTTATTCCATAAATTAATTCATCAAGTAGCCTTGAATTTTCTGTCAGTACGTGAATCTATGAATGGGCCTAAGATAATTTGTGTTTTTCAGCATTATAAAGAGTAAATAATGGGGATGCATGATATTGGATTTTTGCCAGTATCAGATATGCTGATATTTTTAATTCGTTATCGCTGATACCGCTATTTCTGGTCAAGAGCACAAGAGCTCTGTACTTAACAAAAATGGAATTATTTCTTTCGATGTTATAGTATATATTTTGCGGGGGACGGATGTAGAACAAGAAAAACGCATTTAACTCTTGCAAAACTGACACCATTGATTTTTAAATGTACCCACGCAGTGATGAGAAGCTGCATCAATATTTACATTTGTCTATTTTACCAATAATCCAGCTGATATATGGCCGATATGTGTGGCTGATAAATTGGCTGTAAGATTCTGCCAAAATTTCAATGTCGGCTGATACTGATACTTAACTTTCTGGGCTGATATCGGCCGATACCGATAGAAAAGAGATAATATCATGAATCCCTAGTAAATAATATAGAGCATTAACTGGTAGATTTCCCAGTGATTAAAACAAACTTAATAGAAGTTAGATAAAGAAAATGGATGTTGTTTTACTCTGAAAAGATGTTTTAAACATAAAGTTATTAACCCAGGAAGGGTCATTTTCTGCCAAAATACAAGTCAGCTAACAGGCTAAAGATAATTTAAGATTTTGGCTTAAAGACTGCTGAGCACAAGCCAGTAGCATTTTATTGGCATACATACATTAGCTGTGACATGATTTAAGATTAGTACCCATTACTGTTAATGCTGCTGTTTGCCCAGGGCTGTGTATGCAGAGCTGTACACAAACAGCACTGCCACCCTGCACTGATATTTCTTTGGTTCTACCTGTGCAAAGTAAATATTGCAGTGTGTTCATGTGCATTGATGCATTATATTTCAGGGTCATTTAGGTTCAGAGGAATTTTCAATCGTGTGAAGTCTCCTAAGGGAGCTGTTCAGGTCTTTGCCAGGTGAAGACAGAAATGGTTCAAAGGAAACAGAATGAGTCATGCGTGAAGTTAGCATAAGCTTCATTAAACACTCAAAGGCGGTGGGCTTGCAGAGGAAGAAGCACATGGTGAGCAGGAAGCTTTCGTCTTGCTGCTTCTGCCTTCTATTTAAAGTGAAATAAAGTCACATTTAGTGTTTTATTTTGAGCACAAATTCAGTCTGAGCAGAGCTCTCACAGCCAGCTTCAACAGTTCCTTTCTTGTTCAATGGGATCTGTGTCTGTTTGAGGGGAGAAGGCATGGCAGCAATGTGTAGGAGCTGTCCTTTCCCTGGTACTGAGAAGTGGCCAATCACGCCCATCTACTGATGTCTGCTGACAGAGTATTAGCCAATCACGTGGCAGCTGATCTGAGCTGACCCGTCTCTGCTGCTGTGGTAGAGGGGGGTGTCAGACTGGGCTGGTGCTCATGGCTTATATGGGAAACAAGCTCAGAAAATGGGATTCGATGGGCTGTTTAATAAATCCATAATGTGGAGGGAGAAGCTGACTGAGCCAGACATGTTTTTAATGTCTTCAGGGTCACACAGAGACAGAAAACAAGCAAAATATGGGCAAGTTCAAAAGCTAAAGCTGAGCCCAAAAGCAGAGATGAAGCTGTAAGTTCAGATATACAGTGCACTGATCCTTTATTATGGAGTAACTATTATCACACACTTAATCACCACGCCTTTGTTTGCATAGCCTGGGGTGAGGCACCTTCAGCCACGCTTTACAAGGGTCTTAAGTTCTCTCTGCCAAGTGTACTTTGATAGTTTTGTGGCAGATAATTTGTCACATATATCTTTGAGTGGTGATTTAAGATATAATTCATTTGGGGACTTTTTTAATTCTACTTTTTCTTTTAATACTGCCATTTTTTCAATTTAGATAAGAAACGTGATGTCTTGATAGCAAAATATGACTCAGGAAATTAAAGCTGTCAGGGAGAATTTTATGTAATAAATGAGTTTATCTTCTGCTCACTGATTAAAAATGTCTGTGGGGAAATCTCCAGGCTGAGGCCTCAAACAGTATTTAAGTCCAAATCGTGCAGCATTTAAAACTCGTCAAGGGGATTTCAGGAGTTAAAAATCGCATGTAGGATGGTGAGAGTATCACTACACAGGGATGGGAATTGATAAGATATCACTATTAATGCCATTATTAATTCTGCCTACTTATCCAATTTTCAATCATTGTCCCTTTAAAGGGATGATGTTTAGCGTTCTAAGTTATTTACGAGCTTCAAACAATGTCTACATTCATAAATATGTCCTCATTTGTGTCCTTTGCCAACAATCTGACTTGTTCTCTTGAATGAAGAATTTCTTATCTGTATTTACATAGTGGGGGTAAGTCCTATAGAGAGTCTTCCATGTCCTTCCAGTCTATAAAAACTATGAACAGCCTAGAGGGACATAAAGCACCACATAGTACTTCTGGCCAAGGCTAAATGCCTTTTCATTCAGAACCAGCGTGACTGAAACGGAGGAGCACAGCAAGACGCGCTTGTCACTGCCTGGAAAATTTGAAAGCCTAACACTAATGATTCAATGCACTTTGTTTGAAATAACGTACCTCTACACCAGAAAGTAAACTCGATGAAGTGTTGGATGACATGTTGACATAGCTTCTAGGCACATACTGGCCACCGTAGAGTTCAGCGGTTGCAGTGCACATTTGAAAAAGCGAGGCGCTAGAGAGCAGTATTTGTTTGGATGCAAAATACAGTTTCAGCACTAGATGGGAGAACAAACACACAGTGTGGTTTTCAGTTCCTGTGGATTTTCTGGGGGGAAGAAGGTAGATCCATATAAGTTTCTGCCGTCGGTAATATCAAACACAGATCACGTCTGTTAGTTCACACTATGCTGAAACAGTAAATGCGTTTGAGTTGTTGTTTCCACCCTTGGTTGAAATCACACCGACACTGGATGTTTTGCAGTTAGCGTCATATTGTGTAAAACCAAGCCAAAATTTTTACCACTTCTCCTCTGTACCATGGTTACATCTATGACTTCTTTGTAGTGATGCCTGGATTGTGAGAATCAGGACTTATGCTGATGCTTAAAATACCAATCAAGCCAATATTGATCCAGATCTGGATCGGTATTGGCTTCCAGATGTTACCATAGTTACCATTTTGTGGTGTAATTCTCCACTGTACCAATATTTTCTCTAATGTTTAATCATGATAACAAATCAGTTTGTCCAACAGATCGTTTCTACCCCCCAATATGACATTTTCACTGAATCAGCAGTTATGTGTGCCAGATGTCGTATTGGTTTGACACATCAGATCAACGTCAGAAACTGATATTGACTCATCTCAAGTTCATTTGCCAGTGGCTGATATTTGTAAAGGGGGCCGATATCAGCAGATACCAATGTTAAACTGATGCTGATGTGCATCCCTACTCCTTTGTGTAGTTTCTGCTGACTGCCTCTGATAGTGATCCTTCAGCTAACTTTTATCGATTGACAACTGGAATTGGTTTTCAATTCCCATCTCTAATTTCACAGTACCTCCCGCTTAATTTTATCCTTAAGAGCAAATAACATCTCAGTTAGAAAGGCAGTGAAATATCATGATTCAGATATCACTGTTGTCTTTGCTTTCTTTTCAATCCCAAACAATTAAAACCTTAGTTTTGGCTGGTAAAAAAAAAACAGTGACAAAATTAAAAGGAGGAAAATTCTGTGTTATTGATTAGATACCACTGTTGTAATTCATTTCTTGTTATAACAGGAGTGTCAGCAGCATTATTAAACGTGGGTCTGGTGGTGAGATAATGTTATGTTTCTTAAAAGTGCTGTGATATGTACAGTCCTTACAATTGTAAAATTCTCTTCTTATAGGTGTGTATTTCATTTTGTGATAGTGCACAATCATGCTTGACAAAGGCGAGCCCCTGCCTCCTCCCTCAAACAAGTCTACATAGCTCTCAACTCTTTCATGATAACAGGGAAAATGTTAAGTCATTGTGCTCAGTCTTGAGATGTAGTAGCCTCTAAGTCGCTGTAGTTTAGAGTGGTGTTTGTTTGCAGTGTTTGCATTTCAGAGTCTGAGTTGTGTTAAGCTGAAAAATCCGCCCTGATGCAGCTGATTCACGATCAAAGCACCTCAACAACATGTATATTGGGTTCACTGATTGGGAAGAACTTGTTTCAAGCAGAGCATTTGTTATGAATTATCTGAGATTTAGCTGAATGAAGACGGTGTGATCCTTATAACCACTGTATGCACTGTATAAAGGAACAATACTTATAGACCTCACTTTGACCATGAGTCACAGCCTCAGGAAGCTTTTTTTTAATCACCTTGGACTTTAGACAAGCCAAACATGGCAAGACTGTAGGACCATCACTTTTCCAAAAAAAAGTAACTCAATAGAATGAAAAATGTAACATTTTTGAAGAATACATGCTAATAACTGGAGGTATTCAAGGTATTGATTTTCTTATCTTTTCCAGTGGATTTTCTGCATGGTGACAAAAGGCCTGCACAGGTGTTAACACTTGGCACTCCTGATATTTCATGCTATGCTGCATAGACCAATGCTTTTGGAAGTATCTGGCCTTATCTGGCCATAAAAGTAAGCCACAATTTTGTCCACTCTTAACTCCTACCTGCAGTGAATAAATCGACCACCATCTTTACTCAAGGCACACGTAAACTTACACAGATACTCAGGACAAAAAAAATTAAAATAAAAAAAAAACATACAAAAATGGAAATGAAGGCATGCTTGGTGAAAAAATTTAGATACAATTAAATCGATATTCATAAATGAGAAATGGTCCTGGAGGCCGAATCCTTCTGCCCCAAAGGGATCTATCAACATTTTCTGATATACTCGTACATCAAGGTGTAGAATAAGGCTGTCACTTTTCCTAAAAATCAAACTCGAACGGTTTTCGAACATACACCCAAATAACCGAAGATTTTTGATTATTTTTAAGAGTTCATGTTTCAGAAATAGTTTTGCTTTGTTTTGCTGAGGTCCTGAACTATCCAGATGAGTTCACTCCATTTTCTATTCTTAGCGTTTCACTCTTCATTGCTTTGAAAGGTGATACGTGAAGAGTACATTTCTGAAGGATTAGATCCATGGCTTGAGTTATGTACATGTGTCTTTTCTGTGTAAACATGTCATTGTTTTGCAGAGATAAGTGGAGGCTGGTACACTGATCTGATGTGTTCCCTTCAGGCAGACTGCAGACAGCTCAGCATTGTAAAGGAAGAACAATGAAGCAAGTAGTTAGAAGAAGAACAAGAAAAGGAAGAGGAAGGAATTGAATATCATGCTATTTTTCTCCATTGATGAGTACCAGAGTACCATGTTAGGAGGCTTGGAGCAGGGACATCTCAGCTGCAGGACATGCATGTATGACACCAGTTTGATAGAATAGAGCAGCTTTAGAAACAGACACCCTGTAGCCCTAAGAACACCTCAGTTTTGCTTGCAAAATTAGAAAGCTGGCAGAATTAGAAAGGTGGAAAAATATCCTGCATCAGATTTTGCTGCTGATGTTGCTTTCTTGTTATTTCAGGAGTGTCAGCAGCGTCATAAAACACCTGGAGCCAGCGAATGAAAGTGTGACGTGAAGTCAAGTGCAATTTTGAACTTGTCACATCAGCTGGGATTTTTTTATAGCTCCCTGTTCGACACAAATCCCTCAATTGAACTGAAGTACCAGAAGGACTGGCTCTGCTGCAGATAAAGTGGTGTAAGGATATAAATAAAGGGACTAAAATAGCTTCTTTGGGTCCTTGGTGTTGCAGTTTTAGTTCTCAAAGAAAAAGTTTTGCTTTCCATGACTGGGTCTGTTTTATCTTGCCCGCAGTAAGATTATTAAGGATTTTTTTCAACCCCCCTACCCACAACCCCATCCGACCCAACACTGAAGCAAACTCCACATGAATGACTCATAGGAGAAGCTCACTTAAGCAGCCCTTGACACGATGTCTGGTGTTTCCACAGCAACAATAAACATGTTTTGCAGCACAAGTTAGTTTGAAATGATGTATTTCCCTGCGCTTCAGAACGATTAATATTTACAGTAATGTAAATATTCAGATAAGTGACGAAGGATTGGCATTTTTAAAATTAATTTTGACATTTCAGAACACAAAGTCTTCGCATCACACTTTTTTCTCATCCACAGAAAGTCAATAACATATTCAGGTGGTACTCACAGGCATTATGTCAAGATGTTGATGTGTAGCAGTTGTAATGGTAGATATAATTGATGTTAACTTGTTAGGAACAATTAGCTTGCCTGCTATACTTGCAAGTTTTTCTGTGAAACTGGCCTTAGATTTCAGGTGAAGTGGTCTTGAAGGTATGCTAACATCTTCACTTTATCTTGAAGAACCTGTAGACACAGGCCATTTTGAGGAATGGTCCTTCGCTTGCAATTGGAATTCAATCATCTGAGCTAGAAGCTTTAGGTCCTACCCTATACATCAGCTGCTTCACTGTTAAGCTGCTGTTTATATTCCTGGATCCATCAGTATGGCTCTAACAGGACTGCTAGCATGTTGAGAAGCAATGGTAATAGATTTGAAAGCATATAATTTTACAGAGGAAGTGCTCATGTGATTGAAAATGTCCAGAAAAATAATCAAATCAGAACTATCCTATATCAGCCTGCTGTGTAATGCACTCTTGAGGATTATGTATGCTGACCAGATTGAACGTTTGCATTGTATAGCTGCATTTGGGATTTATGTAATGCATTTTTTTCCTTGTGTCTGTAAATTTGATATGATTATCTATAGTGGTAGTGCTGCTCAAAAGTCCCCCATTTTATGTTATTGTATTCTGCCCCGCAGTCATATATTCTACCTGCTGACTCACTCTGAGCTCTCACAGACGTCATTGTGTTTCATTACTATGCGGCTTCGCTCTCTCTGAATCTCTGTTCTGGGTTTTTAAAAAGCCTCTGGGAAAGATAGCATCCCTGAAGGTCTCGTCACTTCTGATGGATCTCTGGTGGGTTCAATCTGGACTGATAACAAGGGACGTGGAGTCTGAGGGCGACGCAGCCAGAATGAACAATGAGATCCCTGTTGTTGTCTGCTTCTTCTGTTCTGTCTGTAAATGCTTATCCCCATGTGTTAAATGATTCAGCAGCTCTGCTCTTGTGCACTTAATGGGCTAGAATGGTATGATACCAATTTACTAAAGACAATATCATTGATAAAGAGATGCTGCTTTGCTTTAATGACAGGGGTGTGTTTGAGTAAACATTTCTAATCACTTCCTCTTCTCTTATTCTGAGTTATGGCTCACTGACTAGTTGTTAAGGTCAGGTTCCATTTGTACTTGAATACTTGAGAAGATAATTCTCTTCCTTACAAGTCTCATGTTTCCTTTTCAGCCAAAGAGCAGCTGAGCCTATTGTCCCAGTGTTCTTGAGTCCTGCTGTGAGACCTAAGGATACACCGTCTTAATTTTGTCACTCAGGTATCATGTCAGTGGTCTTAACAGCTCTTGTACCCCTGTTTCTTTCTAATAGATTGGATTTAAAAGTATTTGTAACAGCCCGTCTAATGAATCCAGCTTGCAATATTCATCAATGTTGCTCACAGATAGCAAAAGTAGTCCGTTTTTTGTTTCTAGATACAATCCTTAAAGTCAGAAATATAGCAACAAAATATCTAAATAATAATGGTAGAATAATCTGAACTAGAAAGCACTCAGAGAGCATAAACCTTCACAAAGGTAGCTCACATATTGCTGTTACATCTATAAGCAATAGTTCCATGATAAAGTTACCATCGTAATATGATTTCTTGACCATGAAAACCCACACCTAGCACTTGGAATCATGTTGATATAATAGTAGTTAGACCGTTATTGAACAAAAATGATCGTTCGCTAATGGCAGTTATCTGGATCACCACCAAAATTGAATCATTTTTAAGCTGGGCCGTTACCAACATCTCCTGAAAATTTCAGCAAAATCTGACCATTAGTTTTTGCGTAATCTTGCTAACAAACTAACAAACAATCGTGCTGGAGTGGCGGAGTCAGATGGAGAAAACGAGTTCTCGTCAGTGTAAATGTTCATTACTGAGTCCAGACTTAAGATGCGGTAGCACAAAAACAATGCAGTACAAGGCAGAATAATCCAGTACAATGCAACACAGGGCTTTCAAACACAGTCAGTTGCCATTTTGATATCTCTCCTAAGAAATTCAGTAAGAAAACCCCAAATCATAAAAATTTTTTGGAATGTGTTGGACTGCAAGAATTAGAGATGGGGCTAGAGGTAAAGTAGTTGATCACTTTTAAAACAGTGTTAGGAAGCCGTGATTTCAAGACAATTGAATGCCCTTACCATCCCAAACTTCAAGAATTGTTGTAAAGCAGAGGGAAGAGTCAGTTATTGTTTGGCCACTAGTTGAACAGAATCACAGCTGTAATGGCTAGTACTTCTGCCATGGCTTTGATTTTTTTTTTGCATCATTGCTGCCAGTTTCAACACAGTGGTCTGGGATTTAGTGTGCACACATGGCCACACTAATGCCACCCTATAGCTCCAGTGGCAGGTAAATCAATGTGGCATGTGGCTTTTGCTATTGAAAAAGGGAAGAAGACAGTCCAGATTCCAGCAAGACAAAAGCTCTGTGTAAAAAGGGCAGTCTTATAGGAAACTCAGAGGCGCTCCGCTGAAGTTAAAAATCCTTTATTGCAACAGGGATATGTCTACGGGTTTCAACTTCTCCAATGAGTCAAAATGTGTTGACATATCCTAGTTAAAATACTGCTGAATTGAATTCCACATCAAGGTACCTACTGTTCATGCTATTTCCATGGCTGAAAATGTAATACATGCATTCCAACAAATCACCAAAAAACCTATAATATGTTTAGCAAATCAAATAAAAGCAAACACATTTTTCTATTAAGTTTGGTTTAGAAAATGATGCTTTATTCCCAAATACAATCCAAAAGCTTCCTCTTGTTGATAATGCAGTTAGATCTATGAAGTCTTGGCTCTGCATGTTGCTGCCAAATGGACGAGGGCATCCCATGATGATGCTGAGCAGTTCTGACCACATTCACCCAGAGGTCAGCTCAGGCTTGCTGTTCGCTCGGCTGCTGTCCGTTCTTAAGAGATGAAGATGTGGGTTGGCTCTGCTAGAATTAAGTTCTGCCTGGAGTGACGTTATGCTCCTCAGTCATGTTAGGGTGTCATCAGGCTGTCAGAGGAAAGCTTTGCTGCAAACAAAGGAAGGAGAGTTCACTGTATGGTCTGTTTGCTTAGTATGCACTAAGGCACTTTACAAGTGCAATAAACCACTGAATATGTCATCCCTGACATGTGAGGCAGACGGTTCAGCCCCTGGTTGGAACGTGCATTGTGTTCCTAGTGGCAAATTTGCATTGGAAATCAAAGTTTGCTCTATTCAGATGCATATATGTGGTGATAAACCTGCCAGATTGGACACTTTCATGAGTTGAATTTTCTTTCTTGAGCAAACCCTTTGGAAGATCTTTTGTCAGGGTATTTTGGATAGTATTTTGGACCTGGTTGGAAAAAGCATGGCTTGCATTTCTGTTCTGTATAGACCCAACAGTGTTTTTACAAATACTTGGTATGTTTACATTCACAGTTATGTCAAGGTACCACTTTAGCTTGATAAGGCTATTCATTGATCTCCTTGTCCCAGTATACAAGCAACATGAGAGACTCAGTGATTGCCTTAAGTTTTTCCAATTTACATTGGTAGTGGACAAAATGCCCCCTTTCACCTAGTTAACACAGGACCTCTTCATAGCCTTGTTGGGTCGTGTACCAGCTAGCTGACTGTTGCCATTTTGTGTTTTATTTTCATCCATCCGTGTACCTTAGCTTTCCTCACAGTTTTCTTCTAAATATTCCTGCTGTTCAACTTCTGGGCTGAACCTGGCATGGGAACTGTGGAGCAAGCCCAGAATATCAAGGCTATTTTGGGCAATTAGGTGTTTACATGGGATAGAAAAGTCACTCTCTAACCACAATGTATATGTGTTTGTCCCACTTCAATAAAATGTAGTCCTATTTCAGTAAGGCTTCAAGTAGTTGGGCTAAAAAAATATATCAGCTTATTTAATGGCTTGTAAATGTACTGAGAAGGTCACCATTGTGTCTGATGTGCATTTGTGCTGCCATTGAGTGGTAGTGAGCCATAATAGCAATATGAACGGTAGCAAATTATCAAGGTGTAATCTGCACTTTTTAAAGAATCAACCTTGACATCTCTAAGTACAAATTTATGATGGAGACATTTAAGTAATGTTCAAACACTGTATATAAATGCAACTAAACACACAGTACGTGATCTACTACCTTGGGGCCCTCAGTTAAAGTGATGACAAAAGTTGATTTTGCTGGCAGTAGGCAATCATGGGAGTGATTCCTGTATTCTGTGTATCTATCTATCTATCTATCTATAAATATAGATTTGTATATATATATATATATATATGTATATATATGTGTATATGTATATATATGTGTATATGTATATATATGTATATATGTATATGTATGTATATGTATATATGTATATTTGTATATGTATATATGTGTGTATATATGTGTGTAATATATGTACATATGTATATGTATATATGTATATATATACACATGTATATATATACATATATATGTGTGTAATATATATATGTATATATGTATATGTATAAATATATGTATACATATATATATTTATATGTATGTATGTTTGTATATATTTTAGACGTTTCAGAGTGAAAATTCTACATATTAAGGGCCCTATAAATTCTGTGGTCATGGAATCGCGGACGGAATCACGGAATTGGACATAAAACATGGAATTTAATATAAACGTGGAATATCACTGAAGTGTCTTACATTTTACATAAAAGTTTTTTTTTTCAGAATAAAAAGGAACATATCCCTCAGGAAAATGCTTTGACTGGGTCACTAATGATGGGGAGAATGCACGCTTCACTTCCCCTCCCCCTCCTCCTGCCCTCATTAATGATGCAAACATGTCAAAGCGGCCGCCTGGGACACCGGTTAAGTTGCCAAAGAAGCTACGAAACTCCAGGTTAGCTCCAAAGTACAGAGCAGAGCAGTTTCCCAATGATTATTTTGCGTCAGGTGATCAAATGTTCTGCAACTTTTGTCAACATATTGTTGACTGGACCCGTAAAGATACATGTGAGAACCACCTGAAGAGTGAGTGTCTGTTTTTCATTACTTTATACTGTGTCTCTGGGTTAAAATTTGCATAAAATACGAAAAACTGAATTCCCAAAAAATTGAAACGGAAAAAGAAGGAAAACTTAAAAAACTAAAACACAATTTGGGGAAAAAAAAAAAGATTTTATAGGGCCCTACATATTGTTCCTTCAAGGTGTGTGGCTTGATAAATCACGTGCATCACATTTATAATGTTGAGTGCCAAGAGCATGTTACAAGCCATTGATCTTATTACTCATGAATATGTCTCATGATGTTTTGAAGCTCTTAACAGGCTGAAATAATCATCCTTCAGGATGAGTGCTCTTATGTTTATGAGCAGAGGAAATGTGGGTCACCAGATGCAGAAAGAAATGAATGAAGTGGGTAATTTCATCTCATAAGACTGATCACTGTAAAGTCCAAGTATAGAACGCTTGTGTCACTGTGGATGGATGGCTTGTTCCTAACAGGATTATAACTCAGTACTTCTTTTTCCACAGATTGTTCCATAATAGCAAGGTCTTATTTTCAGCACCTTGTGGTCTTATTTAGTAGCTTGCTGCTCATCCTGCACTTTGGCGCAGTCACTCTGATTGAATTTTTAATGTTGATGAAGACAGTGAGTCTAGGGAATATGCAGTCACACACCTTGGATTGAGATGAGTTTGTGTGCTTCTCACACACACTGTGTTGAGCATAAAGCTTCATTTGCAAACGTGACACCGCAAACAAACACTCTAATCAGACAGTGAGACACCAGCTTAACAGCAACATGCAGACTCATCCTCAGACTGCAAACTCAGGATTACGTAACTGCTAAAATCTCCTGGACCAGCTAATACAGATCCAAGTTCCACAGCAGGTTATCATGCATCGTTATAGAACGCTGTCAGAGGGGGTGGGGAGGGTCTGAGGCATGAGTGTCCTGGTATAAAGACTGTTTTACACATAATAATTTCTGGTTTATGCACGTGTCTAAATAACATCCACAGCACTATTTACTACTTTAAGATGATGCTTAAACCTGCAAGTGTGCTGTGCCAATGAAAAGGTGTGGGCCTAATACAATAGCGGATTTTATGGCCAGTAATCATACATGCATGAAGATGTGTGAGAAGGGGATCTCTCATTGTTTTTTTTCTTTGAAGAAATAACAAATGGTTGCCACAGCACCAGCATTTTTCACATTCCAATGATTTTAGCAGGGCTGAATGAAACATTTTCCCCTGCCGTTTTTATGTGTGTTTGCGCAACAGTCATATCGCAGGACATGCTATGTTGTTCATGCAATTTCAAGCACGTTGTATTGACACTTTTGTGATTTTTAATGGAAACTAAAATCACCTGTTTTTTTTTTATTTATGGCTATTAATCAATCTGAGTCTGATATCAGGCTTAAAATCAGAGAACTGATCACTGTGCATGCATTGTCTGTGTCTCCCGTATGTATGCTCAGGCTACGGACAGTGCCACTTATGGTCGTGAGGTGGACGTTTAGTTTTCCTGCTATCAGCAGTACCTTGTCTTGCTGCCATGTTCTCACTGAACATAGTTGTGTTAATGGCATACATGTTCGGCTGATATTGTTCATCATTTATTCTTTTAGAGGCCAACAATAGCCCTCGACCTACTGCCATACCAGCTGCAGATTAGAGGAAGAAATAAGCTCAAGCTGCACTGAAATGTTTGGTACAAACAACATTCAGAAATGACTTTACAACTCTACCCACTGACGAGTACCCCATACTCAGGATTATGTGCGTTCACATCTCTTGTGTGCCATACACATATATCATGTAGGGCCTTGGTTTCCCGATCTGGGGTCCGGGCGGAGGGGTGCCAGAGGGTCTCAGTGAGGTGCAAGGCTCTGTCAGCTTTGAGGTTGACAAAATTGCACAGACTTTCTTTAAAGATCTTTCCACAATAGTGTGTGTGCAAGCTTATTTTTCTTGATTTTATTGATGAAAACAATTAAAATGAATGTATTCAATTTTTGTTGTGTAGGTTCTGGGGTGTCTTGACTCTTGTTAGGTAGAACTACGGGGGTCCCGAGGACAAAAGTCTGAAACCACGGGTGTAGGGGTCCACCTGGTCAATTGAAGAATTGATGTAAAGTCAACCTAGGTCCTTGAAATTGGTGTTTAGTTTTGCCGTTTTTGTTAGCATTGTTTCAAATAGATATAAACTTTTTCTTGATTTTTACTCCCACTAAAATGCTCCACAAATAGAATAGATAAAACGAGAACTACCTATGTAGAGTAAATATTTCAAACACATTATCTTGTAGTCAACAGGGATGCAACTAATGACTACTTTTATCGTCGACTAGTCATCAACTATTGGGTCGATTAGTCCACTACTCAGGTGCTTTTTTTTAGCCTCCACAATTACCTAATGGGTCTTTTTATTGCTTTGTGATAGTAGTATTTTATACTTTTTGAAATAATGATGCAAAGTAATTGTAAGAATTGTTATTGTCCTTCTTTTCACTATTATTTACTTACTATTATTTTAGCTCCTAAATAAGCCATGACTTTGGCCCTGTTACTTCTGCAATGTCTGCCTTGGAGCAGACAAATAAGTCTCCACTGTGCCTCCTGACAGGATGAAGAGTGGTGTGAGGATGTTTAAGTCCTGTTTTTTGAAGGTTTAGGACATAGTAACATAACCAGGGCTTCTGCTGCTATGCTACATTGTTTTCCTGACACTCTGTGGCCGCAGGAAATTTTAATGATGATCTTTCGTAGGCTATTGTAATTATCTTCTGTAGCACAAAACAGCTCTAATTTTTTTCATGGCTTTTTACTTTACTTGTTTATTCTGTCAGACTTGAACACCTTTATTTTTGGATTTCTCTGATATCTGAGCGTGATTTAGCAGCAGCACAAACTGGGCCAACGCTCAGCGTCTCACTCATCGCCTCACCCTGAGTTCACATCACATATGAGACTGATAGTCTTGTGATGCCCTACCTACATAACTGAGCAGCTTTTCCCTGCTGTGGACATTGATTGCGTTCTCTTAGTTTGTGGTTTCTTGTAAATCAATACTGGATGCTGTACATTTACATTACAACATAAGATACAACTGGTTTAGAGCACACATGAAGATTTATTATGCAGTTTATGCTTTAAACATGATTTGTCTGTAAATTTACTGTTTGTTCCAGTGCAGCTGATTTAGTGACTCGGGATACCATGTTTTTTTTTTTTTGTTAATGATCATAATTGAGTGAGACTTGCTGATTGACATATGGATCATGTTTATTGTTTTGTTACAGCAGTTGTTTTAGCAGTTGCTCAGTCTCCTGAGCATTGTTGTGCAATGGGACCACCTACAGGGGTCAGTGTTACCTGGTAACACTGCACAGAGTTATCTTGATTCAGACTAGAACATGATTTTACAAACTTTGTTCAACGTGGCAGTACAAAAACTTCACATGGAGAAAGCTATCCCACAGTAAGAAAAATTGCATAATACTAAATGAAAATTCATTGATTACATGTGTTAATTTGGGACAATTAACCACACAGTTATTGACAAACTGAAAACATCAGCCTATTCATCAGGCCAGATGGTTTAAATTTTACAATCAAAAGGCAATATGTCTCAAGTTTCCTGCTGAAACTTTACATTCCTTTTCTTTAAGTTTTATTTGAGCGTGTAATGTTGACAGTTACTTCTTTTTGCATAGAAATAATAGAATCAAGCTAACCCTTTTAAGTTACAATGTTTGAAGTTTTTAACTTTTAACTGTGTTTTTAAACTAAAAAGACTTGCTATAAATTTAAGGGATTTTTTACCATGGCTGCTTTTAGTGATGGAGGAAGATAAGGGCCAGTGTTCACAGGAAGTGTTTTTTCATTGAAAGCACTCTCAGTCTCAGAGTCTCAGACTTTTTGATGGTGCTTGATGTTGCCAGGCAACAAAAGTTTACCTCTACATCTCTGAGCAACACACATAAGGCTGTTTGTGTTTGGTATTTTCTTTAAGTCACTGAAATCTTTCCTAGAAAAGATGAACACAAAGTCGTGATGTAATGTCCCAAGGTCCCTTATGAATATGAGGCAGCTTATTTTCACTTCTGCCATCGTTTACAAGAGGAACAGCAGAGTTTTAGCCCCTTCTTAATTTTGAGAAGTGAAATTGACGAGCAGTGAGTTCTCTCAAAAATTGAACTTTTTTCAACAGAGAGCGCTGGGAGTGACACAACAGAAACCAGCTGATTCTGAGGGCGTTTTTCTGCCTTGGGGGCTGAGTGGTGAGAACACTGGACTGCATTGGTTTCAAATTGAAAACAAGCGGCGCCGGCTCGAATTGCACTGTCTGTGGACACTGGCCCTGATTGATCTGCAGTAGCTGATGAGTTGACAGTCTTTTTTACCCAAGATGGCAGTGCTGCGTTTACCTGTACCTGTATGTGATTCACAGTTCTAATGAGCTTTACACTTGCTAGGTGGCAGTTATATATAATATATACAGTATGCAGTGGCAATTTAGTCTGGATAATGACTCTAGACTACACACACAGTACTTCTCAATCAGATCAATAACGAGAAGCCTATATTGTTACCTACCAATCACAATTTTTTAAAAATAAAAATCTGGCATTGATGGTTTGCTGATCAATCGGTGCGTCTCTAGTGTTAGTATTATGAGCATGTTTTCAAACAGAAGCCACTCCTGCTCAGTTATTTGATGGAAATCTCAGCAGAAGGACAGCAGCATGCTTTACAGCCAGCACAAAATCTCTGCTGATTCTGTTACTACTCCATGCTGATCCTCCCCAAAAGAGCTCTGACAGTGTAGTTTTCCATTTGTGCTGCCTCTGCCCACACAGACAAACAGCAGAGTCAAGCTTCCTGTGGTACTGCTTTAATATATTGTCCAGGGTTTACGTAAGTCAGGATCTGAGGGGCTTTTTTTTGCTTCTTTTCTTTACGTATTACATTTTGTTTTATACAGTTTGGTATTGCAAACATGAGATTTTTATCCAGAAATATTTATTTTGCATTCTGAAATGACCAAATGACTGAAAAAATGAAATGATGCACTTTGCTCTAGTTTGATAAGCTTTCAAGTCCTCTGTTTGACCCCAATGTACTCTAAATCCCATCTACAACGAGGTGGAATACAGTGGCAGAGCATGTCAACAGATGTAGTTTCCACATCTATAATATTTATGCGTATTCTGATGGTATCTGTAGCTTGTCATCAAGGTTTCTCAGGAGTGTTTTTTCTTTTTTCACATCTGTTTCTAACACAAGACTGTCAGAGTGAAAGAAACAGGTCATTTCTTAAAGCAGAAATTTGGTGTTCTTCATGAAAAAATGCATATATACAGTACATTGATATAAAATTGAAAGAGGCAGATTGACTTTGGAAATATTGGCAATTGGATATTTGCAAAATTCAACACTGTCCATCCCTAAATAGTAATGAGAATATAGAAACCAGTGTTAAACCTCTGGCATTACTTTTCAGTGCCTTTTGGGCTTTATTAAAATACAACTTAATTTCAATCCAATCTTAAATTTTAGTTGTGGGGTTGACAGAAAAGAGTTGATTTTTCAAGAACATTGTCCCATCCAGCTTTGATACCACTATATATTTTTTTTAATAATTGCTAAAAACTCAATTCTGTGTACAGTTTACAATGCCATGGATTTGAAAAGCTTGGTACTGAGCTTGTTTTGTTCATTTTGCCTTTTTAGTCTGCTGTTTAACGGCTTGGAATTAAAGTCTTTATTTTCACAGTTTGATCCATTTTGAAGCTGCTGTAATTGAACCAAACATTAAGCAGAGAGTGTGAAACAGACATCATTTGACAGAAACTGTGCAGCATGCCTTGATGCTCAAAATGGCCCTGGTGATTATTCCTGAACAAAGACTTTGAGTAGGTGTGAAGATGCCAGAAACCTCTGCAGCTGCTGAAGCTATTTGCTGAATGTTTGGCAATCGATCAACAGCTCTGTTGTACACCATCCACAGCCATTTTATCTGTACAGAATTTTGACAAGATTGCTTTATGCCTAGGGGTTACCAAAATTGTATCAGTAGTATGTTGGCTTTTCTGTTGACAGGAAGTACAGCTTAGTCGAAAGTAGGGTTGGGAAGTTTTTAAGATCATTACATATAATGATATTTCATTTTCATAAGAGATTTATGGCAAAACAGTATGGTTTTATCAATACAGGTGTCAGCCCAAATGTTTAGTAAGAAGATTGTTAACAGTATTAACTAAGATCCGTAGACCTGTAAATGTAGCGACATATATCTTTATAATTAAGTATCAATACTTTGGGCTGGCTGATAATTGTATTGCACATACAAGGAAGATGATACATTGGGATATTGATTTTTTTTTTCTTCCAATCCTGTATGTCAACATAGTTTTGCATTTTGACAGTTCTCTCTGGCTGCTGGTCAAATATGAGGAGAGATAAATAAGTTTATATACTTGATACCACCTATTATTAAGATAATGTAGATTTGATCATTTTGAAACACAAGGGATTTAAGAGTGAAGACATTTTTTGAGTGTTCAATACTGCGTGTCCAGGACTTATATTTTTTGCTGTGGTCTTGAGCGAGGCTGATGCATAAGGAAAACAAATTTTTGAAGCTTGAAGGAAATTGAAAATCCAACAGATTACCTGAAATGTACAGTATGCTAGCTTGAGCTAACACACAATGGACATTTCAGTCATAGGGCTAACAGACATACTTTTGGGTTGTCTTAACAAAAGGAACTGAGTGTGGATCCTAAAAGTACAAAAACACGATTCTTTTGTCATGTTTTTAACCAAAAGAGAGAGGGGGCAGTGTCTGATGGGCTGTCACCACAGAGACAAACTAAGGCGAATCAAATTCTTATTCGTATAGGGTTTTTGTCCACACAGATACACTGTTTTGGGTACCAAAAAACGCACATTTTTTAAAACGGGTCCCAGATTGGTTAAATGTTAAACTGCCGGCCTTGCGTTTCCATATGTGCAATGAATACAGATTCAAAGACACAATAATGGGCCCCATCATAGGCCCACCTGACCTGTTTTTGTCTCCATGTGGACGGGGCCTGAATTGCACAAATACGTTGGAAACACTTGGAAAAAGTGGCTTTACCAAATGTTACCATTGAATTTATTCTTCTTGCTTGCAGAGGAAAGATCAATATTCGGTATATCAAGTAGTCATCATGCTAAAAGGTATCAGGATTTAATTCTTGGTCCCTCCATTATGCCCAGTCCTGTGTAGTAGTAGCCGCAAGCACGTGAACTCCTTGTGTCTCAATATTTGAAGGTCAGTAGGAGAGCTGCTGAGGCACCAGGCAGCATGAAGGGATGATGTGAATTCACACTGAAGTCTTAAATAGATTCCTGTGACTGCAGACATGGCCTGACTGCAGCTGGCACTTCACAGCCGAAGCAAAGACAACAGCAACACCTCCTTCCCCCCACCCCACCAACCTGTCAGCCTTGACCATGCCCTTGGGTTTCTGTGCCCTTTGATTATTTTTTTTGACAGCAGAGTAATCCATCTCCCAAAGCTGCTGCTGTAGCCATGCACATCTTACCCTTTGGCTTAGTCTGCTTGCACACAATGGTGATAAAACACTAAATCCTCAAAATAGCTTTGAACATGGACAGGATAATGAAAGAATACAAAAATCAGTGCAGCAGTCATTGCTATAGTTTATTAGATTCAGTTCATTAGATGGTGGCTGTCAGATTGGTTCACTGACCGTGCAGTCAGAATCAGAGAGCACCCTCTTGCTGTGCTACCTAGTCAGACAAGCTCTGTGTTGGCAGAGTCTATTTTAATACATTTTACTAAAACTGTCCTCATAAATATGTAACTTCAACATTTAAAATCACAGAAAGGCTTACTTGTACCCCAAAACATGAGAGAAAACATATAATACTGACAATATTTGGTGTTCTTGGAATAGTTAGCGGAAGCAATAAAGTATTTTGTTGATGAGAACAGTCTATGTCAGATTACATTGTTGGGTCATTCGCTTTATATTTTAAATTATTTTAACAGATTTACAGGGATTTTTAATTTTCTAAATACACCCAACAGAAGTTAGGTCTTAATTTTTTTCAATAAGGCCAAATTTTGAAAAGAATGAATAAATTAAACATGACCAAAAGTCAGTCAAAAATTGAGTTATTTTCAGTTGTTTGAATGTGAAAGAGGTTGAGATTATACACTTGAGGTGAGGAAGCTGCTTTTTACTTGAATTGCCATTGTAGTTCCATAATATCATAATAATAGCTTTTTACTCTTGCCAATTGTGTTCAAGCCCCCCAAAAATCTTGAAGATTAGGTGCATTCCTGAAGAACGACCTGATTAACAAAACTTGTAAGTCTTATGAGATTTTTGTTCACCTCAGAGCTTATTATCAGCAACGATCCAAGACCACTTTGAAAAATCCCATAGGCTGAGGAAATCAGCGCGATACTAGCTTTAAAGGCTAGGAAACTGTAAGTCATAGCTGAAATGCACTCTTCCCCTTTTGTTGAGTTGTCACAATTGATTTTGTTTTTACAATATTAAACCTTGTTGCTCTACAACAAATATTTTTCTCATTTTGTTCAGACCTAACAGGGGTGTATCCTTTTTTACCCAAGTAGGTCACGTTATTGTCCCCGTATGTTTGGTTTTTTTGCAAGATTACACAAAAACTACTGGACAGATTTTGCTGAAATTTTCAGGAAATGTTGGTAATGGCCCAACTTAAAAATGATTAGATATTGATGGTGATCCCTATAACCACCATTAGCGGACGATTGTTTTGGCTCAATAACTGTCTAACTAATATTGATATCAACATGATCTGAGTGCTAGGTGTGGGTTTTCAGGGTCAAGGAATCATATTATGATGGTAACTTTATCATGAGACTGTTGCTTTTAGATGCAACAGCAATATGTGAGCTACCTTGGTAGAGGTTTTGCTCTCTGAGTGCTTTCTAGCTTTAAAGGTAAAAGGCTTGCTTTACTCTTTTCTGGGGGTTTGCCAGAAAAAAACTATGATTATGGATTATATGTATGTCATATATATAAAATGTGTTTTTTGACATTAACAGTGAAACACAGGGAAATATTGGCAGAAATTTTTATATCTGCTAATATCAGTATTTAGCTTTTGAAGCAATTAACTGATTCCAGTATCATACCAATGATATTGTGCATCCCTGATAAGAACTAATGAGGAATGTTACATTGATTTGAATTGTTTGTTATTTTTCTTGGTACTGTAGAAAAAGTATATCAAAGCAAAATCTGTGAGTAAGTATGAGGCATAAAAAGCACACTACAGCGTCACAGCCTGGACCATACATCACTCTGACTTCTTGACCTTCAGCCTGGACAGCAACACACTGAGGGGAAATGATATTATTGCTCCTCAACAATCTTTTCTGCCCTCTGTACAGTATGTAGGCCACAGTGCTGCTGTGTTCGCCTGTCCTTGGTGTAAAGTTGAGAGACAGTGATGTCTTTCTGCAGCCCGACCCTGTGTTCATTCTGTGAAAGCAGCTGTTTGCACTTCTTTGTCCTTCATTCTGTGGAGGTGGCCTAAATCAGTCTGTGGGCATCGTGCAAGAACAGGAAGGTGGCATCCTTCATTCTCTGAATACTGACACACAGTGAAGTTCTTTATGTCAAAACAGCCGTCTTGTTGTAGTGTTTCTGCTTCCATCTGAAATGAGTTCCTTGATTGTTCAGTGATATGGCAGCTATAGTTTGTGTTTCAGAGGATTTTGAAGAAAATGAACACTTGAGTTATTTGTCTTTGACATGCCTTTTGAAGACACAAGAGATGGAGTGCAAGTCAGCAAGAATGGTTGTGCCTGTGTAGATAACTAAATAGTTAAACACTATCACAAGGGATGTTCAGAGACAAGTAAAATTAAATTTGGCTTAATGCAAATGAGATTCATAACTAACGCTCAAAGCTAGAGTTAACAAATGGTCAAAATCAAGAACTCTTCATTTATTCCTGTATCATTGTGTCAGTAGATAAATTTTTTTTAGACTTTACATAGTGGGCTGTGGCTAATGCTAATGTTAGCAGTGCTAAACAGACCTTAATTACACTACCACTTTAATGTCCATATTTCTGAGCTGAAAGTCAGGCCTGATTCTGCATATTACACATACACATATTGTCACAAATTACGTGCTGATGCGGGTATCGATGCAGATTTTACAGAATTGATATTGCCCCATGCACCTTTGATAATAAAAGATATGGCATTATTCACAAAATATTCAAAGGGTGGCAGTAATAGCCAAACTACATGGTGCAGCTTATGTTGAACATTTTGAATTACATTAAGACCTGAAATTTAGTCTTAAGTTCCTAAGTATTGTAACGTAAGGTTGTTAGATATGCCCAACCCCACTGAACATGGTTGTATTTGTCTTAGTTGGATGATTTAACATCAGTGTAAACTATAAACTGAAACAACCTGCTTACAACTTAATATTTATTTTGCAAGATCAAATTACTGCCAACTGTAAACTGTTGGTACAAGATGCTACCAGTGCTATCTGTTTGTTCTGTAGTGTTTATTTAATGATCTCTGTGTACATCTAGATTGGATGGCATTTCAGCAACAAGGCAGCAGCCATGAAGCAGAACTACAGTAGTTGTTAGCAGGGGGAAGCTGCATAACAATTTAGAAAAGGCATTTGAGTGGAATTTTTGGCCTGTATTGGTAAAATTAGGGATGCCCAGATATGGCTGATAGTGACTACTGATTACTTTTTAGAGAGATTGACTGAAACCAATACAGCCAATGACAAAGATCATGTATCTTTTTTTGTAAAAAATGGCCAAGTAAATGGTTTCCTATTGAAAACGTTCTCTATAAAGACGGCATTATTTCAGTTAATTTGTCCATCCACACTAAACACCGAAAATGCTGTTCATGTGGCCATTCATTTCAACCAGCTGATCACTGTATTTTTAACAGATATTGGCCAATAATGATAAGCTTTCGATCGATTGAGGCTCCTTTTGATAAGCTATGTAGAGAACTAGTTTATCCAACCAGTACTTCTCTTGACTTAAACCGTATAGACGCCAAACCAAAAAAACAAGTGCAGAAAACTGTGAGCATCTTGTAGAGGCACTGTCTCTGGCAGAATGAGGAATGGAAGCTGTGTCAAGTTAAACTTACATATTGACGAAAGAAACATGTAACCACGATAAGAACAGGAATGTTGATTTTAATCTGCAAGGAGAACTAAAGGCTGTTGATACTCAAACAGCTGATGTCAGCTGCATCTGGAAAACCAAATTAGTTTGTTGTGCTAAAGATTGTCTGTATTAAAAGTGTCCTTCCTGTAAGTGGTCAGTCTGAATTTAAATTTGTGTTTAGCCACAGATTAAAATTGTTGCAGCACCAGATAACGATGCACTTGTCCTCAACCCAGGCAGCCCAACCTTAAATCTGGCCTGTGGCTGAATTCCTCCATGTCAGTTCCCATTCTCTCTCGCCCTGTTTTTGAACTCTACCCACTGTCATACCTCCATAGTAAAGGCTTTGAAATATTCCAAAATAATAAAGAAGCTATATAAAAATCAGTTGAAGAATTAAGTAGCCCTTTAACATCCCTGGCATCGGCCATAGTTTGACCATTTTTGTCAGCTTGATCGAATATGAACACCAAAACAACAACAAGGGCTGCAGAAGCTACCGTCTGGCTAAATAAAGGCATTTTTAGATGCCGTTGAATTCAAGAAGAACAAACAAAGCTGTACTGATATATTTACAAATCGCTTCTCCCATCCCCATTTATTCGGCAGTTATGCAAAAATCATTTTTGTCACACAATGCTACCCACCTCATCAGCAAAACTTTGACTTCTGCTCTGTGAGCTGAAGCTGCAAAACAGAACAGGATGGGCTGCTGTTTGGAGGGTGCTCTGTCATGCTTCTGTGAGAAAATTTTGCGTTCATTGTGTGAGCTTTGCACAAGCACTTGACCAGTATACCAGTTTGCACTTTATATTGCGAAGAAAACTGACGCTACTCCTATCCTGTTGTTGATCTTTCAGATTTTACAACACACTTGATAGTGGTGCAAAGGACAAAACATTACTTGGTCTTACCACTGAGTAATTCATTATGATCTATTGATTAGTGTCAGTATCATGCTGTTCTCAATACTGCATAATTTCTATACAGACATTAGAAAAGAACAGGGTACTTTTTGCAACTCCTCTTCCTGTTGCTACTTGAGTAAATATACTAAAACACACACAAATCTCGCTTTATTGCAGGAAAAATTGCTTGAATAGGCCCCTTTTGTGTTTAGTTCATAAAATAAGGCATCATTCCTAAAGCTGAGTTGAAAAACAAAAGTAACTGTATGATAAACTTTTTTAAAAGCTTTATTTTGTTTGGGTAACAGTTGCCTAATTTAGATTATATGACAATTTTGTGATCAATTTGGCCCTCTGGAGATAAGAATGAAATAAAAAGCCCCTCTTAGTTATCAAAGTTGCCCATCTTTCTTCTAGATTCTCTTTTTGCCAGTATCAACATGTCCAGTGTGTGCATCTGGCTGCTGAAAACCCTTAATAACATGAATTTCCTGGCTTACTGGCACCTGCATCCTTTCAAAACAAGTTATTTCCCCCAAAAACTTTTTTGGCAAATTCTTCTCTAAACTATTTCTGTCTCCTCCGAGTCCAACCAACCGCGTTTATACCAAAGCTGCTCCACTTTCATGCACTGTACTCCTCTCTTGTTCTGTTTGTCCAACTCAGCATCCAGTCTGTCAAGTCAGACCACCTGCTCTTTGTAATTGTGCTGAGCTCAGGGGAAATGCTTTTCCTTAAGGCCAGTGGTGTTACAGCACATGCCCTCCATTCATAGTGGCCCAGCAGTGATCTCTTACAAGTCATTTAAGACAAACGAGTCAAAGGATGGAGGAAAACTGGAACTGAATAGAAGCAAGAACTGTAAACTGAAAGCTAAGCGGTTAGTGACAGTTGGAGCCGGACATAAATCATTAAGTCATTACTTCAGGCAAGGCTTGTGGGGCCAGTACAGCCATTGTGTGTGCTCTGTAAACAGTCTGTTGTAGTTGTTGTAGGGAAGCTTCTGCAGAAGGGGCATTTTTCTACCTCAGTCTTTTTAAACAGTCTTCATTTACTTTAAATTACTTTTAACAAGAAAGTTCACTGTCATGGAGGCTTATTTAGTCAGCTGTTTCTTTTGTTTTGTGATATATCAGATTGGTAGCTACAAAAACAATACATTGGCTGTTCAAATTTGTGAAGACTTTCGTTGCGCTGTTTTTAATTGAATAGTTTTAAAACATTGATTCTTTTGAGATTACATAGTGGTGGATGAAAAAGAAAGAAATGTGATCTACAAGCAATCAGTGTAACTAAAGCCACATTCACACACTGACATTTAAGCCAACTTTAACAGATGTACTGTTTTTGTTGAGCTACGTCAAGGTAAGTCAGACCACGCAAAGTTTTATGCACGCTTAACCATTTCAAACAATCAATCAGCCTTTATTTTCATAGTGCTTTGCATACAAAAAGGAATGTAGCACAAAGGGCAAAATGCATGGACAGAAACAACAAAAGAACATGCAAGACAAACATGAACAGACAAACCGATATTGAATGAACACAAGGAAAAAGAGCTATGTTAAAGTCTTTGATTAAACAAAATTGTGGGAGTGAGGAACTGAGGAAACGCCATCATGAGTACATTCTGAGAAAACACTGGAGATGATGTTAAATATGCTATAGCTAGAGATAAAACTAGTTAAAATACAACAAAAATAATTAAATTAATAGTAAACACATAAACAAGAAATCTAAGTAAAAGATGAGAGGACAATACCGTTATTTCTTGTTTATAACGCACATTTTTTTTTGCTCTCAAATAAGGTCTATTTTCAGGTGTGTATTATATACAAGCACAAGCAAAATATGTATTATAATTTGTCTCCCAGCATCGCGATTACAACACATCTGATACAAAAAGCCTCTCTGCAAAACATTACCACCAAACTTGCATAATTCTTATTTAACTGACTGTTTAACTGTTCTAATCCAATATTTTGGGTTTTAATTAGTTTACCTTTGTGCTATCATCGCGTAATTCTCAAGCTTTACGGTACCACTCACGTGCAAACACAGAGTGCTGCCATCTTGTAAACAAGGGGACAAAAACAGCTGCGCTGTGATTGGTCGATGACATCGGCATGTTGATAGCTGCCCTCTGATTGGTCGGTACACTGCGACTGAGCATGCTCAGGCAGAAATCGGGTAACTGCGCATGCGTGAAGCAAAAGGTGTTTGCGTGCCCAGTTGAGGGAGAAAATTGTGTACGGTATTTGTTGTGAAAATACTGAAATTTCATTGATTAAAACTTTGAATAAAGGTCATTTTTGAGTTGTCTGAGAGAGCAAGGTTTGGGCAAAATGTGAGTGGGTGTTATATTTGAATACAGCATTTTTCTTGGAAAAAAGCTTGTTATAAACAAGGGCATGTTATACTCAAGAAATTACAGTATGAACTATAAACTTTATTCATAAACCAGCGAACAAATTTGAATCAACATGCTTGTAAAAACACCAAGAGTTTACCTCTGCTTATCTTCACTACCCTCATGTACAGCTGCGTTCATCTCTGTTGGCAAATGCAGAGGCCTGCCTGCTTGTAAGCTAGTGTTTCAGGACTTGAGATGCCCCTTCAGGGAGAGCTGTCTTTTGTCCTCAAGGCATGGTGTCATAATACTGAGACCAGCTGCAGATGCATATGGTGAAATGGCCTATACATCGTCTTTTAATGCCGTTTGTTAATTATGTTTCAATCATAGACGCCAAGCTACATTAATCCAAATTTACCCATAGTTGAGTGCAGTATCCATGCATTATATCTACAAAATTTGACAACAATTAGTGTGGGCCAAAGGGAAACATCATACTCCACCATCACAATGTTTTTCTCCACTTAAGATTCATTGACTTGCGTTGAACACAGCAAAATAGACCCCAGGAACATGCTTTGATGATATCTCAACGTAAGTCAATGTCAGCTAATGTATGTTGATCTGTGAATGCAGTAGAAGCATTTAAAAGTAAAAAATGGTCAGTGTTAATCTATTTTCTTTTTTTGTGTTTACAGGAAGAAGTCCTTTCTCTTCTCTGCACTCTACGCTGCCTTTATCCTCGGGGGCCGCCATGTCATGAAGCAGAGAGAGAAGTTTGAACTGAGGAAACCACTGGTGCTATGGTCGCTCACACTCGCTGTATTTAGGTGAGAAAGCATAATCATTATGAAGGGACTGTGTGAGCTGAACACACACACATTACAAGAGAGATTTTTATTCTGTTTCTTTCCTAAAGTCTGTCTAATATCTCTTTTCTTGTAGTATATTTGGTGCCATCCGTACTGGTAGTTACATGACTTACATCCTCATGACGAAAGGGCTTAAACAATCGGTTTGTGACCAGAGCTTTTACAACGGGCCTGTCAGCAAGTTCTGGGCATACGCCTTTGTACTCAGTAAAGCACCAGAGCTGGGTAAGTCAAGACCTTTTTATGGCATTCCTCTATGTCTGTGGCTTCTCTGTGAATTCCTTATTTCATTCATTGATTACCATGAATCAGCCTGCTCAGGAGTATTGAAGTAAAGTATGAAGTTGGAAAATTTAAATCGTACATCATTATTCACAGGGATTGTGTCTTTATTAAGGTTGTCAACATTTTTGATACCCTTTACCATGTGGCTTAAACTATACAATAATGTCATTTTACATTTGATAGTACCAAAAATACTAAAAGACTGTGAGTGGAGAGAGAGAGGCAGCGTGTAGTACTGGGTGTTCAAGTAAAGAAAGGGAGTGCCAAAGGGTTTAAACAACAGAGACATAAGATGCTTCTTTCTGATGATCTCACAGCAGTTACACTCTAAAGAACCTTAAAACATGCTAAAACATTCACATAAATGTACATGATTCACAAGATTGAGATGTTTATGCTTGTGAATCATAAACAAGCAATCATCCCTTCATAAACTTGGTTCCTTTTTCCTTTTGTCCCAACCTTGAAAGTGATGACTTATTTATTATCATTTATTTTATTTTCATTTTGCCTGGTGTTTTGTGACCCTTTCAAAAGTGTATTATGGAAATTAATAACTGTCGAGGAGGTCATTTTTGTCGCTGTGATACTGAAATATCATTTGATATGTGCTAGTATCATAACATTATTAGAATGTTGGTCATGTGAAAACCACAGCCACTTTTGTTGACTGTATTGTCATTTTATGGTCAAACTTACATTTATAAACTACACTTCAAAATGCTATCAACATATAACGTCATATACTATAGTATGTGTCAGCTGACTTACAATATTGGCCACTGTGATTATTTCTTACAAGAATCCATCCAGCATCTATACACCCTTTCGGGGGTCACGAAAAGCTGGAGTCTCTTCCAGCTGTCGTTGGGCGAGAAGCAGTGTACACAATGAACCAGTCACCAGCAAATCACAGAGCCCCATAGAGAAACAGGCAGCCATTCACACACATGCTCATACCTAAGGGCAATATAGGGTCACCAATTAACCTAACAAACAGGTTTTTGGTCTGTGAGAGGAAGCTGGAGTGCCAGGAAAAAACTCATGCAGGCACAGGGAGAGTGTGCAAACTCCTCACAGAAAGACCCTGGACGTGCAGGAAGTTGGATCAGCTATCTTCTTGATGTGAGGCATGTGCACTAATGTGCACCACCACCGTGCTGCCCCATTTAATAAAAATATGTATCAGTATCTATCAGTTTTACTAAACAAAACATGACGATCATAGTGCATTGATAAGAATTCCTCAGACTTAAAGATGTTTTTGTGTATTTAGATGTAAACCTCAACTTCGAACAATTTTTGTAACCTCTGCATCTGCAGATACAGAACAGTACAATCAAACAGAAATAGAATTACAGAACTTTGTTTCATGTTGTTTCAGTGAAGAAGATACAAGTTTTTAAAATTACTGACAACTTATGAATACTCTTTCTAAAAACAAATGCCTGTTTAACATCATTAACTAACTGTGTTGATTGATTGTTAAACTCTGAAGCCTTGAATAATAGTGTTATAATTTTCATTGCGTGTTCAACAGGTAGTGAACAAGCTTCACAGCAAGAAGGTTGCTAGTTCAAACCCTGTGTCAGCCAGGCCCTTTCTGTGCAGAGTTTGTATGTCCTCCTTGTGCATGGGTAGGTTCTCTCTGGGCATTCTGGCTTCCTCCCACAGACAAAAGATATGCTCATTGGGTTAATTGGTGACTCCAAATTGCCCTTTGGTGTGATTGAGTGTAAAAATTGCTGTCTGCCTCTCTATGTGGCCCTACAATTGGCTAGAGATATACCTGTACGCCACCTCTTGCCCAATGTCAGCTGAGATAGCCCCCAGCCCCCCGCTGCCCTTAAAGGCAGTATAAGCGGTGTAGATAATGGATAGACGGATGTTCAGTGAATAAATGCCATAAACCACTATTATTTTAATTGTGTGCAAAACACAACTTATCAAACTGCATCAGCAGCTCTGTGAGTTTGTTCATTTTTTGTTAGGTCAACAATTTCTTTCCTGTTGGAACCACATAAATCGTAGCCTGTGACGTGGTGTCATTATTTACTAATGACAACCCACCCTCCTCTGTTTTCCCTGCAGGTGACACTCTCTTCATTGTCCTGAGGAAGCAGAAGCTCATCTTCCTCCACTGGTACCACCACATCACCGTGTTGCTCTACTCCTGGTACTCCTACAAAGACATGGTGGCTGGCGGCGGCTGGTTCATGACCATGAACTACCTGGTTCACGCTGTCATGTACTCTTACTACGCCTTGCGGGCAGCTGGCTTCAGGGTGTCTCGCAAGTTCGCCATGTTCATCACACTGACCCAGATCACCCAGATGCTGATGGGATGTGTGGTCAACTACCTGGTGTACTCGTGGATGCAGCAGGGCCAGGAGTGTCCATCCCACATGCAGAACATTGTGTGGTCCTCACTCATGTATCTCAGCTACTTTGTGCTCTTTGTCCAGTTCTTCATTGAGGCCTACATGAGCAAGTCCAAATCATCAAGTGCAGCTGCCGCTAAGAAGGGCGAGTAAACAAATGCCAAAAGTTTTTGAAGAGGGACGAACATGAAGAAAAAGGGAGTTGGAAATGAAGTGCAGGGACCAGTGACTTATGAGAGTCTGACAGGGTTTGGGAAGGGTTTTTAGAAAGGAAAATGAAAGATGGTGAGGAAACTTTGGGAGTCAGGGTTTGGGCAGGGGTGGGTGTTGTGTGTTTGTGCTTGAGCATCACTGTTAATGCGCCGATCTAAAACGCCTTGAGGGAAGTGACGTCTCTTTTGAGGGATGCTGCAGCGCCGCCATGATCAGAAGCCATCACAAGTTGTCTGCCTGACGTCTAAAAAGCCCCGTTTTTGAATTTACCATGATTAGATTTTAGAATATAACAAAAGGATAAACATCAGTAGATTAAAAAATACAACCGCAAAGAGCATATGTTTACTTGATATTAAAAAAGGAAATTAATCTGTACATATGAAGATGGATGGAGTTAACGTAAGCCATCTGAGTATGTTTTTGTCCGTCTGTTGTCAGTGTTTGTGGTTTTGTTTTGGTGTGTCAAAGGAAACAGTTCCAGACACTGGAGAGTGTGTGAAGCTACTGAGAGTTTGAGCTGATGGGGTGAACGGCACTGTTTCCTCTGTGTCTGACATCGCAAAAAATGTGATATTTTCTCAGGTCTTAGGTTATCTCTTTCTTAATATAATATGCATATCAAGACAAAGTTGACATGTTTAACATCAGTGACGGTTTACAGTATGGCTAAAATGTATCCAGTATGACTGATAGTATGAATGAAGCGGATTAGATTGACTGGCTCAGATGAACACTCTGCTCCTGGGCATGATGGGAAACAGATGCTAACAGTGCCCTGCTTCACCACACCTCGTGACCTTGCAGAAGTTGCCACCACACTTGGAAAATGACTTGCCATTGATTTCCAAATGCTCCTCTGTGTAAAAGGGTCAAAAACCTGTCTGTTGGACACTGAAGGCTTAAAAGGACAAACATATTTATGTTTAGCAAAAAAACAACAAAAAAATCAAACATGCAAATTGTTTAAATCTGCTGTATTGACTTTAAAAAAAAGTAGTATGTATCTTTAATGGTGTCTGTTGTGCTATTGTGCATTTGCACTGTATCAATGTCAAAAACTTGTTGCTGAAAACTTAACGTATGAACAAAGAGTGCAAAAATGTGAAAAATGTCTGGTGTTCATTTGTTGTCTCGAGTGTACCATCTTGACTTTTCAGTTAAAGAGGCATTGTAGGGGCAGATTTACAGGCACAAATACTATTAAAGTAACAGTTGGCAATGCCCGTATCTTTTAAGCCATTTGAAAAATTCAACAGAATGCTTGTATCTATGTCAAACTTGGATTAAGTACCAATAAATACAGTAGGAAGAGTAGAATCCCTGCTACAAAGTCTTAAGTCTATCAAGGCAGATGTGTTGTGTTACGTTACACCTGAGTCACTGCAGGTTATTTGGGTCAAAGCTGGATATAGATAACCTGTGGCAGAAACGCACAGCATGACTTGAGTGAATAAGCTGTCTTAACCTATTAACCATGTCACAATTGCTGCCGGGCTAGCATTTTGAGGTGCACCAAGTCTCCCTCCAGAGGTACAAGAAGCAAACACCTGTTACTGTTCATGTGCAATTGAATGTCAAAATGACAGATATTTCCCATTGGTAGTGCACTTTTATTTTGGTCAAACCTGTTTCTCTGGGGCTATAGGGAATGTGGAGATTTTGTGCTGCATATTGGACCATAAGTGGCATTTTGACAGGCAGGTTTAGGATTCTACCAGTTTTATTTATCTGGATACTACAAAAAGTCAAGGAATGGCAGGATTACTGCATGAAAGATTGCCTAAGAAAGCTACAAAAACTGGGGAAAATTGGATTGCATGTTTATTTTATTTGTGTAAAATAAGGGAACAAAGGTAGACAAAACACTACTTGAAATGATTTGATTTCTGCACTGGGGGTTAGCAAAGCTATTTTATGAAGGTGTAAACTACATAAAATCATTTCCCCCTGTGGGACTAATAAAGGAATATCTTGTCTTATCTTATCTTATCTTATTAACTGTACTACATAAGCAGTTCATCATTTTTAAAAGAAAGCTTTGTTTTTTGTGTTTAATGGGCCACTGGAAGTGTTTGCTCCTAAATACATGGTTGAAACGTGTAATGTGCCGAAATTAAACTGTAACAAATGAAAACCACACAGTTTGAAACTTGTGGCAGAACTGTAATAAACACAGGAAGTCACATCTCTAAGCCAAAACACTTCCTGTGAAAATCAATCAAAGTTATAGGCCAGGATAGGCAACTCATCTTTGAATAAGTTAAGAGTGAGTAGAAGCCTTAAAAGTACCAATATGATACAAAATTACTTCAGTGTGCTTCTGTGTTGTGTATTAACTAGAACAGTGGTCTCTTAAAAGGTGTGGTGAGGCACACAGGTGTGCCCCGAGACAAGCCCGGATGTACCTTTGTAAAACCATAAATTATCATTATAACTATGCAAAAACTAAACAGTGCTTAAGCTATCAATTTACATTTACAGCTGCAAGTTACGTAACTTTAATAATCTTATAAAGCACCCAAGGGTACACATCGTTTAGTCACCAGAAAAGGTGGATGGACATAATTATTACTTTCTTTAGTATCTCCAATTTATTAGTTTGCATAATTATAATAACATTTTGTTTTATGTTTCAATACATATTGCTTAATTTATAAAATTTAACACAGTCTTTTCTGTAAAATAACATTTCATTTGTTGCCCACTGCAGCTGTTTGTCAAATTTTATAGAGTGGTGAAGGGATGACGTATTTTTGTTGGCATCACACTGGTTCCCTCAACTGCAAGCCTACTAAAAACCTATGGGGTTTTTTCAGTGTTTTTTCTATCAAGCTCTGTAGCAAATGAAAAATTAGGAAACTTAAATTTTCCGCTCTTTGTGGTAATCTTAACAAACAAACCCACTTTTCATGATGGATTAAGCTCAAACATAATCAGCCAGAGTCAAAAGCTACTGGTAAGCTACTATAAAACTACAACATGGCAGTTCAACTTGAAAGCATCTGCAATATTTCCAGTATAACATCTCATTGTAACCTATTGTTTCAGAATTTATTCATAGAGTGACCTGATCGAGTTGGTCCTTATGGCTGTGGAAATAGTTTATGAATAATTCTTTATTAAAAAATTGATCAGAAATCCTTACTGTTTGGTCCCTGGCTGCTTTTGTCATCCTTGTTAGCAGTTAGTTAGCAACTGTCTTTTTAAAGACACGATAAGGCTTTAAAATGCAAAGCAGTCTACATCAAATGCATTTTAATTTTCCCATTAAACTTAAAAATCTCATGTGCGTGTGTTCATCACAAATCTTATTTCAGGCACTTATCCAAAACTAGTATTCTAAAATTCTTTTGCTCTTGCAGGTTAGGAACCAGGAAGTGCTCAATACTAACTGACCTCCACATTTTTGGACACATTCCTGCACCACTCTATAAACTGATGGACAGAGTTATTACACTTCTAATGAATAAATTTACCTAATTTTAAAAACATTTCATGTTCAGATAAATATGTACTGAATTTATAAAATTTACCAGAGTTTTAAATGGTCTTTCGAAAATAATTTTGTAAAATAATATTTCGTTAGTTGCCGGCTGCAGCTGTTTGTCAAATTTTATTAGGCAACAAGATAGAAATAAACATTTTAAGAGGATATTTTTCACAGATATGGATGTAATGTGCCTTGACATTTTGGCTAGATATTAGGCATACAGGTAAACTCTGATATGTCACATTATCCATTTCTACATCCTTATCATCCTTATTCCCCTTATCCTTATCCCTCTGCAACATGGCAACCGGAAGTTTGCGTCAAGCAAATCGAGAGGCACCCATCTGCAGAGACAGGGCGCCGCCATATTGGAAACACATTCCGGAAGGGCACACTGACAGTTGCTCTTCTTCGTGTATTTTTTCACTTTTTCGACTCTACGATGCCTCGCAGGAACTCGGGCGCCCTCCCAAGCCGTGGAAAGAACAATTATAAACCGGAAGTGTGTCTTTTTTGTGTATTTTATTATTTCGGCTCTTCGATGCAATGGATTGAAGGATCGAAGTCATTTAGTTGAGCTTCTCTACTATGCTTTTTAGCAAACACTGTGTAGGGAGTCTGTACTGTTTCATGAAGGCATTTTCTGGTGGGCAAGCTTCCTGCACACCGACACAGCACACACACACGTATTCACATAGTTTTATAATGAGTTTTTTTTTTTTTAATTGAAAACGTTAACATAATCACTTGTAATTGTTTTAATTTTAATAAATTAAATTAATTTAATTATTTTATTTTAATTTCGTAATTATTTTAGGCTCCCAATGGTGAACATTTGGGCCATAAGATGTTAGCAGTTCAAATGTTCAGTATTTTATTTACTATGTATAAAGTCGTTAAATTGACTATACCTATTAAAAGTTGCATGGATAAAGAAATATACAAAATATAAAATATAAATAATTCATTATAGTAGATTATACAGTTACGAGTTATGGTAAACAGGAAAATAAATATTTATATATATTCTCTTATGGAGTGGCGAATAAAATCATGAATAAGACCAACTTCCGGTTATGTAAGACCAACTTCCGGCTTGTAATTGTTCTTTCCACGGCTCTGGGGGACGCCCGAGTTCCCGCGTGGCGTCGTAGTGCCGGAAAAGTAAAATACCGGTACTTCCGGTATGTGTTGCCGATATGGCGGGAGCAAACCTATCATCCTGTGTGGCTGCTACTTCCGCTCGACGGAGTTTCGTCGAAAAACGGGAGATTCATGAAGGTGAGTGTCTGTAGCACGGTCGAAGAGATGCCTACCTCAACGCTGGAAATATTTAGGTTTTAGACAGTAAGGTGAGTTTTTGACAGGCATTTGTTTCAAGTGAGAGGAAAACGGCTAGCAAAGACAACCGTTAGTTACTCACCTGACTGAAACTCATATTTAACAGATGTGTAAAAATCCAGCGAACCTTCATAGACACTAAGAAAATGTTCTTAATTTAGCCAAGTGCTCATGTCTAATACAGACATGGAACATTATCTTGCTTATCTTGTGTCAGTGATTACATACAGCTAAAAACAAGGTTACATGTACAAAATCTTCCACATGCAAAGTTATTTGTAAACCTGAAGGATTAACATGTTTATATTTGCTAAGGTTAATATTTCAACTAAAGGGTGTAGGTATTGAAATTTAGTCCGACAACTTAGTTCTAAGAGGCATTTTTTACTTGTGCTGTTTTTTCAACACAAACAAATCGTTATAAGCTGGAATATAATAAAAGAAAATGACATTAGTACTTTAAATGAAATATTTTAAAAGCTTATGTGGTTTTAGAACAAGTATCCCAGTATAATAGACTTAAAATATTTATCATGGGATGAATACTGTTTGATTTTTTTAAAGCACTAAAATCACAAGGTGTTTCTGATAGGGATGGGAATTGATAACTCCCTCAAGGAATCAATATCATCAGTCTGTTCCCTCAACACTTAGGGATCAGAAGTGGTCAAAACTGGCTTAAACTTTGACAAAAAGGCACTCCTTGCATATCTTTATGTGAGTGGCAGCACTGCTTGAATCAGGGATGTCATGTGTTTGATATTGTTGCCACTGAAAACCTACAGACCAATTTTTGCCCACACAAAAAAATCAGCGGGAATCGATAAAGGGAATTGTTAAAGAATTGGATCGATCAGCAGAATTGTTAATGGAATTGGTATCAATAAAATCTTATCTATTCCCATCCCTAGTCCCTAATGACCTTGACATCTTTGTTACTGTCACCTGTTGAGGTAATGCAACAACAGCACCACAGTTTTTGACTTGCTTCCTCTTGGAGAAGGCTGGGTGCTAAGTCTTGTAAAAATAGAAACCCTTTAACAACTGAATTTAGTAGATAAGAAAGTGTAGTTTACTTTGACCAGATTGAACAGGGAATTGATTACCGTGTGATAACAGACTGGTCGTATGCTCTGTCATAGTTAACTGTAGAGAATGTTGTCATTCAGGGTTTACTGCATATCGTAGTGAGGAGGTTTGTAGTGTCACTCGGTTCAGATGCTGGTCAAAAAAGCAGCTGTTATTATTATTATCCGTTGAACTCCTAGTAAGGTTGGCAAATAAGTGTAAAGGGAAACAAATTAGACTGTTACTAGCATATGTATCTAAAGTCTTTTTATTAAAAACTGTACACCTAATATTTAACTTGGATCATTCTGTTCTGGTGTAATTAGCTTGATTTTGATCTTTGTATAGAAACTGTCTACAATCTTACCAGCACAGTATTAGCTTCAGCAGATAAAAGTTTAAAACACAGATCATTGGTATGGGCAGATATGGAATTCTGCACCAATACTTAGAGCTATTGGCCGTACATATTTGCCTGATAAACCTCATATATGCTGGTTGTAGGGTGAGTGAAATGTTCAATATGGTTCTTCTATCCTATGAGGGTAGTTAATTATATATTTTTTATAATAAACATAATTCAAAGGAACTGCCTCTGTAATTTTCATCAGTGAATATCAGCAAAAAATCAATACATTAGCATTTATGGTCGAATCAAGTGTTGGTTTCCTTCTTAAACATCTGTTTTTTAAATTAAATAAGCTGTTACGATTAGGGGCTCAGGTCAGCTCAAGCATGGGAGAGACTTGGTGTTATGTATAGAAAATGTATCCATAATATGTCTTAGCTTCAGCCAAATGAGTTCGTAAATGACTGTCACTATAGTTTAATTGTTTTTCATGTTTTATGTTGTTACTCCTGAAAGTGAAAGCCCCCCCAATTTATGATTGTTAGAAAACAAAAGCATTTAAATACCATATGAATAAGAGTCTTTAGTCAGAAGAACTTTTTGCAAAAAAAGCGCAGACTTATGAGGTCATAAAATTTAGCAAGACTTTCACCGCTTCTGTTTCCTGTCTGCCATGATCACACCATTGACTTCTTAGTCACCATTTCTGTTGACCATGACTAGAGCGTGACCTTCTTGATTTGCAAAGTGGAAGGAAGTGATATAGGAATTGTAAAGCCCAAAGATAAATGATATCAGTTCCTTTAGTCATTTGTTATCGATTGTCAAATGTAATTAATTTTTGTTTCCCATTTCTAAAGCATTCCTAGCCAAAAAGTGAGATTCAGTGTACATTTTCTCTATTATAAATGATTGTTTTTTTAATTATCCTCCATCGTGGCCAGAAGGTTGAGCAGTTTACCAGACACTGGAGAAAAACACCTGCATCAGGCTGTTGGTGGTTGCTAACTTTCAACCCCGTCATAACATGAACGTCTCTTTTGAAAATAACATTATGTGTCTTAACTTTTTTCAAATGCATCAGATTTAACTGCAGTAAGAAGGGCATGATTGAATGTCCATCCTACAAAGTAATTTTGGCACAAGTGTTTTTGAATACATCCAGTGTTGCATCTCTCTATTTTCAACTGTGTGGCATAACAACACTATTTTTAAATGTCCAAAAAGTAGGTATAAAGACTTTACAGCAATAGTACAAATTTAATTTGATTTGCCCTCTTGCTGTTTTCACCCTCGTTGACAGACTGACAGAAGGAGATCTGCCACTCCATGCCTGAAGCCCAGGTAATTCCACCCATTATTGCCCAATGTCAGTCAAGCATACACAAACATGAGCAGCATTTACATTTGTTGTATTATTTTGTACCACTATTTTAACTAAGTAAATTTGGGCATTACTTTCAAGGCAATCATTTTTGATTTATTGACGCTTCAACAGCTTAAGTCACAGTTTCTCAAGAGCATCCCAGTCTGAAATTGTTTTTCTTGTGCGCTGTCGCCATCTGCTGGACAGACAAAGCCAAGCTCAAACATCAGGCAAAGGATCTCTTTTTGAGCAATACATCAACCAAAGGGCATCATGAACAAATTCACTAATTTTTCTAACCTCCATTGATGAAGTCAGTCTGCAAAGATGCTTCTGTAACTATTCTGCTGTTATCGTATGTATGTTAGAGTGTAAATGCAAGACAATGTTCCGGCATACTTTTCCACCAAAATGGGCTTAAAGCAATATTTTGACATGTTATAATTTTATATATTACTGAAAGAAATCTATTAAATATATGCCGTAAACATTGTAAATTCGAAGATGCATAAAATTGAACTTTTTAATCCTAACAAAAAAAAAACCCAGTAAACATTGTGAATACATTTTTAAGACTTTTGGAGAGTGGCCTACTGAAAACATATTGAATTGTTATGAATATACGCAGTTCCAGTACAAAAAAGGTTCACCTATGCTCACAGTTGAATCTAGTAAGTATAACATCAGTTTAAAACTAGGGATGAACAGTATTATTGAATCAATAACAGTATTGGCAGATATTTGCCTAAATAGATGATTATTGGCATTGAGATATGAACGTTTTTGCAGATATTTACAACTGATATTTTGACCATACGGATTGGCAATGAAAATCCCATATTTTGGCTGTAAAATTGGCAAAATGTTCAATGTACCATGATTGTTTACCTCAGTGTCCACTTTATGATTCCAAAGTGTAATCTATTAAAGAATTAAGTATTGTATTTCTTGCATCACATCTGTTTCTAATACAAATGAACTCGGTTTTGAACAGTGGAAGACACAGGTACATTGTAGTTAAATAGAGACTTTGTGCTCTTGACACAAAATGTTGGTATTGGGAATAATGTGTTTATAAATATTGGCACGCTGGATATCAGAAAAAAATCCAATATCATGCATCCCTATTTCAAACATTTGACGGAATGGAATTAATGACCAATAAAGGAAAATGTTTTTCTATTCGACATAATATTTTCAAAAAGCTCTGAAGAATTAACTCTGAAGCCTGAATGTCTTGAAGTGTACATTATAGCAACAGTTGCAATTGTCTGTCACTCAAAAGAGAGCATATCTTCGCTACATATCCCTCAAGGTGCCCCTCAGGAGACAGAGACTGCAATGGGAGTGCCCACTTTTACCTCCTTGGTGTTGCACCCATAGATTCTGGCTCATGTGTCCATGTCCAATCCATGCATTAGACCCCCTCCCTTTTTGGTTTTAAATCTGCCCACATCCCCCCAAACTAGTGTTACCCTGTCCTGCTCAAGAGCTGCAGGGACCAAACAGTGACCTGGAGGATCAGAGCAAAGCCTTTGAGTGGGTAGCTAATTCCCTCTTTAGCGCTCATCAGCTGTCCTGCAGGCCGAGATGGAGGCGAGAGCGATAAAGCAAAGCTCACCCCATCTGGCAGAAAATGACAAAATTAGGTAATGGAGAAAGAATGTTGATACTGTAGATACGTATGTGTTAAAGACTTTGTCAAATAATGTCTATTCAGTCCTCTTACTTTGAAACTATATAAAACCTTTGTTTTAGAAATGTACCCCTTTTTAAAATACAGAACTTTAACCGTTAAATCTGTTTTTCTTTTTATAATTACTCAACAGATTAAACTCTCAAAATGCTTTTCCATCAATGTTCTAAAAAGAACTAGTATCTAATGCAAAAACAGACACAAAGCTCTTGTATATCCACAAAATGACCTCTGGGTAACAAGCGATGGAGCCCAAATAATATTGAATTTAGTTTCTTTGATTGATTTAAAATGCCAGAGAAACACTTGTTTTCGCTGAAAGCATTGATAAAATCGGGGATAGGAATAGACTTTTGTTAGTTGCCTTTAGCCAGTACTTTCATGTAGGTCGAAGTGTTTGGCTTTGCAATGTGCAATGTCTGCAATTATTTGGAAGGTGTTAATTCAGCTGAATCATCAAACCTCAGTTCACTCTTTTTTTGTTCAGCATCAAGTTATTCTTATGAAGTCTTTCCCCAACTGAGGCCGTGGAGAAGGTTGATTAAGTCCGAATGAATGAGTCATATTTAAAGAATTTATTTAAGCAGAAAAAGGGTAAAGAACTGTGTTTTACTCAATTATAATCACTTTCAAACAGGTTTACAAAATTCAGCCTTTTTAAAACAATATCCTTTAGTTCACATTAAGTATGTGTGCTGTTCAAAGAAACGGGTACAAATATAACTCCATACAGAGAAAAGTCGGTTTGGGAATTCTTCATGGGTTGGAAATGTGAGCATTCAATTCCTCATGCATCAACATTTATTAAACACTTTCATTTACTTCTTTACTGCACGACATTGTCAGTCAGTGTTATCATGTGTACTTTGAGGTCAACAGCCTCTGAGCAAAGGGCATAAAGACAGACCATGGCTTTAGTGCCCCATGTTTTTGATTACTTTTTTGCCAACTTGTAAGTTTTATCTTAAGGCACTTGACCGAAGAGGAGTCTAACTCAGGGATGGGCAACTTTGGTTATCACAGAGCACACATCTAAGTTATTCTTAGTTTCAGAGGGTCAATAATTGCAAATAAAAGGATACTATTAATAGGGTGACCAAAATACTTGTAAATACCAAAAAATAAATAAACCTGGCTGTCATTAGAGTTTATATTTATGTCGTCAAACACAAAACCAAACAGTCATGCTAAACTTAATGAGCTAAATACAGAATAAAAGCCAATTACAGGTACTTTTCCAGCGCAGTAAACCCATTTTTCCTTGGTCAGTTGTTTTATCTTAACTTTATTTCACCAGTAAGTCTAACTATGATTGAAACTCCTTTTACAAAAGTAACCTTGCCACGGTAGTAGTTATACAAATCTTAGTTACTGACGGTTATCTCAGTTTTTTTCCTCATTTTTTTCCCTCCATCGTAATGGTAATGCTTCACAGGAAGACCTGTACAGAAACCTTGATAGAAAATTACATCTACTCATTCTTTTGTAAAATAAAATAAACCTTTTAGATGAAGATTTTATTTTTCATGCTGAAATGCATTTCACCTGTGGTATCCTCATGGCAGACATGGCTCAAATACATCATGTCATTATTTCTTTTTTCTTCTTTTTAAGGTTGCAGTTTTTTAACATTTAAAATTAACCATTGGGCCGTACTGAGTTAGGAAGGCCCCCCAGACTCCAATTGCTTGTCCATGGTATTAAACATACTATTGTTGACTAAACATTAGTACAGAATCAGCAAACCATTTGGCATTACTTATACCGCTTTCACACTAAAATCTGCGGGTCAACGCTGGTTTTTTTCAACGCTGGTTTTATTCAACGCTGGTTAACCCGCGAGTGACTCCTTTACCACTGACAGCAGACCCGGGTCTACTCGGCAGCAGACTCAGAGACTGTTTTTTTTCCTCTGGCGCATCAAGCTGATGTCATCACGTTGATGACGTCATTGGCGCGACAAAACACGACCACGTAAACAATGGAAAAGAGCATGGACGCCGTGGACACGGTTTTCTGTACTTTGTACTTTTGTCCCTCTTTAAAAATGCACAGACTCGGCGCTGAAGATACAAAGGCGGATGGAGTTTGTTGCTGAGATGGCAAAGAGTCACGAAAGTTACAGACAGAGGGGATGGGCGCGATGTTATGCCGTGACCACGTAACGCCGACGTCATCCGTAACTTAGCAACTTGACCCGGGTGTGATGTTCATACTGAAGTCGGTCGGAGACGAGCCGATAAAAACCCATGTCGCTTGCAGGGTAAGTCGATCCAGGTCGAAATGCCGAGTAGACCCTTTCAAACTGCGGACAGGAGCCGATTGTTGGAGGACTTACACAGGTTTTTTGACCAGTCTGAAAGGGGTTTTAGCGAAGTTGCAGTGGAAAGGGGAGTCTTCTTTGACTGCAGAAATCTGAAGTAGAACCAGATTCATGTTAAAAAGCCTTCGACAAAACGGTGCTGAATTTCGAGAACAAACCATCAGAGCAACAACCCCAGCAGCTCTTACTGTCACTGGCTTGTTACAACCTCATTAGCAATGGTAAAAGTACGTCTAAAACAGGCATGGACAGCCCATTACTGTTATTAATTGACTGATTATGATGGTTATAATAGTTAAAGTTAACATATTTGACAATATTTGATTATTTCTCTGGCAACAGCTTCACCTCCAAAAAGCTGAAACAGAGGTGAAATCCCTGGAGGCTCCTGTTACTTACAGTGTCAGTGACTCTATTGCCCCCTGTTGCCCCAATTGAGCAGTAATACAAGATAAATTGACACTGGGCCCAATTTCATCTTTACTTGAAGGCTGATGTGCTTCTGTTTAGAGTGGTGCCCTAACCTATCTGTTAGCCCTAATGGAGACCAATATATAGATAAGTGTGTCTTGCCAGGAAAATCAATATCGATGTGGCCCCTGATGGTTTTTGAGTTAAAGTGCTTTGTTTTCTGCCATTGCCTCGAAACAAAGAGCGAGCAGCTCCTTCTATTAACAATTCCCAGTCAACCTTGAGAGCGAGTCCCAGACAGAGAGCGAGATAGAAATAGAAATAGACAGATGGGGTGGTGGAGGGTTGAGGAGGGTGGCAGCATTGGTACCAACATCAGTAGAGCGTTAGATTTGGTGGAGGATAGAAAAGCATCATCAGTGGAGCAAGAGAGGAGCTGTGAAGAAGAGGGTGACGGAGTGAAACCTGAAAGATCCACCTATGATTGGCTATAATAATCTTTTAATTATTAGAAAAATAATGTCATTATAGAAAAGTAATTTTGCAAAGTAAGTTAAGTGTGAGAAGTTTCTTGTTATCCAGGCAGCTCTGTTGAATATAAATATCAACACAGCACATTTGTGTTTAATTTTATTGATTTTAGCAATTTAATACTTCCAGTTGTCATGGCCACAAAGCTGAATACATCATGGATATTAATGCAGGGTGTTACGTATGTTCTTTAAATACTTATAATCTTAAATTCTCCTTAACTGGTTCATGTTGGATGGCAAAACTCGTTTTCAAAAGAAAATGCACAGACAAATTATGATACTTCCCCTTTCCAAACCAAACAGTCCCATACAACCAAGCAGTCCTAGTGTTTCTAAAAGCAAATACCTCTACAAAGCCTGAAACAAGTTTACATTCCTAGATCTTTGTAAAAAAATAAATACACAATTTCCCAACTGTATCTAAGCTGGCATATTAGTTAATGAGAGCATCCCATGTAAGATATTTCCAGGTAGATCTATATATGATGTTATTTCAGTGTATGAAAGATTAACATTACATTCAATTATTTGAGCTTATATTAAGATGAGCAGCTACAAATAGTTTTAATGACAAGGTTGTTTTTGGTATTGTTTCAAACATTTTTAACAACCTCATAAATTTGAAATACAACATAGTTGAAAGTTTCCATGAAATCATGAGCAATAATGGAAATATTGAAACCTTTTATAAGCTTAAAACACATCCCTTATAACTAATGCAAGTGGCTACAACTTATTTTGAACAATTTTGATGAGGTGTTCAGAGTTTTTTTTCCCTAAATAAATTATATCATGCATCAAAGTTTCCTCGGCAGATCAAGCATCTACCAGTGCAGTTTGGCTCAGTTTGATTTAGAACAAGACAACCATTTGTTCTTCAGATTAAAAAGTTGGGAACTCTACCTAAATAAATGATTTGTAATGTTTTGGCACTCTGCTGTGGAAGGAAAAGGTTCCCTTCGAATTGATATAAAGTCTTGAAAAACTCTTGAAATAGACTTTTGGAAAATGAAGGCCACTTATAATCATTGTAAACTCACTTATTCCAAGTGTGTTTTTTTTGCTTTTTGGAAAGCTCAGCATAGGTTGTGAATTCCAGCCACGTTTTTCAAATTGTTAATCTCTTACCTTTACATATAAAACATAACTTGGAATGTAATTATTATTATTTTGAATGCTGGACAAGCTGAAAATCTAGATATTTTCATTCAGACTCTTGACACGTGACAACATGAATCCCAAAAGCTGTGTGTAAGTTCAAATGTGTCCTAGTTTAAGCTGAAGTTCTTACTAATGACAGCTTACACTCCACTAATGTTTGAGGTGTTGCACCACATGAGAGTTATAACATAAGTTGTAACTTAAATCTTACGCCTTCCTCCTAGTAGGTGTGAAGTCCCCTGTAAAATATGGTTACCGTGGTGTATGAAGCTGGGATAACTTGACGGATGAGGAGGAGCAGACCGTCTGGACTGCTTGTTGAAAAAGCACCATGAAGAAGCTGTCTGGTGTCAGCAATGTTGTTCTCTGTGATAGAAGACACCCCTCAGAAATATATGATGACTTTCTTGCTTGTGCGTTGTGTTCTTCCATCAGTGGAGATCATTTCAGCCATTCAGCAAAAATGCACGGTTAAATTATCTCATGTTTTTGGCATTTTTACTGCATGTTGCTGTTTTTATAGAACTGTCTGTGGACAAAGGCCTTTATCGTGATATTTTGACATAATTTACACTTATTTTCATCATAATAAATCCAGCATCCGGCAATTACGCATTGTAATTTCCAGCCATCTGTCTGTGCTGAGATACTGTGCATTCCATTTGTCTAAAAATTTGAAGGCTCCAATGCTTTTCTTAAAAAAAAAAAGCCCTTAACTGATTGGACAAACAAAGTTAAAATGTCATATCTGCAACAATATTTTGCCTACTTTGAGTGTTACACTATACTAGTTAGACGGCACAGTGGTGGTGCACGTGTCTCACAGCAAGAAGGTCACTGGTCCATCTCCGTTCAATCTCGCCCAGTGTCAGCTGGGATAGGCTGCAACCCCTGCGACCCCAAAAGGGATAAGCTGTATAGATAATGGATGGACTGTACTAGTCAAGATGAACCATATGTCTCCATTGTGCAACCCAACAAAGACACAACTAAAGTCAATGCTTAACCAGTTTTAGTGTAGGCTTTAGTGTGGACTTAAAACCAGAACCTAAGTCAGAACTTATACATAGCTGGTGCAGCAGGCTACTGACTCTTTAGTGTTGCAGTAAAAGCAGCAGAGGCAGTATTTGGTATTTAAACAGCAGAAAGCTTTAGTTTTCTTTTTGGCTTGGTTGGGTTCTTTATTGGCTCTCTAACAGTTTTGTTCTACATTAGCTCCTACCAAACTTTGCTAGATAATGTACTTAAATTTTGCTTTGGATAGTTACAAGAAAGACACAATACATCCAGATCTTACTTTATTTTTATGCAACATATAGTTATATATTGCAAGCTATAGCATACTGTAGGGTAAATATTAATGCAGAAAGGGCTTTCATTTGAAGACTGTTGCTCTGGAGACGGGTCAGAAAACGAGTTGTATTTACAGTTTTGCACACTTTAATTTTGGTTAAGTTTGACTTGGTGCATTGACTCTTTTCTTTGTCCAGACAGTTATGTCAGAATTCAGGCTGAATGGCAGCTCCTCTTTAGTTACTTTACATAAAAGTTACCTTTTGAGCTTAAAGTCGACTGCCATCTTCATAACCATTTCTGTTGATACTATGAGAACTGGCCAGGTGATCAGAACCTGTGTACATGATTTATGTGTTCAATTTAGAAAATTGTACCAGATCAGATCTGTTATTTTCAAAATTCCATCTGTCTGCCCTTTCTTTGATTTGTGATGCATTTTTGTTGCTATTAAACAGTTGTTTGCCAGATGTTCTGCATTCTGCACATCTGTGCTGGTGTCCCTTAGACTAGGAAGCTGGAGTCTCAGGGCTCGGTGTCTGTGGGTTCAGTGATGGCTTGAAAGTCGTGTAAGAGCTTGATAGTGATGGACTTGAATGATGGACACTGGGGTCTGTGGTGTCCATGGCAACAGCGGACACCATTGAACACTCATAACCTCTGTTGTGTTTGGACAATGATCCTGACTCCTCAGACACCGGATTGTCAGCTGACACAAAAAGGGAATGAAGGAAATAAATCATACTTAATTTGCATTTAGTTGTAAGAAAAAAAAGTCATTAATTTGTGCAGAGACAAATGTAAGGTTGTTAAATTGAATTAATTTACCTGTTTCCGAAGAGCAGGAGGGACAGACGGCTTTCCTTGGACAGCCCATTGGATGGAAGACCATTCCTCCAACACTATTTTCTACCACCATGTAAAACTGTAGAATTATAATTGTTAAAGTTCCGATAAAAAAAATAGCACTAATAGTGTTAAATGGGTTTATGATGTTGAAAGTATTACTCACTGGGTCTAGTATAAACCTAATTTCAGTTGTTTTATGGCAGAATTAGTGATATCTTAACAAATAGCCAGTTTGTTTAGTGAATCAGAACTGCGTGGTACCTTTATGAAACTTGTCAATAACCCCTCACATTAGTGAGTAAAATGACAATATATTTTCTTGTTCCACTTTGGCTTATTAGAATGAATCTCTGCTTCATTAGAGGACCCTTACTCTATTTAAATTCATATTAATTTGTGTTGCTGAAGCTCGTACCTGAGGCACACTGTTGGTCATGCTCTCTGACATGCTCTCATCAGTCACACTGGTCTCGCTCACATTATCCATGGATGGCTGTTTGTGGAAGAATTTCCTCGTTCTGCATGGATGACATCAAAAATACACATTTTACATGTTGATTGATTTTTATAGATTTCACAGACTCACAATTTAAGTTACCTGATATTTAATGGTAAATGAGTGAGGGAGGTTGTGACAACGCAGAAGCAGTAAGTCTTCATTTTATCACAGTGAGTCATATTTCTCACCAAAAATACCAGTTTCTTGAACTAAAATTGTAAATATTTTTTTAACAATTCCAGCAAGTGTCCCAGTCAAATGTTCTCTCTAAACTTCACAGCTGCTTGCCACTAGTAGCCACCATAGCGCCAGTTAATGGCTACTAGGGAGGAGGCACCAATGCACTTTTACCTCCTTTTTTTGGTCAAACTATTGGTTCTGTACAGTTTCTACCACCTTGGCCATTGGCTTTTAAATTACTATTTTTTTAATTCCACTCCCATATGAGGCGGTCAAGGCAAATCTTACCAGAATAGTAGGAGTTATGGATTTAACTCTTTATAAAATGAAACTCTTGATTTTTATATGTACCCATGCAGTGATGATGACGTGCAGCAGTACAGTACTTGTGTGTGTTTTGTCAGTATTACAGACAATATATGGCCGATATGTATGGTGTAAAAAGATAAAAACATTGATCAAATCTTTGCAAGTGCTTTTTACCTATTTTATGATGATGGAAAAACAAATTTGACCTCCAAACAACTGTCATTTTTCAAGTTTAAGGCAACAGCGACATTTTCTTCTACCCAGAATTACATTTGAACACATCATTGTTCTTTTATTTATTGATCTAACTGTAATTTTTCCGAGTTGTCATTGAACACATCGTAAGAAACCCATCAACGTGTGCTTTTAAATCTTATCACAGCTCATTAAGTTTGTTTCTTATGGTCGTCATGCCATCTTCAGCAGGGACTTAAATGGATTACAACTTTTTAACCACTCAAAGTTTTGGTGTGTTTTACTTGGATGTTTTGACCAGATGAGGATGTTTTTTTTCCTCCTGCAGAAGCCAGCCTTAGTCTGTTGTGGACCTTCCAGAGTTCTTCATCCAAGACCATAAAGTTGCATGTAATCCTTAATTTGATACTCAATGCTGATGTGCTTGGATTTTATATTCCCACATCTTAACCTGACGAACGTTTGTGCATCAAAGATTTGATAATGTGATGCTATGTCACGGAACTCACAAGACTCGAAAGCTGTATTGGTGAGCTCAGATGTTATTGATTTCAGGTTTGGGAAATGCTGAACTATCTTCAACCTTACTCCCACCACAGATTAGAAGAAGGGTACCTCAGATGTGCATATTACTGTTCTCCTCTTAAAGCAAAGCAGTAGTGTGGAATCTTGGCTCTACTTTAGCTCTTAATTGCTATTTGCTGCAGGATATTACTTATACTTGTCCACTGTCTTGCAGGTACAAACACAGCAGAGCAAATATAGGGAGTAGAAGACAACAATAAATGCTGTTCGTACTAGAAACCAAAAATGTTTCCTTTAACGTTTAGTAAAGAAGAAGCAAAACATTTGTGTTGTGAATTGCTTTGATTAGTTTGAGATGTGCTGGCACAAGTTCTGTATGCACTCCACTCTGCAACCATTTTCATGCTGTTTTTGTTTCAGTTGAACTTTTTTCTTTAAATTACTCTATTAAAATTCAGTATGAACTATGAACATCCCTTTGTTAAAGCTACTACTTGGATAATGATCCCCCAGGTTATGCTGTATATGGTTTGATACTTGTGTATGTGTGCGTTTGCCGAGGAAACTATCGAAACCAAACTCAGAAACTGTTAAAGTGCACTTGCAGTCAAGTGCAGAAGGCAATTTGAGGCAGGGCTATTGGCGGCCATGTAGCGTTTCCTGTGGGGTCATACCTCAGCAGCTCCATTCTGTAGCTGAGAAATGACCTATTTTTATGTGTAATTGCTGTAGAACAAGCTAAACCAAGCATGTAATTGAAAGCGTGCCACTTCCACCGAGGAACCAAGACAGCTGACATTAGGATGTAGTAGGTGGAGGAGTGGGGGTAGTGCTTTGAGAGTCAAAAGAGCGAGGAGTGCCAATGGCCTTGCCCACGAGCCAGCAAAACAACCATAAAACAAACCAGCTCTTTAGAGACAGCTCAGGTGGAAATAAGAGGGAGGAGTGAGGCCATATGTAGTTTACTTATGCTCCTCACTCAGCTTAACAGGGCTGCATGCCGCCATTCGTTCCACATGTGGTCTGCTCCATGACCTCCCGATGTCATGCTGAGACACCGACATTACACGGCTCATGCCACCCTGAGTTTGATAGACACCTCTGAATGCTGTCAGCTCATTCATTCCTGCAGGAGCTCGTCCTCGGCTATCTGTGGTGCCCGTACTCCCAGCAAGAAACGTTACAGAGCTCATTTATGGATGGTTATTTCAGTGCATACACCGGAAAATAGATTGATGCATGTAAGGATTTACATAAACTGAACCCCTTCCTAGTTTTTTTCATTGATCCATTAGGTTTAAAAAGCCTGAAAAAAACAACCCTTAGGACAATGAAATGTTTTTTTGAATCACTGTTTGATTACAAATAAGTAAATGACTAAATTATTTGCACACTAAGTTAATAAAGTTCATAATAAAAAATCTGAGGCACTCTGATTAGGTCTGCATAAATTGGAAAAATACGCAATGTGCCATAACATCGTTCAGTATTGTGATAATAATATGAATTGCTGTAGATTTGCAAATGAAGAAAGCATTTAAACTGTCACTGACAGTATCCTCGCCTATGCTATTCTTTTACTCTCCATGTTGTATATAACGCTTGTAGATACAACATGTTTCTTCAAAAATGTTTTCCACCACTTTTGGCACAAATAAATCTAAAAGTAACTTGCAGTGATCTTGAGATCCCATGTCCTGGTGTGTTTGACTGTTTACATCATGTCTTGAGTTTCTTTAGAGCAAGATTTGACTTAAGTTGGGCCATATAAAATCCATGATCACGGAATTGTGGATGGAATCACAGAATTGGACATTAAAAGCGGAATTCAATATAAATGCAGAATATCACGGAAATGGCTGAAATTTTACATAAAAGTTTTTTTTTTTTGTTCAGAATAAAAAGGAACAAATCTCTTCAGGCTGGGAACAATGCACGCTTCACTTCCTCTCCTCCTCCTCTTCCCCTCGTTAATAATGCAAACATGTCGAAGCAGCTGCCTGAGACACCGGCTAAGTTAGCAAAGAAGCTACCAACCTCCTGGCTAACTCCAAAGTAGGGCAAAGCAGTTTCCCAACGATTATTACGTGTCAGTTGATCAAACGTTCTGCAAATCATGTCAACATACCATTGACTTTACTGGTAAAGATACGTATGAGGACCACCTGAAGAGTGAGTGATTATGTTTCATTACTTTACGCAGTGTCTCGGGGTTAAATTTGCATGAAGTACTAAGAACCAAATTCTCAAGAAAATGAAAACTAAAAAAAAGAAATATGGGAAAAATAAAACAGGATTTTGGAAAAAAATAACAGATTTTCAAAACAGTCATGGCATCTGCCTGTGAGAAACAGAAAACACAGATGGAGGAGGAGGCTGTATAGCTATGACATAATAAACCCAGGAAGTAAAAAATTGGCAGTTTCAAGGGGCTTTAAAGAGGCATGGGGCATTTATCCGTGAACTGAGAGTTAAGTAAAAGGTGTCATGTTCTTCTGCTTTCCAAACCCTTTCTAACAACATTAAAAGCAAAGGAAAATTGCGTTTTGCAGGACGTGGGACCTTTAATCTAATAGCATTGAGATATGTGAAAACAAGACCATCATATCGCTCCTACGGTACCCTCGCTTTACAACTACATTTAAAAATTTTCTTCAGTAAAAAGACTTATGATGTGTTTATTATGAAGGCTCATAATGTGATATCCAATGAATCTCATTTCAATACCCTAAATCAGGTATTGTGTAAAAATCCTTTTTTTCAAAAGCATGAGTCAACAGTTTACCTTCTCATATTGTTTTTCCCTTGCTTCTGCTCCTCATTCACATATCCTTTATTGGAAGTAATTATGGTTTGATTTCATTATCAATCACAGCTATAACTACTTTCTTTCGCCACTCTTACCCAAAGCAGTAAGTGACACAGGCAGCGATGGAGAGCAGGGATACAAGGACCACCATGCAGGCTGCAATGACCACGTTTCTTCTCTTCTCCTCCTCGGCCTGCTGAAGCTCCCACCACTCAAGGTCACTGAACTGACAACGCTCCCCCATGAAGCCTGACACACAACTGAAATACATCAAACAAAGAAACAGTTTTAAGTTAAATTATAATAATGTAAACAGATGTTCTTAAACAGTGTACTACTTTCATGGGAAAAGTATTTTATATACACATTTGAAGTCTTGATCTTCATTTATTTGCATACCAAAGGAGGGTAGCACAAAAATATCATGAATACCTTGGAACTCATGCCCCCAAAATTAAAAATCAAATTGTACAAAAGCAGATAATTGGGATGGATGTTTACTATTAAATAATTTGGTATTGTTTAGTTAGCCCATGCAAAAAAAAAATGGTACTGACAAAAAAGAATAGAAAATGATTATAGTCATAATAACCGTAATAAGTAATTAGGCCCTTTGACCTGTGACATTTACAACAGGGCAATCTGATCTTCAATAAACACAGGGCTTTGCTCTCAGCAACTTGGAGATGCAAAATAGGTGCAGGACTTAATGATGATGTTTCTTTGCTGTAACAATCAATTTCAGTTTACCAAGACAAGTACAATGCCAACTGTGAAGGGCTGGGCAATAAACACCAAAATTATATGCCAGTATTTTTATTGCCAAAGGCAATACACGTTATATATCTCATTTTTTTGTGAAGAAAAATAACAAAAACAAAGTCAGCTATGGTAGCTAATAGCCAGCTGCAAAATATCAACATGTACATAAAAAATACTTGGATGTAAAAATTAATTTGTGACAAATGATATAAGATTTGCCATTTAAAATAATATAAATCAAATGATAACTGCCCTTGTAGACTGGACATTTCAAATGATTATCATGTGGTCACATTCATACAGCCGTTCATGGGTCTTCTGATAGATGATCATTTTCTGAACATCAGGCCAGGCATTTATTTTTATTCTGTTAAAAGTCCTTTATTATTGCACACACTAATGACCAGATGAAAACAGAAGAAATGTCTAACATGTTTTCTAAATGTGCTGGATATAAATATCTTACTCTATGTCTTTTGTTCCATAAACTCAACATAGTGAAGCATAAAAAGTGTTTTTTTCAGATACATTCAACAGCAATAATGACAAAGTTTTTTTTTATAACATAAAACTTAGTAAAGTTAAACGGTAAATTAATGAAACCCGCTAAACTAAGTCAAATATCTTGAAAAAAAACAGTTTTTCTTTTAAGACAAAAATAAAAGGTTCACAAATTCAGCATCATTTGAAGTAAATCTAATGAACTGAAGTTTCATTCTACTTTTTAGCTGAATTACTGTTCTGATAGCCATGAAATGATGCTTAACAAGTGTTAAACTCAACCAGCATACTATTTGCATCTCTTTTTTTACCTGTAAAGGGTTTGTTTTAAATTTTTAGAAACAGACATGAAAAAATGTATCTATCTATCTATCTGTCTGTCTATCTACCTACCTGCCTGTCCACGCTGTCATGAGGGAGTCAGCAAATTGATGAGACAAGAGTGACACCTGCTGCTGGATCACTGTATTAAACACCATGTGTGATAAAAAGCTCCAAGCCTACATGTTGTGTGATGCAAGAGGTGTTGCAAAACAATCTTTAAAGAATGAAAAGCAGCTTATTACTGAAAAGTTCCTCTGTAGGACTGAGGATGAAATCATGTCTGTCCCAGAGAGCTCCAGAAACATGGTACAGGCACTCTTGTAGGCCTGAAATCATACTGACAGGTATGCTAGGAGTTTTACTTACTTGCAAGCGTATGACTCCATTTCAGGAAAATAGAAGCAGACTCCCTCGTACAGGCAGTAGGACTCGTGTGTGGAGGGACAACTCTCGACTGAGTTACTGTTGTGGTGCAGGGTGGTCACATCAGCAGGGCTCCTGGTGGTGGCCCATGGTGATGTGGACTCCAACGCTGAAACGGAGATCAGAGAGTTTTTTGATATGCTTGTATTTGTAAACTCATTTTAGCAGATATTGATTTGGACACATGTTGTAGTTAACTTGTGTCCCAAAATTTTCAGTTGAGGTGGTGATGGTTTGGGTGGGGGTTCAATGCTGCGTTAACACCAATCAAAGAAAGCTCTCTTTCAATAAAGCACTTCCTGCACATATCAAGCAATACATGACTATGAATCGTGTTCTTTAGAGACAGTCACTGAGTCACTATTGTTAAATGTGGAATTTACTTTTCAACTGCAAGCGTAACTGATGTGCATGAGTGTATTATTACAAAACTAGGCTAGCTTTAACTTAAGTTGGTCCATAATTATACTTTTCTAGACAAAAATATCTTTTAACTAAAGATACAGACACAAATGTTTTCCCCCCACTTTTTTTCTATTTTTAAATCGTATTTTGCACAATTTATTTTAAGGAAATTCTAGTTAAGGTAGTGGCAGCATCCTAATGAAGTGACTGCCATAATTATCAAGTGCTGCATGAATGCTGCATTCTCATGATCAAACAACAGTATTTCTCAACTGTTCAAATATACTGATATATACGTCTTGTATTTCTCCTTAAACAAATGCAACAACCAGTGCAATGTCCTTACTGTCCAACAGTGCTTTATATTTATATTCATATTGTTTAATGTCAATGTTAATGTTAATAGTGTAAATTCTTTAGCCTTGTTCATAGTCTCACTTTTAGTGATTGCATTTATTTTTTCCTTTATAAAGGGGAAATTGTTATGTCTTAAAGATTTTGCATGTTGGAATTCTTGCTTATTTCATTTCTGTTACACTCTTATCTTATTTTAATGTCCATATCTGATAATCCTACAGCCATATTGTGTACAAGAGCAACTGAAGCAACCAAATTTCCCCTAAGGAATTAATAAAGTGTTTTTAGATTCTAAATCTGGTGTGAAATAATCCCGACAACCTGCCTGAAATAACAAAAAAAAAAAAAAAAAAAGGTTTTCTAGAGTGAGAAAAACATCAGATCAGCTGTAGATCAGACCTAAAACCTCTGCCCTTAGAGCAACAACCATAGTGAGTGTGCTGGTTTTGCATGACCAAACCACCAACTAAATGCATTCACACCTGTACACTCAATATAAATAACTATAAATAACTGTTTGAACTATTTACTACTACTAATGAACTACTACTAATGTTATGCCAATAACATTGTGCATCTCAGTATTCATCTATGAGGCCACTTTGACCTTGTTTTCCATGTGTAATGAAAAGGTTAAATGCATCTTTTTATCTTTGTATACATATTCCAGAGATACTTTGCTCAATCTCAGCCCAATTTTCTCTCCACTTAGAGTTGTTCACAAGTGATGTAGCTGCTTTTGCAAATAGGGAAATCTCGGTTTTAGTGTCCCAGGCACTTTTTTCCTTCCAATTATAATAAGCTAATACTAGAGCTTGTCTGCAAAATTAATAAACAAGACACACCTTGGCATGTCCTCCCATTGCCGTAGTATCCAGCTTGGCACTTGCAGAGATACTTTCCAAGGTTATTTTGGCACTCTGCATTTTTGGCACAGGTGTGTGTTCCCTGTTTACACTCATCGATATCTGAAACAAAAGGAAAACAGACCTGCTGTACAGTTTAAACATATAAAAGCATCAGATGTTTACAAAAATACAGCTAGAATTTAATTCCACTGGACATATATATCATTGGTTTTTGGTATGATTTTTGATACATCAACTGTTTTGCATATGTAACATGTAAGCTTATGCTTTATAGAGTCAAAAACCATCTTAGAAATGAGAAAAAATGACATAACTGTATAAGCCTCATCTGTAAGTCTTATTGGCTTTCAGTAATGTGTTAAACATTGAGAATATCTTTGCGTCAAAGTTTGTTTTTCCACACTTGAAATGCTGTCGTATCTAAAATAAATTCTGCTCCTTCCTCCGTTGCTGTTACCTTTGCCAATATTAAATGTCTTCTGCGGTTTATAAGTAACCTTAACTTCCCCTATGTATAGTTCAAAAACAGACTCGACTACTCACCCACACAGATCAGTCCATCACCAGTAAAACCCTCCAGACACTTACAGGTCAGGCTGCCAGCATCCAGCAGACACTGAGCATTCACATCACAGCGGAGTGAATAACACTCGTGCTGGTCTGACAGGGACAGATGGAATCAGAATTTTTAGTTAGAGTCAGAGAATTAAGAGAACAGACAAATATTCATTATCAAAGCCAAATGTTACCTGCAACCATCTTGTCTGTATAGAGAGCGGGCCCACTGCTCACACCAGGGTCTATTGACCGTCCAGTTGTGCTCTCATCATTTAGTGTTTTATTTTGTAAGGACATTAAGTCAGTGGATTCTGCATTAAAAAACACCCTGTTAACATAAGCATCCATCTCCAGATGAACACATTATCTACAGTTAATGGACAAACCATTGGTAAGATTCGTTAAGGGGAATCACCTGTTGTTTTATTGAAGTTATCCACCGGGGAGCAGCTCTTTCCATCAGCTGACAGGGTGTAGCGTGACATGCAGGAGCAGAGGGCAGATCCCAGCTTGCTTTCACACACTTGGGCACAACCTCCGTTTAGATGTAGGCAAACGTCAGCACCTTAAGACGAGACAAATTAGTGGGTTGTAACGAAATATCAATAGAGCAATATGTTTCAGTATTTTTTGACATTCAGATTCAGAGTCAGAAATACTTTGTAAATTCCCAAGGGAAAAGTGGGCTGTTTCAGTTGCTCTTACACACAGTATAGCAGTAGGAATATAAGGTACAGACATTAAAATAGATAAGAGCACACAAGAATTTAAATAAGCAAGTTCCAACATGCAACGTTATACACTGTCAATATTTTATGACACATTATTGAAATTTTATTGACTAATAAGTTTTCGAAGTCAAGGACATTTATTTTATATTGTAGTTCATCCTGACAGCAGGCATTCAGCCATTTGACTCTTTTACATTCATCGTTATATATACCAGGGATGCACGGTATTAGATCTCAACTTGGTGTTGCCGATACCTGCAGTATATTTTTTGGTTGAAAGTGCGCAGTCTCCACTTAACTCACTTTGACCTGTTCCTTAAACTTTGATGGTTTATTTCTAATAGAAACAGTTGTGAAACAAGACAAACACCGTTTCATTCTCTAAAAATGATACTGCTGATTTTCAAAATGAAGACATCCTGTGATTATGAGCTGATGGTAAATTCATACATTCTGCCAAGTTTTCAGCCAATAAGAGATCTGTATGGTTGATATATCAGTGGTAAATATTGGCAGAAATTTTCAAATCTGCAGATACAGGTATTTAAATTTTGATCTATTATGCCCATCCCACATAACACACCAATAATACTTTGCATCCCTCATTATTTCTATCGCTTGGACAAACAGCAAAGTTTATCCCTGTTTCAGGAACCGTGCTTTATACGAATAATAGTCCTGTATAATTCGGGACATCATGCCATGTGGAATACCATTGTTCAATATTGTGATAATGATATAGATTGTGATCATTAAGCAAACAACCTGGAGTACATCTGAGCCGTAAATTTGTGTCCTGGCCTATGCTATTCTCCCTGTTTTATACAACACTTGCTGCTGCGACCAGTTTTTTCTAAACCTAAAAGTTATCCAACGGTCTTTTTCTCCACCTGGGTGGCATAAATACATTTAAAGGAATCTTGCCGCCATCTTTGGTCTCATCTGACTGCGTCAAAAGTTGTGAAAGAAAGGCCATTATACCGTGAAACTTTGCATTACTACATTAAAAATAGTTATTTGTAATATATTGCTGCAAGTTTAAGCCGTGGCAGTATGCTTATTGCAAAGGCTCATAAGACGATAAAAATACATCTGCATTTTATTGCACAGTCCTGAGGACCAGCACTGCCTTGAAACATTTGTGCATATACTATTATGTATTATTTAAGCTTTAAAAAAGATTAGATAAGGCTATTTAGTGTGAATAATTGTGAAATATCACCCTGATTACAATATTGTATTATATGAATTGTATCAAATAATTACGTTTTTACCAATACACACCCATACAAATATTAGCCAAATTATGAATTTTTGAAAAACATTAATCATTTGTTTTGATGAATGAGGGCATTATATAGAGTATCTAATCCAATGCTTCAAAGCTTGATTCAGAAACCCATTATTAACTGAATGTGCCAACATCTGTTTGGTGTTGATGCATTGATTTGACCAACTTCAACCTTTAAAGGAAAAACGTTGCAAAATGAGCTTTCAAAGTTTAACTTGTATGCTTTTAATCAATCCCTCCCTTTTAACTTTTTTGACTTAATTAATCTTTTGACCTGACCCCTGTTCTCTCTCTGCTGTGTACCTGGTTTAGCGAGGGGATGGACCACCACAATGGATGCTGGTTGGACCATGTTGCCATGGATACGCTGCAGCTTTGTTCCTGTCCGCTTGTGTACGCTCCTCAGCTGCCGGTGCTCCCAGTCAGATATCCACAACCTGTCCTCAAATACTGCAAGGTCAAAAGGTCGACCTGGACCAATCAGAATAGAAGAAGACCAGAAATCAGTGTTTTAAGGTAAGAGTTTTGGAGAATTTACTTTCACTTCATCTTCGGGTGAAGTGATGAGTTATCTGACTTTAGCATTTTTAGATGTTGTGTTAAGAAATCTGGGCAATGATCTTTGGACATAATATACCACAACCTCAGTTTTGCTTTTTTTTTTTTGTCAAACTCAGGTTTCTCCCTATGGGCTTTGATGTACTTCATCACCTCCAGCATAAGTTGTGGAGGTTTTTGTGTTGATTTGCATAGTCAACCAAACAGATGCCTCTGCTTCCCATCCTCAAATTCTTGCATCTAATGACAACAATGGATGATCTTTGTCAATTTAATCCAGCCGAGTAAGTTATTCTAAAGACAGGAGAACATCAAGAAAACAGGCAGAGTTGAAAGTTTCGGGGAAAGATATCTTGTGCAGACATTGCTAGAATGAGCTGTGTTGTATTTTCACACTGAACAGTCTCACTTCATTTTTTGGTGAATTACATCAAATGATATTTTCCAGGTGTGTAATGTTAGCAGTGCTAGCCCTGCTAGCTTTTTGACATCCTTAGAAGTACATATGCTTGTGCTTAAAGGTGCTTGGTTGATATGCCAGCTTAACTAGGGTCAACCGATTTTAATATTTAAAGCACTTGCACATAATGCTTCTGCTACAAGATGACACTTCTTTACTGTGCTTGTTTACATCCGGGGAGAAGAGTGAGAAAAGTAGTTCCAGTAACTAAGACCAGTCAGTGTCGCTAGCGCTGACTTGTTGTGGGCTGCTGCGATTACAGTTTGGACAAAAGAAGTGACTGGGATTGGGGGCTAACATACTATAACATTAATAAAATGTTTAACCCGTTTACATGATGAACTTTATTTAATCAGAAAAACCTCATTGAGATTAAAAATCTAATTTGCAACAGTGTCCTGTCAAAGACGGGCAGCAACACATTTACAGAGTTACAGACATAAGACAATTACAGACACAGATACATGCACAATTACATTCTGGTGCTGAATTTCTGTGATAACAATGTTAAATTGTTTTGTCAGCTGGTTGCGCACATCCCTGCGGAGGACCATCTGGTACATAGACTTTGTTTTAAGAAGCATTGATGGGGCATTTTCTTGACCAACCAAGATGACTGATGAAAGAAGCTCAGAAACAAACTGGAGGGTAAAATGAAAATAAAAAATGAGCAAAGGAAAAAATAAAAAATAAGCCTTGCGCTTAATGACAAGCAGTTACCATTAGGTTAAGAAAAAATATCCATGTAATAACCATCTTTTCAGCAATTCAACCAGTCATTTATCACACTGTTTAAATGGAGACTTTGAACAAATTCAGTTGAATTTCTGAATGTATAAGAGAGCTTTAATAACTTACAAAATACAGAATAACAGTATTAAAACTTGAATACCTGGTATATTGCCAATTATTTTTCAATATTATCTAAAAATGGGATTATGTTTTAGTGTATCAAATTTTTGGGGGGGATTCTGTTCAAGAGTAAAAGTACATGGCGTAAATCATTAAGTCAAATTACTATAGAGATACTACAATAAAATACAGTAAACTTGAGCATGTATGTGTCACAAAAGCCTCACCTACTTGGTTCTCTAACAGCACCCGTCGATCTGAGCCATCCAGAGCCGAAGACTCCACCAGACCCCGCCGCTGGTCGCACCAGAACAGACGATCCTGTGTGAAATCGATGGCCAGGCCGCTTGGTGACACAAGGTTGGTGCTGGCAATGATAACACGATCTGTCCCTTCCAAAGAGGCAGTCTCGACAACAGGCTGGGCCCCCATATCAGTCCAGAACAACTTCCTCAAAAAGTCAAACACAAAAGCCAACGTTCAAAGAGAGTGCTTCAATTCCAGCAGGTAGCTTAACCTTTTTTAATTGTTGACTGAGCTGCACAGTGAGTTAGAATAGCAGACAATACTAAAAAGAAAATTAAAGCCACATACTGTAGCCACACTCACTTTGCTAAAGGATGAACTGCAATCCCTCTTGGTTCTTCCAGCCCTGTCCTTACGATAGTGTCTCTGTTCAGTCCAGTTAAGGTACTGCAGTCAACAGATGACTGGCTAAAGGACAAAATATACCAAAGTGAAATACAGAAAACAGAAACCATTTCAACTCTGCTCAATGGCTGACTGAAGTTGCTTTGATATAACATAAAATTGAACTCAAAAGACTCTTAAGATGAACTTTATTCATATCAACACTAATATTCAAATTACCATGCATAAGCCTAAAACAAACCCTAAGATGCACTCCTGAATGAGAGGTGGCCAACTTTAGTTACAATAAATAGTTGTTCTCACTGCCACAAGGACAAATTCTAACAAATTGTGGGATACCCTCATAAGACAATGGTAGTTATGTGTAATTAAAGAAAAGAAACACAGGTACAGCTTTCATTTGATCATACGAGCTTTCATATTTTCAAATTCAAATATAAATAGTGATGCTGAATAAATTAATCTGGTCACAGAATGAGAGTCAACATAAGTTACACAACCTACACACCACTCACCTTTTATCTGTCCAGTACATCTTGCGATGGACCCAGTCAATAGCCAGTCCCTCTGGAGACCCCAAACCATCAGATATAAGAACTTCTCTTGATCCACGGTTCAGATCAACACGCTCGATAGTTTTCTGCCTTGTGCTTGCAAAGTACACCTTTAAAATGCATATAAGAAAAACATCAGTTCATTTAATTAAACAAAAAAGAAGTCTAATATTGATTGTTCCATGCTGCAATTGTCTAAGTTTGGAAAAATGGATTGTTTTACATTAGACATTGGTGAATCCTTCAGGCCATCACAGCACCATGTTTGTCCACTAGATGTCACTAGCCATCCTCAATAAAAACCCTTCACTGAAGAAGGCTGAGTACTCATTGAAATGAGCTCTGATCGCCTCTGATATGCTGATAGAAATGTGATAGAATGATTGCACTAAAAGATGACGGGTTATTTCATCTTACTTTGCTCTGAACGGGGTCATAGTCCAAAGCTATGATTGTTCCTCTAGGCTCCTCAACGAGGCTGTGGTCCCCAGAGCCATCAGGATGAATCTGTCGCACATCCACCAGATTGGCAACTAGTAAGTACGGTGGTGATCCTAGAGGGGTGAAACAGAAATTTAGATCGAATACAACTTATTAGGTACTTAACACTCGCAGGGTTCCCACGTGTCCTGGAAAACCTGGAAAATGATTGACCAATTTTCCAGTCATGGAAAACATATTGAAAATGAGGAAAAAAGTAAAATGTCCTGGAAAAACTTGAATTGTCCTGGAAAATTATTTAGCTTCCTTCGACCTTGTTAGTGGACAAAAATCAAACATAGGAAATGAAGTCAAAATGTAGATGAAATAATGCAAGTTAAGGAATAACATATAAAAACTGAACACAATGGTGACAAAATGAAATTATAAAAAATGGTAAATAAAACTCAGGCTACTAGTAAATAAAGATTAAAAAATAAGTATAAACCATAAATTTATAATAGTAAGACACTACATAAAAGCCAGACTAAAAAGATAGCTAGCAGAAAATGTTCATGCCCAAGAGTTAGAAATAAATAAATTTTTAGGTAAATATGATACGGTGGGGATAGCTAGAGATATTGGTCATCAACCTTTAATCTTGCTTTTCAGAAGGCTAGATTAACCTGAGAATTGACCACATCAATATTGTAATGGGTGAAAATGTCCTTAAAATGTCCTGGAAAAGTCCTGGAAAATGATTTCTAGAAAAGAGTGGGAACCCTGACTCAACTCTTACTTTGTGTGTCTACTATCAGTTTATGGTGCATTATATCATAGAAAGTATTTGTAATTTATAAAAAGTAAAAGTAAAAAAGAAGTGTGGTAGGACATCCAAAGCGGCTGATCAGCCTCTGGTGACTGCTTTGCAGTAGTATGACTCACCAGAGGCGATGCAGCGTTTGCCGTCTTGGTGGAGCTGGTAACCAGGCAGACAGCCACACTGCCACCTACTCGGAGTGACAGGAGTGCAGACCTGACTGCACCCTCCATTATCTGTAGATGAACAGCCTTCAACAGAAGAAAAACTGTGTCACTGAACTCATGCAGGGACTTCTTTCACAGAGACATACAGACTGATCCTCACAGAAACAAAAACCTGCTTTAGATGCTGATCAGTAATGTAAAGCCAACAGGCTGGTGCACCTGCACAGCTTACATCAGGTGTGATCCACTGCTTAATGATAATATATTTATTACTATAATTTAACATTGAGTCTGATCAAGAATCTCAACATTTTTATGAATAACCAAATTCAAGACACATCTAACCCAGTCTTCACTCTGCACGTCAAGTTAAAAAGTAACACTCTGGGCAATCAATCAGAGCTCAGATCATTTACAGTTTTCGTTTCCTAATATCATGAAAACAAGATTATGAAGATTAAGTGATCACTGAGCTGCACGTCATGTTACTCTGGTTTTATAGACTCGTTTGGAGCACACCCTCCCTCCTTCACACTACATCCTGTGCTCTGCCCCTCCCTCTAAATTGGCTGTAACTCTAATTTAAGGGAGGAGCAAAGGGTCTCACGGCATGTACTTTTGTTAGATTGAGAAGTAAGAGAGCTAAAGGTGAAAGGAAGGTAGATTTCGTGAGCAGAAAAGGTTAAACAACCTGAAGAGCTGCTCTGGTTAGGGTAGGTCCTTTAAAAAATTCCTGAATCGGCATCAGGATTAAGATCATCACCAAAATCTGATCACTTCTACCTTGTACCATGACCAGCATTCATAGTTACGAACATCATAGTCCATCAAGAAGTTTCTGAGTTACCTTGCTCACGGACAAACAAATGCCAGCAGAAACTTGACCTCCATGGCAGAGTTAAATAATAATAATAATAATAGCATATTTTGAAAATGGGCAGTACTTATCCACAGACATTGTCAGTATCAGTGTGTTCTATAGATGACAAAAAGTGGCTTGCTTAATCTTGTGCAACCATGGTCAGTGTAGTATGATGCTGTCCCTTTCAAATAAATAGCTTTCCTAACTGAACTATAATAACACTATAATAACACATTATGAATATACCAGATTACAACTAAGGGATTATCTCTGTTTTTTGCTGAAGTTGCTTCACAATATGATAACAATAGTTATTCTAATAATGATGAAAATGAAATCAAGTGACATATCTTGAAAATACCATCATATAATAATTGTGTACAATCTTAAAGTTGTAATTGCAGTAGCTCCATTTACTGCACATACCAGTACAGGCCTGTCCATCCTCCTGCAGTATTGACCCCTCGGGACACACGCAGACAGCACCCTCGTCCGTGATCAGGCACCCATGGCTGCACTTGGTGCTGTTATTTTCACAAGGTGTGATCTCTGATTGTGAGCAGAAAACGGATCATTTATATTAAAATATTGCCTTTGATAAATACAAGCCAAGTGGTTTAAACTCAAAGAAAAGTAAAGTGGGTTATTCAATGATTGATGATTAATGAGCGTTACGTGGTGAGATTTTCCCGAGTTATTTTTGGGGCTCAGCGGGTTGTAACGCAGCCAGCTGGCTAACAATCTTCTTAACCTGCGCTCTGCTAAAATCCCTTTATGAAGGCAGGCCTCGCTCCGTCAAAATAGGTGAAAGTGTGAGGAGAGAGCAGTCAAAGCCCACAGGGTGAGGATGATGTAATGTTAGCTCACAGGAGGGTGGTATCTGCTCTATCTGTGAATATGTGCCAGACATACAGGGGCAGACCATACAGATATGAATCTGATGTGAAATAGTTAAAGGACCTGCTGCACTGCCTCTGACTATAAACGTCTATATAGTTGCAGGTAAAAATTATAGCATTAGCTACTCAGAGTTTTGCATTAACCCTCTGGTATCAATTCAAACAGTGCTTTTACAGGTGCAGTACCTCCTTTAAATTCAAGGTGGACTCATCAAGGCTAAAAGTTATTTGATTAAGTGATTTTACTCAAATCAGATTCTGTTTCTGCAACTGTCCCCCTCTTTTTAACATTAGCTTTGTATAGATAAATATTTGCAGTAACTGCTCAGTCGTGTATGTATATTATGTTGAACGCAAACTTTGCAGTGATCAGGAAAACCCTTCCCCCTTTGTATGCATTTAAAATAGATTATCTCTAATGAAAGTTTATGGATATTCATTTGTCAATTTTCTTTTAGGATAACAATGAGTTAAATTCAGTCTTTTTTCCACGGGAGAGGAGATGCTCTAGGTTGTGTATGCTGTTGATGCAAATGATTTTTCTTTCTTTGAGTTGTCTTTACTACTCCTCTCTGCAAGGGAGCCTGTTTTGTATGTCAGTGCTTCCCAAACTGTTGGCCCAGGCTCACTGGTGGGCTTTACAACAGATAAAAACCATAAGATTGATTGAAATCCCATTTTAAGTTATCATGAAATGCTAAGTAACATTTATCAAATCCTACCCAAACAAAAGAAACTGCCTGAAAATGTAACTTACTTGTTGACTTTTTGCAGAATGTCTGATGAACAAACGCAGTTTGATAAAATAACTAGGGACACTTTATTGAAAAATCTCACTGGACCATTTGGTTCCTGGTTTTAAGAATTTATCTTTACTGTCAAAGGCATGATGGTACCAGGAGAGAGTTTGCAAAGTCATACAGTATTCTAAAAAGAGAGAAAAGAAAATGTAGCAGCAAAACTAGCAGTCATAATAAAATCTGTCCATGAAAAAGACAGAGGAGGTTGAGTTATGTTTTTTTTTGTATTAGGGTTTCTGGCGAGCCTCAGAGTTTGGGAAAAGCTGTTTTGAAAAGTGTACAGATGCAGCCTCTTTAATTTTCCTCTCCCAGCCAAAATTGTCAATTTCCAGCCAACTATCAGCTAACTTCCTGCCACTTTGAGTCCCTCCACCTCTATGGATATGTGCCTGAATTATAATGACATAAGACAAGACTTAAAAACTATTTGTAAACAGATTAATGTCTATTTCAGACGCTATTACCATATTATTACCCTAACATCTAAAAATGTGGTCAAAAAAGTTTTTGTTTTTAAGTTTTAAGCCCAGTGAGGATGCTGTTGTTCAACTCCTTGTTGCATGTAGAGGATTTTTATTTTTTTTAATTACAGCCTTTGATGCAGTACTTCAGGGATTTGAGACACAAATCATTTCTGGCATTAATCATTTTTGCATGGTTTTAGATCCAATTTTTCTATGAATCAAGGCCACCAAGGACAAAAATGCTCACCAACAAAAACTGCAGAACGATATTCTTTTGACTTCCGGTGGTGAAATCTTCTGATTACTGTACCTCAGCCCTGATTAGAACTACCACAGATGTATTTATCATCAGGATTTTAACTCCTGAATTGCCAGCTTGATTTAATGAAGCATTTTTAAACAAAAAAATCTGACAGAAAATCACTTATTCTTGTTTTCCTCCAAAAACAGTGCTATTGTTATATCAAACTGTCTTTCAAAGGGATTGGTATTATAATATTATTAAGTTTAGATTATTGAATATGTTTAAATATTTTGTGTTTTTAAATTTGGTTAAAATGTAACTTTTTCAAATAAAAAAGTTGGAAAAATATTTAAATGTAATAATACATGAATTTTAAAAAAGATATACGTCTTTGTCCTTGATGGCCTCAATGAGTTATTAAAATTAAATCCAGCTATCCAGACACCTGCAAGAAAACTACAGCTGTAATTCCTAAAAGTTTCATTAAAAAAACATAAAGTCTTTTATAGCAGCAGCATGATTGAAATGATAATAAAAGAGAAAAATACTCTCTTGTGGGCCAAACTGTCATTTTGTAATATCAGATTAAAATGAAAAAAGTCACATTATTACCTAAATTGTATTTTTTTTTTTTAAATTAAGAGGAAAGGAAGAAATGAAGCAGATATGCAGGATCTGTTAGCATGAGACGCACATATAAGACTGAAGCAACCTGGTTTAACCCTCCTCCGTGCTCTCGGTGTTGTTGTCATTATTGTCTGGCCTGCTGCTTGGCTGCATGTTTGTTCTCTCCTGGACCTTGGCAAAGGTTGTCTACTAAACAGCTTAGACGGACAAAGCTGCTGACAGATATGTTCCCTATTGCAAATGTCACCTCGTCATGTAATCTCATTGTGTGTTTGCCTTCCCCGTTCTCTTGGCTGTGAGATTAGAAGAGACGTGATTACGGAGGGTGAAATGTGTTTTTAAATGATATATATCTAATTACTTTGAAGGCAGAAGACATACTGGAGTGAAGTTAGACACATTTTAAGAACAAGAATGTAGAAAAAATAAAAGTGATGTCTGTGCTGAAGTTGAAGGAAACTAAAAACTTACAACGATGTAAAAATGTCTTGCTAGTTTAAAATGAGATGCTGTGAACTAGTTAAAGCACCGGCTGGTGTGGTTTAGACAGTCAACCTTTTTTTTTTTTTACTGCGTTTTAGTATTTAAAAATGTTTCATTTGCTAGCTAGCTTTTGCATAAATTGCTTTCCTCATTAAAATCAAATACAAGTAACTGAAATTATTTGTTACTATTGTGAAAAAATGTAATCTGAAAAACCTCAAATGTAAAATGTCTTTTAAACTTAATCTTGAATTAAAAGCAGCACTTCATTACATAGTTATCACTGACTAAAGCTGAATTATTGTTGACAAACTAACTGAAATAAAATAACATTGATTATTCTCAAAATAGGTCTAAGCTCTTGTCTTTAAAACAAGCCTTACACTTTGCTTTTTATTTCAGTTTTTGATGAGCTTGCTAACAGCAGAAGATTAAACTTTGACTCTTTTTTTATTCTATACTTAAAATGGTGATTTTAAAAAGTTACTTGAGGTCTTTTGCTGAACCCACAGAGACATAATCACTGAGAGTTAATATGAGTATAAGGGCCACTATAGAAATATGATTGGTCAAAAATACTAGGTTAACAAGAGACCTAACTGCATTTTTACAGTGTCAAACGTTGTAAATTTGTAAGGTATAAAATGTTTTTTTCTTTCAGGGTTGGGTTGGAGAAAAAAACAAAAACAAAAACTAAAACATAGAAATCATATCCTATTGAAGCAGTTTGCTTTCAATATACCTTCAGACGAGTGCTGACTAAATTAGACTTTTTATTTGGACTGAGTAATAATTAAACACTTGAGGTTTTAGACCAGAATCATCAAATTATCATTAGCACCTAAACTTTGAAGAGATATTGTTGTAAATTGGGGGCTATTTAGAACACTGTTTTGTGTTAAAATAGTATGTCCATCAAGCATATCTGAAGTGCACTAAGTGGATGAAAGATAATATTTTTGAACATACAGATAAAGAACATTTCATTGTAATTCCAGACTTGGAAAAAGTTGTTTGTCATTATATAAGGACACTTATTGTTTAAGGACACTTTACAGTCAAAAAGTCTGATGGTTTCTTGTTAATTCGTGACTTTATATCTTAAATACTTTGAGATTTTCATCAGAAGTGTATTAATTCTTTTTTGTAATATCAGCTTTAAGAGTGGCTGTAATATGTTGTTTTAGAAAGAAAAGTTAAAACTAGTAAGAACTAAAACAAGTATTGGAACAAATATGTATTTATATATTGAACAAAAAGGTAGATTAGGTTAAAAAAACAAAACAAAACAGAAACTGCCACAATCCTTGTCCTGGCAGCAAAGTTTTGGTTTCGACAGTTCGTTAAATTCATTTAAGATTTCTTTACATTCCCTCAGTATTTGTGCCAGTGTATATTATATTGTCTGAGGTATTCAGTCCCTATAAAACAATGTATTGTTATGCTAACAGACAACTCAGCTGCATTATTTTAAAGAGGGATGACCAGACACTGACTCAGGTAGAAAAGATATCTATAGAGTAGGCAGGAGAAAAGAAATGAATAAGTTAATATGATCAGTGCTTTTTGCTGAAGACATTTTAAATGGTGATCTTAATATCAAAATTATAAAGTCTGATATAATTTAATAAAAAGTCAAGCAATATTGGTAAGTGTTTGATACCATAGCCAAAAAAACAAAAGTCCTTGACACCCAATGAAAGAGCATTTCTCATTTTTATGTAGTAAAAGTTACAGACTGTCCTCTGACGCACTGTTTAATCTGTGTGCAAAATATTGACAGCATTTCTTTTTGCATTGGTACTAAGTTGGCATTTGTATCAATTACTTTATTTTAACATTGAAGTACTCCTTTCAAATGCTTGTCACTGTTTGTGGTTCTTGCAGTAAAACAATTTTGACAGAGCACTAGGCTTGCCACCTTATTTTAATCAACAAAGTACATTGTTATGAAGAGTTTTTCTTTCTCTGTATCTTGTTAGATTCACCGTAAAAACTCATCATATTTCCCAGCTCTAGAGTTCTGCGGTCAAAATCCGAAGCAGAAATCTGCTGACTTTCTGCTTTCATAATGCATTCTTGTAGATAGACCTCCTGATCTGATTAAAAGGTGTTAAGCGTGACCTTATATTCTGTCCACCTCACACAGCGCCAAGGCCTCAGCACAACAAGACCTGAAGTGACAAAGTGTCCCTGTTTTGACCCAACTAACCTAACACACAATTGGCAGCTCACATCTGTCTGGTTTAGCGTCTAGCCGGTGACCCAGCCTTTTTATTGGCTCTGTGAGGTCAAAGTAGTGTCTGAGGGACAAATGCCACCTTTCAGAGGCCTCGAGAAGACGCTCCAGTGTAAAACCAGGGGCACATTCATTTTCATGACTAAAGTAAGGGCTGTCACTTTGGGAGAAAAAACAACCAAATATATCAAACCTTCTGGATTTCACTAAGTAAAGATTCAAAGTAGCTGTGAGCAAATAAATGAAAAAGAGACTAAAAAATGAATGAAAAAGAGACTAAAAAATGAAATGCTACAGATAAAAGTTTGATGATGCTGAGGCCCATTAATAGTCCATCATTTACCAATTTGAAAAAATGAACTCTATACAAACAGATGGTTGTTAGTGTTTAGTTATTACATTGAGAGCTGAAGTCATGTCTCTTTCAAAGCACAAATTTTACTAAAAATTGTGTCTGTGAAGCCAGACTCCTGTGGCCTTGCAGTTAGGTCACTCCCCCTATACTGAGGCCTTATTTTCTGAGGCAGTTTCTGGGTTTATATTCTGCCCCTGGCTCTTTTTCTGCAGGTAATCCACAACTCTATCTTTATTTGTTACTCTATCTACTGTTCTGTCTAGATACGGGCATATCAGGTCATATCCCCATAAAATATATTTGCAAATTTGAAGTTAATCCAAATCAACAGTAAGATGACAGTGGAATCAGGAAGCGCGGTTTTTGTATGTAAAACATCCGTCAAACTTAACACTGTAGTGATAAGAATACTGTTTTTTTTCTTTACCTTGACATGTCTTCCTGTCAGGTAGGAGGGCGTACCCTTTGGGGCAGGTACAGAAATATGATCCTGGGATGTTTTCACAGCCAAGAGAGCAGCCATGGTTCCAGTGGGCACATTCATTCACATCTATGATGCAAGCATGGACAAAGATTTAGAACACATAAGTTAATGTAAGCAAATAAAGTAACCTACTGTTTATCTAGGTGCTGCAGGATTTTTTGATTATTGTGTTTTTATAAATCAAGAGAATTATTTTATCTCCTGTACACTGCCTGATTGTTTGTTGCCTCAGGGTGATGCACAATCTCCAGAAAAGGAAAACACAGTTTTGGTTCAGGGAGAGGGACTATGGCAGTTTTTTGGTAGTGTGTTTTGTGTTAGTTTTATAAGCAAGGGATTAGGGATGGGAATCAAAAAACAATACTAGTTGACAACTGAAAAACGTTTGGCTCAAGGAATTGATATCCTTATTCCCCATGCTTAACAATTCCTTTCTCAATCCTTTGCGTTTTGTTCTGCATACCTGGCATATGACAGTCATGACACTCTCATTAGAGGCAGCCAGCAAAAACTATTACAAAGAAATTAAAGGCATGATCATGTAAGACAGGAGACAGAAGTGGACCAAATTCGCATGTGATGGTTGGCAGAGTGGTAAGCAACCAGGCACGACCCATATACATGCTTCAGCCAACCCAGGTTCAAATCCAGCCTGTGGCCAGTTTACAGAGTGTCTTCCCAACTCTTCTTGCCCACTTTCACAAGCCTATCCACTGTCTCTGACAACAAAAAGCATTTCACAGCGCTGCATTGAATATCAGAACTGTCATGACTGACCTCGTTGCCACTGAAAACCTGCATATGGCTTCTCTTTTCCACACAGAAAATCCACGGCAATCAACAAGAGAATCAATTCAGAACTGAATTGATAAGCAGAATCAATAATGGCATTGATATCAATAAAATCTTATAATTTCCCATCCCTCCAAGGGGTGAAGTTGATGCTGAAATACTTTGAATTCCGACTTGTAAAGACTACACACACATAGAGACAGACAACCACTCATGCTCACACTCATCCCTAAGGGCAATTTTGAATCACAAGTCAATCTAATGAGCATGTTTTTGGGGAGATGGGGAGAACATGCAAACTCCACACACTCCACAAAGAGACTTTATAATGTATGTTATGGACACGGTGCCCCTGGCCACGGCTGGTGCTGGCATGGAGATGTAACATAAGTGAGATTAACCCCTACAGTGCAGCCACAGCTCCAAACGGACTTTAAAAATGTTTAATGGCGTATATATCTCATAGTGAATGCTTTAAAAAAACATAGATACTTACCTTCACAATGTGTCCCCTGCTTACTGAGAGCAAAGCCCTGTTTGCACTTGCAGGTCCCCTGCTGAGCCAGACTCGAACACACATTTACACAATTTCCACTCTGTTCATTGCAACCTGTTTGAAAGAAGTAATGTACTGTAGGTTATGTCTTCAGGATATGGAAATATAAGTGGCTGAATGTTAAGCTTTAGTTATAACCTTGAAATGTTGTTTGGGAGTCTGCCATTGGCTGGTTAAGGAGATGTACGACCTTGATATCCAGTGGGGTTTTTGCCATTGGTTTAATGTTAACACTCAGTGAATCTCCACCAGTGTTTTTGTTGACTTGTTTTATAACACGAGACGTAGCATCAGTGTAGTATAAGTGGTCCAGGAATATAGAAATCCCAAGTGACTGAGGTCTGAATGAAAGAGACAAAAAACAGTTTTATCTCAGTTTGTTTGGAAGAAAGTTATAAATAGAAGCAAAACAGAATAAAAGGACAGCATGCTTACTGAAGTGGTTGATCCATGATGTGCAGGACGTTCCCATTGTAATCACAAGAGGCAATGGCACTTTCTCCTTGCAGACCAAACTGAACCCAGAACAGTCTTTTGTCTTCATGGTCAACAGTCAGCGCTCTCAGTTCTTCGGACATTTTAATAAGCATAGTTTTCCTCTGTCCTGTTAGATCAGAACGCTGGATGCTTGGGGTTACTCCACCAGAGAGCCAAAAGAGAAACCTGAAACGTATTTGTTTAAAACTGAGAGCAGGTTGAAGTGAACGTATTCTTCAGTACATCCATGTGTTTGGTGTGTTTTTCCATGTGTAAGATTGAATGATTATTGGTCAAATGCATCTGGTGGATATGAGGAGAAATTAAACATTTTCTAGCAGGGATGAAACAGATCATAAAACACATAAATGATAAGAACAGTAAATATTAACATCCATCTGTTTAAAGGTTTATTAGGGGACATAAATGCCTTTGGTAAAGAGACAGGAAAGAGGACTGGGTAGAAAATTTGAGGGGGGGAAATGAGCCACAGGCTGGTCTTGAACTTGGGCAGTAAATCCTCAAGGCAATTGTAACAAAACAGACTCTCTGAAGTATATATTTTCTTTGTCAAGGCCACTGAGACCTCATGTATTTTGTTTTCTGAAACCAAAATATCATGTAATATCGTTCTTTTTGTAATGTATGCTCAGTATTTTGGTCATGTTTCATATATAAGATGCTTCACATGTAGTTCTTTAATAAATTGAATATTGCCCTTTGCAGTGTATTCTCACGATGAAATGTTCAAAATTGTCAGCATCATTGATTCAGTGCCATTATTAATCAACATATATCAGTGTGTACCAGTCAGGTACAAAGCCATTAAAGTGTGGGCAGTAAATAGCGTGTTAAAAATCAAACAGAGTTTGACCAGACCTAGTGAGGGTATGTTAATGTCAGTCTGTTGTTTTGCACCTCTGTGCCAGACATGCCTGACGGAGAGAGATGGAGCCTTTACAGTAACACAGACACAAATTTAATGTTTTTATCTATATTTTTTAAATTACATCATTTTTCTCCTTAAAAAATGATATAATGTGTCTTAAAGTGTGCCATTATGAAAATGGCGAAAGGAAAAGCAGAATAGATTACCTGCTTGATGGGTCAACAGTGATAGAACTCGGATGTGTTAAGTGTCTTAGAAGAGTCCTTTCATTTTTCCCATTTAAATCCATTTTCTTGATTTTTCCCTTTTCTCCACTTGTCCAGTATACACTGCTCCAAATCCAGTCCACTGCAAAGCCTGAGATATGTTTGTCAGATGAGTACAGCTTCTGAAAAAAGAAGCAGAAAAATAATAATTAAACTGATATTTTGTTTTTTCTTAAATTCAAGTATATTGCCAGAACTTGTTTTAGGTTATTTAAATTCTATAGAGAAGTCCTCTCTCATTTGATAGTCGTTACATAATCACCTGTCTGTGCCCTCTCGCAGTTGCTTTGTAGATGACCCCTGTGTGTTGGTCCGCCCAATAAACTCTTCCCTCTCTAAAGTGAAAGTCGAGAAGGATAGATGCTCCCACCCCGGCCACCAGCCGCCTTTGGTTTTTCCCATCTAGATCCATGCGATGAATGGCTTTACCGTGGCCAAATATCAGGAAGGGCTGTGAAGCTGAATGAAACAAAACATTATACATTTTTATGAAACATATGATTTCCAATAGTTTAGGTCTCAAAGTCCAAGTAGCCCATTTTATTCCACATATATATATCACCACTCATACTAGGTCACAACAATTCTTCATAAAATATTGAACCGTTCAGCAAGAAGGTCTTAGTTTAATTGTGGTATTCTTGGTTTTGAGCAGAAACAGCTTTCATTCATTGTTGCCCTTTTTTCTCCATATTTGCACTGCTGCGTATGAGCCTGTGAGTCAAAGTGCAGAGACTAAACCCTTACTGTGAGTAGCAATGCAATACGTAACAGCATTTTTTATAAAACACTGATATGCAAACAGCTATCAGGTCTGACAAGGGGACATTACCTCCAAGCACATTGGTGCATGTAATTAAGCAGAACAAATCTTACCATTTCACTTTCCCTGGAGTAAAACACTCTGGGAACTCCATGACAGATTAAAAACATACTAGCCCTTGAAAAGAAAGTATCCTCCTCTGCTCAAAACAACTGTGCAAACATCCAAACTTTGTGAAAAATCCAGGTGGTGAGTAATTGTTATCCATTTTAAGTTCCTGCAGAAGTTGGCTGGCTGACCAGTAGAAATCAGTGTTAATAAACATTATTAGGCCTTAACAAGTGGACGCTGATGGTTACATAATGATGTGTTTATTGACAGTTCAGACAAACGATGTTATACGTAAAATAAGTAATAAGTAAAATGTCATCATAATGTGTTTAGATGCAACATCAAGAAAAGGAAAATTGTTTGTACAAAAAATTAAATGATTACAGTTGTTTGCATGCTTAACTTGTTCGTTTCTACAGCATTATAAAATAGCTATAACAGATGTTCCCTAAGAATTAAAAACACTTGAAAAACTTATTTTTTCAATGAATTTATTATTTTTTTTATTTAAGTCATAAACTGTATCCATGACGTTGATGAATGAAATAACAGCTTTTTCTATTGAGAGTGCAAACCTCCACCAAGGTAGCTCACATATTGCTGTTACATCTATTAGCAATAGTTTCATGATAAAGTTACTACTTAATATGATTCCTTGACCCTGAAAAACCCACACTTAGCACATAGAATCATGTTGATATCATTATTTGTTAGACAATTATTGAGCAAAAACGATTGTTTGCTAATGACGGTTATCTGGATCACCACCAAAATCTAATCATTTCTAAGTTGAGCCATTACCAACATCTCCTGAAAATTTCAACAAAATCAATCCAGTAGTTTTTGCGTAATCTTGCTAACAAACAGACAAATAGACAAACAAACAAATGCAGGCAAAAACATAACCTCCTTGGTGGAGGTTATAAGAACTTAAGGTATTTTTGTGTTATGTTGTTGTCATTTAGAGTTTTTTGTAAAAGGGAAAAAAACCCCAGTTAAAATTGTACATTGAGTTTTGTGTGGAAATTGCAGATTGTATTTTCAGGCCGGATCACCCAGTCCTAATGGAGGCTAAAATTCTGTTATTCAGTTTTTCGCTTTTGGGAAGAAGAACACATGCAAACATTTACAATAAAGACAGCAGAAAAGATGTCAAAGCAGTTTTATGTTTGCATTGTGGTGAGTGAAGTCTATTTCAACATGTCTGTTTTTGGCAACACCAGACAAGTTTTTCTGACCCAAAGATATGGTAACCTCTGGAGCTCTGAACTGGGCTATGAGGTGAAAACAAATCTTTGTTGTCTGATTTACTATTGATAGAAAGTGCCCTGGTCTATCATGGTAATCACACTGTCATGTGCTGCCATGGATACTTCTCTTAACTCTGTGGAATGAAGAAAACAATGAGCAACTCCAGACAAACAACATAATGAAATGTATGCTCCAGATTGGGCTGTGCAGCCTAGTTGCTAAGAGTCATCGTGATGAATCATTAATTGACAAGTTCATATGATGGTCACCTTGTCCCTTGACCTACTTGGCCAAGTTTATTGGATGTCTGGCACTTCGAGACTAAGATTCTTATTTGACAAATACAACAACCTGAGACCCTAAAAATAAGAAGTCCTAAATGTGTTGACCTGATGCACAGCTAAAGCAATTAATTTTGACATTCATTTCTCATTTTACATGATAAGATTTGTCTGGGCAGTTTGATTGATAATATTTGATACTTATTTGGATATTCATTGATTATTGAGACTTGTTTCATACTAAGACAGCAAAAATTGAAGTCCTTAGTAACCAGCATGGGTAATTACTCCCACCAACAAGGAAATTCTTTTGCCAATTTTGTCTTTGTGCAAGATAACTCAAAAATTAATCAACAGATTTTGATGAATGTTTCCTGGAATATTGTTCACTGCAAAAGAGAAAACTGATAGATTTTGGTGGTGATCCAAATTGGGATCCTGATCCAATTTTTTTATGTGATTTAATTAACATTGCGAAATAGCTTTTGAAATTCTTGTTAATTTATCTATTTTCTAAGTATGTTTATTTGATCAGGACGGTGTATATTATATAGCATGGTAGTCCATAGAAAGTGCATGCCTTGCTGAATTTTTGTGCTCTCTAAGCACTTCTAGTTTTTTGTTTTTATGATCAATTATTACAGTTAATTTGTTCATTGTCCACTAGATAATTCATCTGTAATCTTGAGACCAAACAGGGGATGATGTTGTTGTGCATTTTATTATATCTATGTGACATTTCCATTGTTAGTAAAAGTAAAATTATGTTGATACCTGTTTGATACCAGGACAACAAAAACAGAGGTCCCAAACACCCAACACTTAGTATTTTATTATTTCATTGGCTTCATGCCAGTCCCACTATTTTTTATAAAATTTGGCAACATGTTTGTGCAGTGTAGTTAATGCTTTCTCTCTTTTCTGGTCAGAAAATATGATTCAGGCTTATCATTTTTTTTTCAAACCATGCTATATTAAGTAATGGCATTTTTAAATAATTTTTCATGATATGGTTTTAACCTCATTGTTTTTGTATACGTTAGAAAGAATGTAGGACTTCCTCTGCTATTTCAGATTCCTAAAAATGTTAACCATTCGTGTATTTTGACAAACATATTTTTGTTTCTTTACAGAATAAAGATAATTATAATAAATTGCAATCCAACTGGGACACTTTAGAACCATGTTTGGTTCATATTCCCCAGCCTTAATCCATAGTACGCACTCCTACTCCTACAGAGCTACTGTGCTAAGGACTACAGGTATTATTTTGAGTTTCTACACCTAGATATATAGAAACATGTTCGAGGATCTTTGAAGACTTGCTAACTATTACATAATACATTTTATTGTTGTGTTGTGCATCTAAATGTTCAACTGTACCTCTGAAGACACTCTGAAGAGTGTTGTAAACTTAGCATAGTGGGAGCCAGAAAAGTTGGTTGTTGGTTAAAAAAAACAGACACTTAAGTATGTGGCTATTTTTTATTTATTTTTTGGTAGTTCAGGCTGGTAGAGTGATGCAGGCATTAACTTATATAGCTTACTTTCATATTTATACAAACATACATTTTGCAGAAAACTAAATCAACTAAAAAGTCATGTCCAGTTGATGACCATGACCTTTTGACATCTCTCTGAGGAAAAACAAACAGCATCAGGAATTTCTTCAAGAGGCTAGAGAATAAAAACCAACTTCTCTGTTCCATAAAATTCAATTAATCCATCTGTTATCTGTATGAGCTGTCCCTCTCAGGGTCACAGGAGGCTACAGCCTATCTCAGCTGACATTGGCCAATAGACAGGGTAAACCCTGGACTGGTCGCCAACTAATCATAGGGCTGACATGTAGAGACAGACAGCCAATCACACTCTCACACCCAAGGGCAATAAAGAGTCACCAGTCAACCTAACAAGCATGTGTTTTCAGTCTGTTGGAGGAAGCCGGAGTACCTGGAGAAAACCCAAGCATGCACAGGGAGAACATGCAAACTCCACACAGCAATGCCCTGACTGACTTGAGGAGTCAAACCAGCGACCTCCTTGCTGTGAGGCATGTGCACTACCTGCTGCTTCACCATGCAGCCCTATTCCACATGACCTTAGGGATTTTATTTTGGTTTATGACCTGCTGAGATAGACCTACATTTTGACTTTCTTGCAATTAAATGAATAAGTAAAGAAAATGAATTCAAAATTCAGTGAGAAGACCATTTGGACATCAGAAGTCACCATTTGCGGGCTGTCATCTGTGAGATGTTCTGGTGGCATCACACAAGGAACTTACACTCAGCCTGCGATACACCCACTCCAGAACAGGCCACCTCACCGTACCTTTGGTGCAATGAATCGTGCTTCCCTTCTCGGATAGGATCTCGCACATGACTGATTTGTTCCTTCTGTTACTCTGCTGGACACTTCTTGACCTAAGAGTTTATGTACATGAAAGGTGTCTAAAAACTCACCCACACAGCTGCTGTTCCTCCCAGCTCGTGACAGGCGTTCATCCCAACATGCTGTACCAAGGGCCAAGGCTCCAGAGCTTTGCACCACAAAATAGATCAGAACTGCTGTGACTGTGGCAGCCAACATAATCCTGGGAGCTGGCCCTGCCTGGGGAGCTGCACTTGTTCAATTCTTCTCAGGCATTTCCACTGGTATTACCGCTGGCTGGTAAGAATTCCCCAAATCCAAAAGACATTTGATTATGGACTGCTGGCATCTTCGTCTGAGGCTTCAACCTAGAGAGACGGTGGAGCTTTGCATACCAGAGGCTGTGGCCCTAAAGAGAGATACACCCTAATGAAGAGTTGGAGCACTAAGAAAGAAGAGGGCAATACTGCCAACCAAAAAAGAAAAAATACTGTGTGGGATCCTGCTCACTCCCTGCTTTGGCCCCTGGTCTGCCACTCTGTTTTGGAAGCAAAGATTGAAATTCCTGACACCCCCGTGGTAAATTTTGCACATGCTAGTCCAGTACTGGAGCAAGATCTTCTTTAAGCTGCAGTCAGTGTCTTGAGCAGAATGTGGAATATGTAAGAAATGAGGCTGGACTAAAGAGAGGTCCCGCACAACAACAACATATTTCCCTCACTCCACCCCCCTGACCCATGTCGTCTCTCAATGTGGATGGATGTGTAGGTCTGAGACAAAGTGTTTGTGTCTGGAAAAGAGAGACTGGCCAGTGGACACTGCATATTAATCAGTCTAGCCTAACTCATTACTATTGTATGAATAAGGATTTAAAAGTATCAAGGTATTAATCATTGTCAAGCAAAAATTTGTAATTTTTCTGCCTTGAAATAGTCATTTCAAAGTATTTGGATCAGCTCAGTGTTAAGAGTCAATTTTTTAGGTTTTAAACACCTATTCATTTGTCCGTCTTATGTCCATTAATCAACAAAAATCGACAGAAAAGGAAAACTTCTCTCAAATGGAAGCAAGTTCCTGTCCTCCAAATAGAGTTGTCTGTCAGAAGCAGTCATCATGTCTGCTTGTGATTTGTCTTGAGTTTAGTTGTCATTTAAATATTAACCTGTATACTACAAAGTTTGTTGACAAATCACTTTTGTGGCACAACATAAAAAATACACCCAAAATACTTACTAGTTTGAGTATGTTTTAAATTAGTTATCTTCCACCCATGCTTGAGTAGATTCATAGAGTGTTACTTTTATTTGTTCTTGAGTGAAATTTTCTAAGTATCTGTACTTTAGCCTGAGTACAGTATTTTCCACGCCCAGTATGAGCCATTCATTCAGTGGTGAACAAAATCAATAGGGTACCATTATTTGATTATAATGTAATTCATAAATGGTACAAATGTATAATATGAGTTAAATTTACCCATGCTCTGAAACAATAGACTTTCTGTTTTGTGTCCCAAGTGTAAATGATATGCCAGTCTATCTCCTGCTGAAGTCCTCTGCCTTCCGAGGGGAAACGGTCAAATGAGTAACCTACAGAGAATGGACGGGGATGGAGCAGATTAGTCCTAAATTGTTTGTCCTCCCTCTTTACCCCAGAGAACAACTGACAGACCCAAGGAACCAAAACCTCTATTCATACCCTCCATGACTGGGGTATTGTCAGGAACAACGTCACCATTAACCTCGTAGAGAAGGGGTAGATGATTTATACGGCTGAGAAAGTTGTCTTGTCTCCATACTAATGTTAGCAGTCTGATGGACACAAAACCTTTTCCCACAATTTATACCACTGAAGGTTTGACTTCACGTGAGTCGTGTGCTGAATGACAATTACATGTGGCTTTGGATCATCAGGCAAAATCTGTATGGAAACAGACACTGATGCTTTTGTAAGTGCTACCCCACAGTTTCCTTTATATGTAATGAGAAAATTCCAGTACTAAATCTGATGCCTTGAGACTCTTGATTTAAATATGTTATATGCTCTTTTATATGTGTTAAAATCATATTTATTTGTTTTTTATTGTCACAGTTTATGACTGTTGTGCAGAGCAGTGTTTCTCAGCCTTTTTCTGTCAAGGTTCCTTTAAGAGATGTGAGAAATCTCAAGTCACCTCAGTGAAAATGCCATAAATAGAGTAATAAAACTTTATTGTTATTAAAGTTATAATTACAAAGCAACATCCTGCATCCTCCGAAGGGTTGCTACCTGCCATATTCAAACAAAAGGTTTTTTTTTTGTTTTTTTTTAACTGTACATTAACATTAATGGGATTCCTGAACCTAGGATGATGTACACGTACTTAATACTAGAAAGCACTCGGAGAGCACAAACCTCCGCCAAGGTAGCTCACATTTTGCTGTTACATCTGTAAGCAATGGTTCCATGATAAAGTTACAATCATAATATGATTCTTTGAGCCTGAAAACCCGCACCTAGCACTCAGAATCATGTTGATATCATTATTAGTTAGGTAGTTTTTGAGCAAAAATGATCGTTTGCTAATGGCGGTTATCTGGATCACCACCAAAATCGAATCATTTTTTAGTTGGACCATTCCCAACATCTCCTGAATATTTCAGCAAAATCTATCCCGTAGTTCTTGCGTAATCTTGCTGACAAACAAACACACAAACATACTGGCAAAAGCAGAACCTTCTTGGTGGAGGTAACGCTCCAGGGCCTTTTCAGACTCTTTCACTAACTAGACCGTGTCAACCTAAGTATGTTTAAGGCAAGATGTAAACTCTATACCAACTTACCAACAGTTCAGGGCTTACAGTAGTTAGCTGACAGTTTCATTTTAAGCCATTTTTCTTGATGCCTGTAGTTTATCATAGTTTTGGTGTTCAATGAGCTAGTGCACTGTCACAGCTCAAAGAGTGACTATGTTAACCTGTGGCTCTCTGCTAGATGCGTCTGTATTTATGGACAATTGGGGAGGAGGAAAGACAGTCTACCTCTGATATTGTTATAAAGAAGCTCACATACAAAGACATTCATGAGAAGGCTTTACATCCCTAACATCTGTTCTAACAACGAAAACAGACACCTGTTGCTCAAAGCTGCCCGTTGATATTGTTCCTCCTTAAACCATAGTCTTTTCAGTGTTGTGTTGATATGCACGTGAATCTAGTTGTTAAACATTTTTTTCATGCGATGGAATGGTTCTGGTATCTGACATAAAATCAAATACTTGTTATCACACTAATATAAATTGCAATAGTAGTGATTATTAATGATACCTACAGTTAAAAAAAAGATGACAGGTCTTTAAAGATTTATATTTCGATGCTGTGTGATTATTCACATTAGTAGAAAATCAAAGAACACGAGATATATCCAGCTCTGATGACTGCATGGTTTAGCTCTGCCTGATAGGGCTTGGAATTTATTTAAAGGATTAAACAACTCTAAAAGTGTCAGAGCAACAGTTTTTCTAGCCTTGTTGCTTTGTATTCTGTCTGTGCTTGTGCCTTATTCCCACTGGACTGCTGCAGTGGAGCCATGTCCCAGTTGCCGAGAGGTTTGTGAAGCAACTGTAAAGCCTCAAGAGCAGTGTCTCAACATCAGTTGCTCTATCTGGATTTGCATTGTGAAACATGCGTAGTCTAGTGTGTCCTGTGTGTGCTTTTTTTCTCTCTCTCCTCCCACTGACACTCTACCTGCCTATGACTTTATCTCCCTGTCCTTCCATCTGTGTGCTCTCTGTATTCATTCATAGTTTACCTATAATAAACATGACAGCCCATTGTTGTCTGCCATCCATTCACTCTGTTTGTAAAATCAGCCTGGCTGTTGCCATGATAACAGCACAGCTGGTATTAGAGATTACTTAGCACTGCAGGCACATACAGCTGGTGGTACAGAGGTATCCATGGGAACACTTTTCCAGGTCCACCCATCATCTTATCGGGATTTACAGCAGCGTCTGTTCGGATGTCCATAGGGCGTGACAACTGAGACCAATTGATTTTCAGGATGAACATGTATGCTCCGGTTTATAACCGAGTGAGCACTCATGATCTATCTTTATACCTTTTCATGCTTATACATACTTATCATATTGATCATTCTTATATTTTAACCTCTTTATTTCACGTCTACATGAAATATTTTTGTATTCAGACCGTAAATTGTTTGATCTTTTAGTCGCTCTTCTCCATTTGTTCCAGCAGAACTCAGAGCATAATTTGTATAATTGCTGTGGTACCTAATTTCACACAGTAGAGCCAATACAAACCACCCAATTGTGTAGTCTGTTACTGATAAAGGAGTCGGACATAATGTAAAGTCAAACTTAATTTTGTAAACTGTATATAAAAGATGCCCCAATGGATTGGCTACTGATCAATATCAGCCAATTTTTCTTTTAAAGACATGATCAGATGATCGGATGATCTTTGTTAAAAAGATCAAACACTGTTTTTATTATTTTATTTATTTTATTAAATAAATAAAAAAGAGATGGGTTCAATAACCTTAAATTAATATTGTTGAGTGGGGGTTACATTTCTGTTCTTGGCAATATGAATGTATTATATCAGATACATTATGTAACTGCGTTAAATTTCATTAACTTATCGCCTTTCATTTCTTAAACTATTTGCACTAATTTGCCAGTTGGATTGAATTAATGTTTTTTTCAGTTCGTAAATTATTCTATTAATTCACATAAATAAAGAAGAAATAAGAAATAAATGTGTAAACTGGGTAATCCAGATGTCCTACCTGTAGGATATTTTATAGCATTGCTTCATGAGATCCTTTTGTTCTGCTTTGTTGAGTAAATGCTTAACCAGTTGTTAAAACAAAACAGGGAGGGGTAAGATAGTGTCATAGAACTTTGTTGGGGCCTATAGGTGGATGCTGGAGGGGTGTAAAGGGTTATATCAAGAGTGCTGTACTGTTGCAGGGTAGAGTTAACAAAGGTGGTGCAGATGAAGAGACCAGCAATTTTGCAGCTAAAGTGGTAGCTTTCATATAACCAATTTTATATAAGAGTTATTTTTTTAACTGGTTGCACCAACCATGTAGGGAACATAGTGCCCCACCTTAGAGAGAAAACTTGAAGAGGAGCAAATAGCAGGTGTCTTTAGAGCAGGTTAGAGTAGAAAGTAGTGCCTATCCTTAATCCTGTCATTAAGTATTGAGTGATTTGAATCCAAGTATGACTGCTTTTTAACCAACATTGCTGCCCTATAACACTATGTAAAGGGGGCTCCCACAGTGAGCCTGATTCTATTGTTTCATCATGTTAAGTTAATTTTGGGTTATCTGCAGAGGGGAAGTCTTTTCAAGTAAACATCATTATATGTTTTGTACTTGCATACTATAAGTCAAATGTGTAACAACTCAGCCCAACAATGTCTGCTTGAACTAACGCACAGGCTTTACTACAATATGAAAAATAAAAAATATATTTTGATAAACTTAAAAAAAATATTCAAGACACTTATTCTTTAAGCACATTGATAGATCAATTGTGCCCAGACATCTTTTAATAAGGCATCCAGACGTCAAGACAAGTCTGTATGCATGTACGTAATTTTACACTCTCTCCCTAGAGTACCCACTACCCAAACCTCTCCTGATAAAATTTGAATGAATAAAAAGAGAGTTTTTTTTTTTAAATAAGCACAAATTCAACAGTGCTTTTATTTATTAAAAACAAAAATACATCTCACTGACATTTATATTCACAAACTCGTAGAAAGAGGCAGTGTTTATAAGAAGACATGCACATTCTATCACACACACTGACAGTACACTTTTGTCAATTAAGGCATCAGTTTGGTGCTGAAAACAGTGATGTTGAAATTTTATGGGATTCCTACATATGGGTTTATTTGACACTACATTATATTCATATCTGACTTTGGCATTGAGTGGAGAATAAAACGCCACACACAGCTAAACGATAAGCACTTTGTATGGTTGTTAGTGCAACAAAAGTGCTCTGCGCTAGTGTGAAATTCTCACATTTAAGGCTCCAAAGTACATGATGGCTCCAAAGTAATATAGAAGTTACTTGTTGGCTTATCTGATTGAGTTTGACGAATTTCCTTTGACTGCCTAAACAATCTCTAGTTAATGTTTTGATTGTAGCTAGTCTTTTGAGATCATTAAATGAGTCTTTCCTGCCAAGAGGTGGATTGTAACACAAAGTGTGTGTCACCATTAAGGGCTGGCCAATATATCTTGTTTTTTTTTTTATTGGTTAAAAAATGTTAAAACCCACTCACCAACATGAAAGGTAACTGGTAGCACTGTTTAAAAATCATAAAAATTGTAGATTAGGGTTTTTTACTTGACAGCAAGGATATGTGTCATGTATTCAGCCAAACAAGTCTCCACTTTTTTTATATTACCCAGCCCTACCACCATTCAATACTGAAAATGATTCTTTTACTGTCCCATAGGTAGTAGTTCAACTTTGTCACAAAAGGCAAAATAATGAATATTTTGGAGACAATGTTACTGCCATGGCATTTTTGAAATTGGCAATCAAATCCTGATGTCAGCAGAGATACTCTGACCGGGAACTGTCACTCTTGTATGTCATCTGAGAGTCAATACTCGACCTCGAGCACAAGAGCATTCGCTCTGATTCATTAGTCTGTCTCCTGGCCCAAAGCTCAGTCGGGTGAGAGTTCATAGTCCTTTGTTTCATTGAAATTGTCTCAAACTTGACATAGCTTTCTTTTTCAAGCTCCTCTTCATCCAATTCTGGGCTACTCCCCTTACAGTACAGTGCAAGGATCTGGTAGATCAAGAATATTATCAGAGGTAGAACCAAAGCACAGGCAATTCCACTGATGATGACAAAAAGCTGGCTTTGCCCACCATTTTCTACATTATCTAATGTGTAGAAGTCAGTGCAAGGATCTTTTCCAGCAGCGCTACCTTTAACAATCAGGCAAACAGAGTACCGCATCCCAGATGATAATTCCTCAATAAGTGCTTTTCCACTTCCAGCTGTTGTCTCCAGAGTTCTTTTGCTATCATCTTCTCCGTAAGGTGAATATACTACTGTAAGAGGAGCATCACTTGGTAGTCCATCTGCTGTCCAAAGCAACACTGCACTGTCAGATGTTTCCTCAACAATCTTAAAGTCTTTGACTGACTTCAGTGCATCACTTTTCTTACTCTTCTCATCTGCTGCCAGCTTCTTCCCATTACTCCCTTGCTGGGTTTTTCCTTGTTTGAGTGGGCCTTTCTGTACAACATTGCTCGGAGTGGTTTTCAGCCTCTTGGGGACAGCAGATATTGTTGTTGATGTTCTTGGCGGAGCTGTGACTGTGCTGACAGACAGGTTGGGATTGTCCGTTGGAGGAACCAGTGTTGTACCTTGGCTTGTTGGTCCAGTAGAATTGCCAGGACTCAGTGGTGGGATAGTGGTGCTGAAGGTTCCTGCGACTGAGAGAGAAATGGTGGCCTCTGCATCCCCGGCAACATTCTTCGCTTTGCAGCTGTAGTTCCCTGCATCTTTGGCCAATATCCCAGTCAAGCTCAAGATGGACCATTTGACACCATCCCCAGGTGACTCCTGAACTAAAGATTGGAACAAGAACACAAATGTCAACATGGATCAAGCCTTACCAAGTCCTGAACAGCTTTAGATGCCTTAGAATCGGCAATGACCTTTTGGTTCTTAGGCCACACACCTTAATTCTTCCTTCACAGCAGGTAATGATAAGATTTACACAATATTAACTTCCTGAGGGGATCAGGCTCATAGATTTAAAACACTTTTCCTCTGTTTGTTTTACCTGTGTTGTTTACTGTTGACCCATCCAACTTAACCCAGTTTAGAGATGGTGTTGGTAACCCTGTGGCGTCACATCGCAGGAGAACATTACTGCCCAAAGGAGATGTGATCTTGGTGGCAGAAGTCATGACAGATGGCTTCACACAGTTGTCAATTTCTGCACGCTGGAAAAGGACCCCTGCCAGGTTCTCTGGTCCACTGCAGGTCAGAAATAAGTCCATCAAAACTACGGGGGTGACGGACATTTTGGAAATCTCAATCATCTTGGAGATTTTACAGTCACAGAACCAGGGATTGTCTTGGAGGCCTGAGAAAAGAAAGATGAGATCAATAAGTCTTGTAACTGCTGCTTCACACAACTGCTTTTCAAATACAATAAAAGGCAAATCAAGTTACACAAGATGATTTTTACACAATAAAGACACAGGATGGAAACACTGAAGAGGAAGAATAAGAAACCCTGACCCTTTGACCCAACAGGAATATTTCCAATCGGCATTCAGGTTATTTTAGTTGCTTTTTAAAATTATGTATGATTCTGATGCTATAAAACAGTTTCTCTCAAATGCTGTGGCAGGGCACACTGGTGTACCTTGCAACAAAATTATACACTGTAGACATACACAAGTTGTGATTGCAATTTCATTTGTATTTGACAAAAAGAACAACTAAAAATACTGTAAATTTAAAAAAAAAAAACAAAAAACAAACTTAAAAAGCATCAACACCATCTTTAGTGGTTCAGAGTTAGTGGGTGGAAGAAATATTGCTTTTGTCTTCCCTCTCTATTAGTCTAGCTCTAATAGAATGTTTAATTATAATAATAAAAATAATAATAATAATGCTGTTATTATTTGACAACAACAAAAATCATTAGCATTTAAGATATAACAGGCTTCCCAACTGTGGCTGTTACACATTGTTGCCATTGAATAAATAAATCTTATCAACTCACTGCTACGATCTGTTCAAACTGTGTTATTGTATCATATTTTGTCATGACCTGTTTGTGTTATAATGTTATGCCGAATGTAGGTTGTCATGTCATATGCTTTATTTATGATTTTCTTAAAGAATTTATGTCACTGTCACACTGTAAAGTTGTTGTGGACCCCAAGAATAATTGTATCCTGATAAACTAAACTATACTCTAAATGGTGACCCTTTAAAAGGTTTAAATCTTTGCAGAATCAAACAACTTTCAACATATATCTTTGAATAATTTTGTTAAAATATTTCATGAGTTAGTCATTTGTCAAATTTGACAAGGCATTCATTGAGAAAAATAGGCAAGTTAGGCCAAAAAGATCCTGAACTTATGTTCGACTTGTCATGCATAAATATGATTGCATTGTTGGTCAGTGCATTGAGAATTTGGCTCAGCTTTAGGTGTACTTTGGACTGAAATTGTTTTTGAACCATTGCTATAAAAGGTCATTCAAATAATGTAGTTAAATGTAGGCATATAACTTAAGTCAGTACCACCAAAGATGTATTATTTGTAAATGTGTTTGCCTATGAAATGATGATAAATATTAATAGGAATAAATCATGCCAACACAAAAAATAGAATTTGCTTTGAATGGTACAAAATAGCTGCTGCTGTAGGTACTTGTTGCACACAATAGGTGTGCACATGTACTGGTGCATATTAAAGCCCTTTAAACAGATTAGTTTGCATTAACAGTTGCAAAGCACCTAAGCTGGCTTTGGCCTCCCTCCAGGGTGTTGCGAAAAATTCCACTTCCCATTTGTCAGCTGTAATCTCAACAGACCAGTAGTGACTTTTCACAATTTAGAAGTCAAACTCAGTGGTGTGTTTAGGTTTAGAGCAAGCTAAAAAATCAATCTGTCCAACAGTATTTCATTTATTGCTCTACAATTAAAAATAATTCCTTTTTCACACAAATAAGATTTTCAACCAAAGACGTTTTGCTTACATTATGTACAAAACACTGCAAGGAAATTGTTTAAAAATGCTCAAAAACCAGTTATCTCTTTGGATTTAGACTATATTTCTATAACCTTTAGTCTTTTCCTTGTTAGGGTGCACCAGTTCTCACAGCCATTTCTTTCTGAACTTGATGGGCCAGCTTGCTCTCACACCATCTATAAACACTTCCCTGTGTGCATCTCTGATCAAGAAAACAATCATCCAGTCCTATCCATGTGGTCATTAGAATGATTGGATTTGTGTTAACTTAAGATACCTCAACTTAAGTTGAATTCCAGTTAAAACAGATATTTGTTACAGGTAATAGCCATACAGTAATGAAGAAAATGGAGGAAATGTAATGGAAGTTCAACAAACATACCCTCATGAGACTACAAATGTTTTTTTTAATTGTTTTTTTCTAATCCCTCTAATTATGTAATTTGAAAACTCTTTGTCAGTGCTTTACTCTTCTTCAAGAAAGTTTAATTATTCAAACTTTATCTCACATTTATTGCAAAAAAACCCAGTGGTAGATGTCATAAAATGATATGCCCATTTTCCTGATGTTTTTTAACCATTAGTCCTACCCAATGGGATTTATGGCTACTCTCACTTATCATGTTTTCCCGAACCATGTTGAAGCATCACTGTCTCCCCCGGCCTACACTAACCATATTTCTGTCCCAAATGGGCCAGAGCACATGCAGTCAACACTTGCACATTCGTCATCACATCCTAAGACAACTCAGGCATGGCTTTATATTTAACCTTTGATTTCTTGTGGGTTTTATCGAGTTGATTCTGAATATTTTTAACATCATTTTACATTATGTCCATGCTACATAGAACAATATCTTGCTATGGTCCACTAGGGCTGGGGGATATGGACCAAAATTTATGTGTCAGTATTTTTCGGCTGAATGGCGATGTTCAATATACACCACATGTTTTTTCCCGATAAATAGTCTTTAAAAAAAAAACACAAGTTAATAGAGCTTTAAGTGGAACTGTTTACATGCAGATGCAAATATTTAAGAGCATTATGGAGTACTCACACTTTTCAGAAAAATAGTCTTTAAGGGTTAAACATGATGGAAAATGGAACGGAGTGCCTAGTGTAAGTGCATCCCAGAAATAAAACAAAACACAACAGAAAAGAATCTAAATCTGATTGGAAATACTCTTTTCATTCAACCCTTAACTTAGATATAAGTCAGCTTAGAATGAACAAATGATACCATGGGCACTGAATATTTCAGTAACTGATGAATTAATGCGGAATATAGTGTCCTGATCATTTGTGTTAGATTAGCATTTGAAACTCAGCTTTTTGACTTTTGTGATTTATAAAGTTAATTTCTGACAAGAAGTGATTGCGCTCCTCTTGGTTCTCGCAATCCCCTATCATTGCTAAAGTAACTTTAAATTCATACTAAGTTCACCATCACCTAAGTATTTTTTATGGGGTATTGAAATGACTCCACAATATTTTGCACTTTGAACAAGATATTCAGTCGTTGCGATGTTTTTACATTTTAATTCTTATTTGTTAATGAGAGCCAAGGCGTGTTTGTTGAATTCAGTTTCTTTCCTTCAGACTTTTGTTTTTGGTCTTGTTGTTTTGTTTGAAAGGGGTATCTAAGATAATTTAGAAAAAAATCAGAGAGAAATCGTAAAAATCATGGAAGAGATGAGCCACAGGTTAGACTTGTGGAATTAGGCTTTTGTGCTTGGGATGTAACCAGTGGTGCCAGGCCATCTGTACTCTGTTGTTATTTTATATTGTATTATTCTATTTATTGACTGATTGATTGATTTTAAGCAAAAATCATCTGTGTTTGGTCAAGTTATGCAAAATCAACTGGATCAGGTTGCTTATATTCATTGCGGTTTGTAACTTGGAAATTTTGACTGGAATGATAGCGACCAAAACTCTAAAAATGACATGAGGTATGACTTTTAAAAAACAGAATTGGTATTCAGTGTTGGGGTTCATGCTGATTGTTGGAGTAAACAAGGCAAACTGAACTTGTTTTATCAGCTTGGTATACAAACTTGTCTTGGGAAATACCAGTATAGTATTTAGACAGACAGAACTAGACTAAAAGGTGCCTCAATAAAAGTCCTGAGGTAATTACAATAACCCCCAAAGTGTCCTGCTCTGACTCTGTGAAACCAGTTCACCAATGCACTTTTATGCTTACCTAGTACTACTTTCTGAGAGGCGTTAGAGGACACGGGCTGTCCGTTGAATGGGGGCCAGATATCCATGAGTTCAGAGGGCAGGGTGGCTAGTTTGTTGCTGGATATATCCAAGTAAGTGATATTGACAAGGTAGGGAATAGCCTCTGTTGGAATACTAGTGAGCCTGTTGTTGTGTAGATCCAAGGTCCTCAGTCTGGGCATCTCCTTCAGAGACTCCCAAGGGAACATGGATATCACATTTCCATCCAGCCTCAGCTCGTGGAGCACTTTGAGATTGTAGAAGCTTCCAGTGTCCACCGAGGTAATGGAATTGTAAGTAATCCACAAAAAGCGTAGGTCCACCAAGTAGTAAAAAGCTTCTGTTGGGATTCGCCGTACTGCTGTTTTCTCAACGCGGAGTTTGACTGTGTCCACAGGGACGTTGACGGGGATCTCAGACATATCAGGGTCATTGCAGAGCACAGACCTGAAAATAAAAGAAACCAGGAACCCAGTGGTTATATCAGTTCTACAGATGCCGTATTTATATTGTTTTTCTCTAATGGAAGAGAAGTAGTTTGTTGTTATTCTCCAGATTTATATTCTCAAAGTTTATAAGATTCATCATTCTGTTTATCAGTCATACATCCATCTGCAAGGTCATTTCTCCAATCATGTCTGTTTCCATTACGCCATTCTCTATCCATCCAACTATTCATCCCTCCATCCATCTCTTTAATAATTAATATATTCCAAAGCTTATCTTTCTATACATCCATCTGTCCATCCATACATCCACCTTGATATGATAATGATAATGAACTTTATTTAACCAGAAAAAGCTCACTGAGGTTATAGATCTTGTTTGCAAAGTGTCCTGGCCAAGACAGACAGCAGCACATTTATAAAGTTTCAGACATAAGAGAATTACAAACACTGATACAGACTTATCAAACAATCAAATCAGAGTCACAAAGCAGAAATTCATCAGTCAACGCATCTACAGCCTGCTTCATCTCCAATGCCTCGAATCTGCACTTAAAAAGATTTAAAGAGACCAGCTCTCCAAGACCCATTTTTTCTTGTAGCAGATTCCAGTCTCCAGGAGCAGCATATCTGACATTTGTTTTACTTATTTCAAGACAAACTTTGGGGACTGAGAGCAAACGTAGATTTTGTGACTCAGTCACAGAACGAAGACTGTAGCTTCCAGAACTTTTCACATCTATCTATCTATCTATCTATCTATCTATCTATCTATCCATCTATCTATCTATCTATCTTTGAAATTAATTGAAATTCTCTATCCGTCCTTGCATTTATCCATCCATTTATTCCGTCTCTCTTTAAATCTGTCTAGACCTTCACCTATCTTTCTTTCATTCATTTTTCATCCATCCATTCATTCATTGATTTGTTCATCCATCCACCATGCTTCCAATCATCTCTCTATTCATCCATCTTAATCTCCACCCATCCGTCTCTCCATTCATTTTGCAATCCATCCATCCATCCATACTTCTGTCCTTCCTTTGCTTTGTCATTCATCTGTCCATCTGTCCATCCCTTTATCCCTCTTTCTATCTTTTAACTATCTGTCCATCTATGCATCCTTCCATCTCTCTATCACCAAGCCCTTTATCTGTCCAGCATCTATTCATTGTTTTATTATCCATGTATCTTGCCAAACATCCATTCATCCACCCATCCATCTCTCTATTATTCCATCTATCTCTCCACCCAACCTTCTCTCATTCATTCTTTCTTCCAACTATTCATCTACCGATACATTCATTTGTTCATCCATCCAACCATGCATCCAACCATTTCTCCATATATCCATCTGTATCTCCACTCATGTCTGTTTTCATCCAGCTGTCAATCTATCCATCCATCTCTCCCCCTGTTTTGTTATCCATTCATTCATTCATCAGTCAATCCATCCATCCACCCATCAAGACATCCTTTATTGGTCCATTCATCCATTAATCCGTCCGTTCATCCATCAGTCCATACATCCTTTTATGCAATACATGCTTTATAGCTGGAGGAGTGAGGTCTGGGCTTTCTGCTTTGGTTAGAGATATTATAAACGTTGAGAGATTGTTAAAATGTAAATAAAAAATATAAGAAGTGTAAATGCTCTGTCACTTGCATCAAAAAGTAACTGGAAGTTTTGGCCTCTGCTGCTATAGAATGAATTTGGAATAACCTTTAATTGCAAGTAACAACTGGTTCACAGAATAATACTGAAAATGTCATGGTCAATTGTTAGTATTACCCAATGATAATAAAAAGAAGCACTTGCTAATTATGGTCATTTTTACTGCAGAACGATGCTATTATTGGTGGGTAGGGCTGTTGATAGGGTTCACCACCAACTTTGCTCTGCAGGTTTATATTTTTATGTTCCTGCTCTTTTGACTGTATTTATCATCAGTGCGTTTCATAATGCTTAACCCTGATATTCCCTGATCATAGTAGGTCAGCTGCATGTGTGAAGCCTTATTGTTATGAGGTAGAGTGTTTCAAGTGCCATCCTTGAGTGCAGGAGAATAGCAGTAACACAAAGCTGCACAAAAATGTTAAAAAACAAAGTCTCATTTTTTATATAAGACTTTGCAACTCAATTGGAGGTACAAACAAGAAGATGTCTCTCTTGTAAAAGTATCTGGTAATTGTATAACAAAGAAAATGGTCTGAAAATGTAATTGCGTGGTTGTAAATATACCTGTATGGAATTGTTTAGGTGTGAGAAACACTTGATGAGGTATTGTACCAAAAAATGCTGTCATACCAAAAAATAAATAAATTTACTGTACCATCGTTACTGCTATGCCACATTTACCCTCAAGTGCAATTAACAAATTACCCAAAACATTTCTTTTTGTCTAAGAAAATTCTTCTAGAATCAAAGCAAGCCTAAATAATTCCAATTACTTTTAATGTAATCACAGATATACCATATTTTTGGTAGATTTTGTACTTGTCAAAGATGGTGGACTAACATGGTCATATTTTTGGTGCCAGCACTTGACTGCAGGGAAAGGAGATGCATGGCACAAGAAGATTTAGCATTTGTAGATTACACAGGTGACAATTAGGTCTTTCTCAGGGATAAGTGGATTGGTACCGTGCCAGGAAATGTACATTATGTCAATACATGTCAGCACTGATTGTACAACATGTACCCTGTTGCATTTAATGCGAACATAAGTTGACAAACAACAACAACAAGAGCTTGGCTATCAATTTTTGTGGGGCAGCTTTAAGCTTCCTGGTGTTGATTATAGCTTTTTCTTCATTTCTCTCAGTTGTAGTAGAATAGCATTTTTGCATATTGTTGCTCCTTAAAATTGGGTCATCATTAAAAAAACATTCAGTCACATGAGTTAACATTTTGAAATATCTTGGTTTGGTGCCTTATTCCATCTTGATGTTGTAACACTGAGTCAGCATCAGGTAGTCTTAGGGCAGTTGTGCTTTATGTTTAGAGCATTCAAGTGGGTTACAGTTGTTCAGTCACTTTTTGAAACACAGCTCGAAAGGGTAATTTAAATAAAAACTACACTGGGGTGAATGTGTAACAGGAAATCTAAGGCACCATTTACATATGCTGGAGCACAAGAAAGTAAGCCAAACCAAAGTGCTTTGAAATGTTTTATCCTTTTTTGAGCAATATCAAACCAGTGATTGTATCTGACGACAGTTACAGTAAATTTACCTCGTTCCAGTTCCATCAGTACGTCCATGGAAGACACAGGTGCACTGGGATGGACAAAAGGGACGAGCCATACTGAGGCAGCATAGGAATACATGCACACAGAGAAGTCGACGCATGATTTCACCGAATGCCCCCAAAATTCTCACATTGAGGTGATATCAGGAACAAAGACATCCAGATTCATTTAGAGTCTCAAGATTTATTCCTCGTCAAAAAAAAAGCAGGAGAATACTGAAAAGAGATTTCAGAGTCCATAAGCAGCACCAGAACAACAAGCTGAGGATCTAATTACAGTACAGGTGACCTGTCAGGTTGACTGTGCGGTGGGGGTGGGGGTGGATTAGCAGAGGATTTCCTTGAGTTTGACAGGGTCACGCAAGCTGGGCGGCGTCGCTTGGATGCTGCGCTTACCGTCTAATTCTGGAGGTTTCCCTTCACGTGATCCAGCCACGCCTTCAGTAATTAGCCAAGGCATCAAATTCACTGTTGCTTTTTTAAAAATACATTTTTAAGTTTTGATGAAGTCTATACCTTTAAAAACATCTGTTTACACCAGGAATTGGCGACTTTTATTGACCAAGAGGGCCACATAAAACCATTTTGCAGTCTCAGGGTCACACTGTTTCATATCGTTGGATACTCTAAATGAGTAGAAAACAAATAACAACAATATGAGATATCAATCTTTCATTTTGTTTACCCTAACATTGATATAATTAACTAAATAAATTGAATAATTTAATAAGCATGATACAGAACACCAGCCATTTTATGCTTCTTTTTAAATGTAATAAGACCTTGAATGTGTAATGTTTTTTAAATCAGAAGTTACCTTTTTTTCCAGTCGCAGAAATTGTTAATACTGTACATTGTATTCTAATGCAACATGAAAAATGTTTAGAGACCATAATAGCACAGTAAATTCTTTGATAATCTGCTAAAATACAAAACATATGCCAGCAATCTAAGGTTATTGCAAATATTTGCATGTACGGGTGGTATTTTATTTGGATCTCAGGTTGAATCACATTTGGCATTTTTTCTTACGTTTTCTCCAAGTTCATAATTTGTTTATTTTTTTGGATGTGACTGGCAGGCTGCAGTGAGCGAGGGGGATGCTGCATGTGGCCCCCAGACTGTCAATTTCCTACCCCTGCTTTACACTAATAGTGAAACAGAACACACTTGATCTATGATCCATTTAGGTAACCCCAGAGGGAAGATTTAACAACGCTATGCCAAATAAAATGCTACAAAAATTGCATGCAGGGTCTTATCAAAAAGAAGATCATTATTAAATGCATGTGCATTGAGAAAATAGACAATTATGTGTTTAATTCATTTTACATGCAAGTAACTTGTGGACATTTGCACATAAATGCCTCATAATGTGTTGATATTTCATTGCATTTAATGTCTTTGCTATAAGCACTGCTCTGACTTTTCTCCCTTCTATCACTCTTAGTCTACATTGTGCATATACTTATAACCTGGTTGCTTCATAGCAACAATCAAAAATTGAATGTGTGTGACATTGTCCTCAGCATTTTACAGAAACATAAGCAATGATTAGATAGCTATGGACTACAGCTTGCAGTATTTTGGCTTATGTCTTCAGAACAGATATTCATATTGTAGCAAATTATGTAATCAGAGTGAAGGAGACTGAGGACCTGCGACCCTGAAAGGGATAAATGTTATGGATAATGGATGGATGGATGACAGGTTGTAACATAGGAACACCTTTATTAATTTGAACTAACTATCTGGACCGATTCTGCTTAGTCTTATAAAACCTCTTTTTATTTTGAAGCAAAGTACCAGGAACAATGGTTTCGACACTTGTAACACAAAAAGTGTTAATAGTCTGACACTAAGTTACTAAAAAATACCTTTAAATGTACCTTTGAGTTGGAGGCTATATGTAAGCTGTGTTAGTGAGCTCTGTCTGGCACAAGGGTGCGAGGTGTAATCTTCGATGTGATTTATTGTCCGTCTGGGTGGGACAGTGGTTAGGGGAGCCGGGGGAATTAACCTGTCTGCAAATGACGGATCCACAATCTCTTTCATATTTTACTGCACGCTCTGGGCAGATTAGATTAACTCATTGTGATCACCCTATTTTATGATGAGTGTTTCACACAGCCTGACGCAGGGATAGACAATGTAAGTTGGAAAGCTGGCAATAATTATTTTGATCTTATCGCTTGAGTGCCAGATTGATACAAGTTGTTGGATACTGTAAATTATAATATTTATTTTAACAATGAGAAAAAGTACCAGTTATAAGTATTATTGATACAGATATCTGCATCATTTTTTATGTGTTGAAAATAATGCTCAAGTTAATGAGTTAATCATGAAAAGGGATCATTCTAAGCTATTTTTTATGTCATAGAAGAGTTTTACATAAGATTTACATCCGGTTTGAACATCTATTTTTTTGGCAAATAACCAAACTAATGCTTTAGTCTTCGTACATGATATTGTGTTTATTTTATCCATTTATTTGCAACTCATGTTTATGCTTAAATGGCAGCTTTTGTCGTGCCAGTTTGTTTTTGTGTTCATTTCCATATGATTTATGTTTGACATTGAACTGCAGACTGTACAAGGAAGGGGGCTGCAAATGGCCCCAGACCTGTCAGTTACCCGGCCCGATCCACAATGAGGGTAACACAACTTCTAAGGAGGCAATAAATGGAAAACAAGTCCAATCCCTCAGTCAGTTTTCTTTACTGTCAGTTGTTGAAAAAAACTACAAGAACCTAGTGATGTAAGTTTATTCATGAGTGCATTTTGTATGAATCAGATGCTTTTCTTCTCTTATTGGGGCAATTCCTGACCATTAATGACTTCTACTGTGCTAATATGAAATATGCTTTTTAGTCATGCAAGTTGCAGAAAGTTAAACAGTTAAAGGTTATAACAAAAGTTTCAGAATAGGACACGCTAGTTAGTGGACAGAAACATGGTTCTCCCCTCACATTTCTCTGCACAGTAGGTAAATAAACAAACATTAACAGATACTCACAGACTAGAATATGATTTCTTGTACAGACTGTAAATCACAGGGAAAACATTTATGGAAAACACATGATTTGGATTTGCATATTTGCATGACTTCAGAGATTTAGACTTGATTTTTACCATAAAAATGCAATTATTCAATTTATTTTCATTGAAACCTAAAAATTACATTCAGGACAGCATTAAAGGGAGCAGTAAAGGTAAAAAATGAAATCAAATAATGATAAGAGACTGTCATATTAGAAGTATTAGTGTAGCTTTCAGCGTCAATGAAGACAAGTTTCCCTGCATCCAAGCAAAACAGTTGTGCGCCTTTCATTACAACATGTCATTAGTGTTTTCTTCCTGAAGAGGTAAAAACATCAGTTTCAATTGGAAATAAAATCTTGTGCAAAAAAGTTGTAGCCTGTGGACAAAAAAGTCAATAACCAGGAGTGACTTCAGTCATTTGTTCACCAAAAATCAGATCCTACCAAATTCCAAAACTCACCAGACAGCTGATTCTGGCTCAGCCTTTTTAAATAATACCGTATTTCCTGAAGTATAAAACAAAATGGACACATGACGCATAAGGTATTTATTAACAAGTACACAAGTGAATTTTATTAATGCAAGCAAATTTGATCATACAGGTCAAATAAGCCACTTCAAGCTGTTGGCACATGGATGTACAAAACAGATTCAGTTTAAAGCCTGCTACTAAGCATTTGTGGTGAAAGTACAAAAGACTAATACAAGGAGAAAGCTGAAAGCATTATTTTTTCAGGTCATTACAGAGTAAGCAATGTCGGTACAAGTATTAGTTTTAAGACATGGTTGAGAGCTCATCACAAACTAAACAGACACAACTTAAAGACTACAGTCTCTATCATCAGTAGCATAATGCGGTAAGCGTGGGAGGTTTAGTACTGCACATATAAACAAAGGGTTGATCCAGCAAGACAGTCAGAAGTGTAAAAATAAAGGAAGTGAAGTAAAGTAACTTTTGAGTCAATAAGACTATATTAATGCATGTCCATGCCACGAAAAACATCTAAATTCACAGTCTTTACTAACAGTACAGTTCTCCAACTTTGAGTTGAACACCAATGCGCTTACATCTAGAGAGCACAGAAATGGTCAAATAAGTGCATGAAACTAGCTTGACAAAGTTCATTTTGTCAGGTTATGAGCTGACAGGCCACCTTTGTTTTTACGTGGCATCAGGATGTGTTTGCAATACAGTTACCATCATGGACAACATTACTGTGACACACACTTTTCTCACATCTGATAAATCCACCAAGGAGTGCCGCAACACCAACATCTTATCTTCACGGTTTCTTTAGGGTTGAGACTGATTGATGCAGAGTGGACCGACCCACAGTGATCTCTTTTAATTAAAAGTCAGTGTAAACATATAGGTATGATTTGATATATCGGTATATACAGTGCAGTGTTCTGCAAAAACATGAGTTTAGTATTTAAAAAGTTTAGAAATAAAAAAGGGATTATGAAAGCTTGTTTGCATGTGCTTTGTAGCTTGTGATTCAAAGAGGATGGAATCATTCACAGTTCTAAAACACACTAAATTGGCAATAGTTTCATAAAATAACCCACAGATTAACCCTCTAATTGCATCTTTGACATCTATCAAAGTTGTTATTTCCTGTCACACAGGCTTGGCACATCTAGCAAATATTTGTTTAACTCTAATGATTTGGTATTTATCATGTTGGTGTTTTATAACTTCAATAGAAAAACAGATTGATTACTTTCATATGAAAGTGTTTTTTTGATCCCTGGGTATACGACAAAGGCTTCTGATGCTTCATGGTAGCGTTGCAATATTTAAAATATTTTCAAAAACTAACCACCCGTTCACATACAGTACATAGTTCTTGAACATGATATCTCCAGACACACAACATGAGAATGTGCTTGAAAACCCTTTAAAGCCCCTGTTGACCCCCTCAGAAATCAGCAAAATAAAATAAATTATGCATGAGAGCAAAATGACACTTAGCATCAAATAGAAATTTAAGAAAAAATAAACAATCATACGCAAATCATTCAAAGTAAAAAAAGAAAGCTGAAATACTACTGCTACTTCTGATTCTACTAACTACACTAAAACTACTATCAGCACTAAACAGCTTGTATCAAGAATAATAGAACTGCCATAATGATAATCATAACACCATCCATGAGAGAGGTAAAGGGGCTTTTTTTTTCATCTGAAATGCTGTTTGTGGCTGAGGAGGTTTATGTGACGTTCTCCTCCCCAGACCACATTGTCATATGACGCACCAGTGACATCAGCAGTGGCGAGGGCCCTAGGCGCCATCCGCCCCCCCCTCGGGAGGGGATGGTAGAGAGAGACAGATAGAAAGACAGAAGAGAGAGAGAGGGAGAGAGGCCGGAGTGGCAGGGCCAGGCCTCACGCTGGGCTTTATGTGTAGGCGTTGAGACGCTCCTTAGAGCGGGTGGAGTGGATGTCGTGAAGCTCCTGCTCCTCCTTTGACTTGATGTCCTCGTATTTCTGCATTCGGCAGGCGTCCTTCACATAGGCCCAGTTGGCAGAAAGCACCATCAAGTAGTGGATCTGTATTAGATGGACATTTTTTTAGTTTGCTGTAGTGATGAGAAATACGTTAAGTTTTTAGGTTGTTTCAGTGTTTTCAAAAAGGATGTAGGGTAAGACATTTAAACCAATAAAGTTCAGGCTGAAAATATCAGAAAAACATGACATTGCAGTGTTTTTTTCCGATTTTTTTTGTAATCCATAACATATGTTGGGATTTTTAAAAAAATAAAAAGGCAACTATGTGCAGTAATCATAGAATCTTTTGTAAATATATTATTATATACTCCACTAAGGAGATTATGCTTTTCTCCTGCCTTACAAACAAACCAACAAACTACTAAATAGTCAAATGCTGGCAAAAAATATAGCCTCCTTGGCTGAGGTAAAAGTAACAATAATAATAATAATAATATATTGTATTTTTAATGCACTTTGCATTCAGATGCCAGGTGCTACAATCAAACAAGAGCATAAGAAGAGTTTGTTGAGGAAGGCGAGGGTGTGAACTTTCATGTATCGATAGGTAAGGTGGGAGATTTGATATTCAATCAAGGGGTGGATAGGTAGCCAGAGAAGAGAGTGAAGGATGGGTGTGATTTGTTAATAGCTTTGCACCGCCATCATGACCCTAGTGCTGTTTTGGATATGTTGGACCTTCTGAAGGCCCTTTCCAGGTGTCCCCATTACAGTAATCCAGACTGGAGGAGACAAAAATGTGAACCAAAGGTGTGGAGGGCGAGTGAGGGGTGTGTTTTTGCAATTTTATGTAGATGGTGTCATAATTTTTTGTTTTTATTTTTAATTGTTCAAATACTTTTTGATGCTGTGCCTGGAGCAGTGTGTAGGTTTCTCTTCTCAGGGTTGAAGCTACCAGTTTCAAAAGCTCAGGTCGTCCCATTGAGAAGACCCCAACTAAGGAGGACTTTTCCAAATGTCCAGCAGATGGCAGCATAGTGCCAAATGTTAGCCCTGTACTTGCATTACCATGGCAGCAGAGGGTAAAACGAATGTGTTGTGCCTTAATGACTGAAGTTGATGTAGAGCTTTTCCTTTTCAGGAGGAATAATGGTTTGAATTCTGCAGTGCATCCCCTTATTCTCAGAGAGGCAAATAACTATATGTATGTATTTTTCTTCCTCTGCTATGTGTTCTTCCTGGCCATAGGTTGTTCTTGATGTGTTTTAAAAACTATTTAGCACCTATCAGTCAGGCAGAATCAAAGCTAGATCACTGTTGGTGTGCAATGGTCTTCATCTGCTCTGATAAGTTTACCAGTTTGTCGGCTTGGGGGAAAAATTAAAGAAGATGTCCTCTCTATAATTTGCAGCATCATCCCTGAGTAGCAAACACTTTCTCTTTCCCAGAAAATGGCTTCTCACGATTTACTGAGTGATGTTTGCAACAATCTCCGAGCCTTTCTTCTCCCTGTTTCCATGACAACGACATGACATGCCGGGCGCCTCCGAAAGAGGGAGGGAGACAAACCCTGTCTTTTTCACTGCACCAAAATGCCTTCTCTCCTCAACTACAGCTATTCTCTCATAGACAAACACAGCACAGGTCGCCTTTACACCAGCAGTAAAAGCTTTTTACTGCCTATTATATTCTTCCCACAATCACCTCTGTTTTCAAACACAATAAACTCCTACCTCTCATAAAACAATCTGTTATGAAGCGTATCAGTTCCTGCTTTGGTTTAGATAAAAACCCAATAACCAGCTTCTTACACGTGGCCCAGAACAGGTTATTTTGTCATTATTTCATTGTTATTACTGTTTTTTACTGATCAACCCTTGAGAGAAGGTTTATATTTTATTGGTGTCTCACCATGGCGATGACAGCAGCTCCGGCTCCAGCGAGGGCACAGATGAACAGGTGGAATGTCATGTCCAGCTGGAGAGAAAAACAAATCACAACGAATTTTACTCTTCAGGGGAAACATTGCAAATCGAAGTCTTTCTTTATGGTGCACTTTTGAACCTGTAGACCATCATTGTATCAGTATAAATGGTTATATTACGTGTGCGTATTGGCATGAATCTGATGATAGGATAAGCTTTGAGAAACATGGATGGAAAAACCATAGATCAATATTATCATCACTGCAGTAAGTGACTTTTTTTTATAACTTAAAAGTCCCCCAATATTATTGGGCATGGTCCCTGCAACATTTATTAACTAAATGTTATGTTTCAGCGAAAACAAAAGGCATAAATATAACTGAGTGAGGGAGAGATAAATAACCAGATGTCTGCTCTCAACTAGTGGCCAGAGGTTGCACTAAAATACAAAACAAATGTCCCAAATGACCCTAATTGTGATATTGCAGTTAAAATATTGATACAGTATTATTGTGATGATGATTTTCCTTTATGACTTTGCATGCAAGAATCAGTGAACAAGTTTTGATCATTTATACAGTGACATTCACTGAATACTCTTCCCAGTTTTAAGTGTTGATATGTCAGTGGTAATATAATTCAGATTCACAAATTAAACTTAACCTTCCTTAGATGGCCTCAGCAGGGCTGCAGCTGGATTCTGGTCTGTATAATGTTTCTCTGCTCCCACGGTAATGTAAAATAAGGACACCACTGCCCCTTTGGGTGTCTAATTTTACTTTAAAAACCTCTCAGACATCTCACTAAACACCTTAAAACTGATCTGAACCATGTGACATAAAAAGATTTACCATTTTAACCCTCATTTAATTTTGCATAGCATTACCTTTAGCAAGTTTTTTTTCCGTGGTTCAGCTAGTGTTGTTATTTTAAATCGACTAAGAGTTCCCAGTTTTGTATCCAAAATAGGGCTGAATTTTCTCCCCAGAGAAGAACTCTTATCTAAGGACAGTATGAATTAAAGAGGAAATCCATTTGTTTAATTGGGTAAAACAGAGAGGGTAACTGAACTCCCTGGGACTGAAAAATACCCTTTTGCATGAAGTGAAATGAATAAACATTGGTGAGCTATCAAACATATCTAGAAAAATAAACTCATGTTAAGCACTGTATTTTACTGAATAAGTACAATAAGAGACCAAAAGGCACGGGCTTGCATTAAATCTAAACTCCTCAAAAAATGTGTGAACCATTATTTTAGTCAATTGTTTCCCCCCTTTAATAATACCAATTATTATTGTGATTTTTATTTTTGTTAAATTAGTAATTTTCATTGTTATTGTATTTTATATCATTGTAAAGCCTGATTAGTCACATTTATAATGATGTAAAATTATAAAGATGTGCATCCGTGGAATGAGAAACACAGCTAAATGTGTAGTACCCCCCAAAAAAGTTTCTAATCCTCTCTTCCCCTGGAGGAAAGCTTACCATTTCTCAGTGAAGCAAAAGGTGAGGAACTGGTCTTCTTGGGGTGAAGTCTTCTTGGGAGACTGCTTCCAGTGGCAGGGGATATTGGCACTTTTTGGGGGGTGCCAACTACACACTTAGCTCTGTTGCTCAATCCACAAATGCACAATCCTAACAAGTTGTACCTCATTGTAAATGTGACTAATCAGAGTTTCTGTCTATTATAAAATACAGTACCAAGAGGTGAAATAGTCATCCGGAATAATGTTTCCAATCTTTTTAAGGAGTATAATTGTAGTCTTGTAGTTCGTGAGTGACTTTCTGAGATTTTCAGTCTTTGCTAAATAACAATACGGGGCTAAAAATCTTGACAGTTAATGACAATTTGTCTGAAGATGTGAAAGCGTGTCTGACTGCAGTCTTTATAAAGTCTTAACAAAGTTCAGGTAAAGACTTCTGGTGTATGGGAGGCTATAGTGTGATTAACTTTGAAAATTCAGTGACTAGTCATGCTTAAAAAATGTTTGACAGTCCTAGTTTAAAGCAGTGATTCTTGTAGTGGGGCAGGTGTTGCTTCATGCCCTCAAGCCATATACTATGATCTTCTGCAAACTAAAAATGTACCTTGCTAGAATGTGTTCACTGTTGTACTGTGGCAAACTTAGATAATAATACAACATTTAAAGAAATCACAGTTCCAAGGTACTGTCTCCTTACCTCATTGGACTCACACATCTTGTAGAATTTCTCTGATCCAGCACACACCTTCTTTGCCTCATTTATTGGCACAATACCTGAAATAAAATGCTGTATGAGTAAATCACATAGGAATAGCTCTGCAGTTCAATGGTTGTCCACATGCCCAGACAAGCCATTGTTGTAAAGCTTACGTAGATAATGGCACACACAGGCAGGGTATTAGCCTCTATATGATGGTGGCTGCACAAATGCTTGTTGACACAGAGGCAGTGGGTATTAGTGGCTGTCGGTGGCTAATGGACTGAAAGAGGTGGCACTAATTAAAAATAATGAGACAGCCATATAAGCGGCTAATATGATGAACCTTTATCCCAACTTATCAGTACATTATTCTGGGTCATTAAAGCTTACAGAACGCCCTTTAATGAGAAACAGTGGAATGTACATCCTCATTATTACCAATTATTAAAAATCACCATTAAATTTGACTTTTTACAGCATTACATTTGTGATTATGGTTGTAAATTAACTTTCTCTACATACTAAAAGGTAGAATTTAGTTGGAGAGGTCAGAGATTATTGGATTATTTGAAAGTTGGTGATTTGTAATTTTTTTTATTAGCTGAATTCTATGAATCAAAATCAGTAAAAAGTCCATTGCATCTAAAATTTTCGAAAGAGACATTTTTAGAAGCACACCGGGGGCATTAACCTAACTATTGAGCGACAATAAAAGCATCAGTTTAACACAGATAGAAGAAGAGATCAGCCGTGTCAGGGCAGTAGAGGTCTGACAGAATTGAGATCTGATCAGTAGGGGGGCGAAGGAGGGGAGACAGAACGTCCGTCCTCACCATACTGGCGCGGGTCCAGGCAGAATTCAGCCCCCTCCAGCACAGTAGCATTTTGGCAGATGTTCCAGATGTTAAAATAGATGAAGACTGGGAGGGAGGTAAAAGCAGTCACCCCGAGCCAAGCCAGCATGAAGATGTATGTCAGCATGATGAACTGAAAGGGAAACAGAGAGACAGATCACACACATAAATATTTTTTCTCAGACAATAGTATGGAATTGGCCCTGATAGAATGTTTGTCTTCCAAGACACACAGCAAATTGAGAAGAGTTCAATTTTTGGTGCTGGCAAAATATCGGCAAGTGCAGAGATATTTATAATCTGGATGGAGTCAAATCCCTGAAAAATTACTCTCTCTCAGAACCTTCAACTCTGAACTCTGAACCAGAAGTAACCCTTGTTGAGTCGATCATCCCGCCCATCCCCTTTTATTGGACAAGTACCGACAGATGCCACAAACCCACGTCATGACAACAGCAGTGCAGATCTCTCTATATATTTTAGATATACTATATGTGCTCTTACCAAACATGGTATCTTTATTTCAGCTAATTTTCCCCATACATATACAGTAAATAAATACAACAGTGTTTACACTTTGTAGTGTTGATAGAGAGTTAATACTTTAGTTAAAAAATATACACTGAGAGAGAGCATTCCTAACATGACATGTAAGTGTTGAAGTCACGCTGTTAAGTGTTGCAACACTTTGCATTTTAACTCCAAAAAGTCAACGATTAAATTTGATGGGAGTTGAAGTGCAGACTCTCCAAAAAAAGAGTTAAAATATCACTTTGTGGATCCACATAGACACTAAAGAAGTGTAAGTGATAGTGTCAATTTGTCTGTACAGATTTTGCTGTGCAGATTCTGTTTGACCTGCATGATATAAGGAAAAGGTGATTAGTCATCATATTGTTCAGCACTGGAGTGGCCATGTTGATAGTATGATACATGGGCATTGCATTGCTCCAAAATTCCTCTGTTGTGCTTCAACAGGAATCCTACTTTGTTAAACCAAAGTGATCGGAAGTGAAGGAAGTTAAACTGGACAAATGATACAGTAAAAGTCTGGACATGCCGTTCTTTTTAAGTTGTTGTTGTGGAGTGTCCTGGATGCCGCTTTGTTTATGTCACACCACAGGAGTTTTAGTTTTTCCTAACACACATATTCAAGTTTAAATGTTTCACAGTGGATGGCCACAATGCCATCAGGTCTGAATCTGTCTAAATTTGTGTGGTCTAATCAAGCATCTAGAGCTCCAGAGTTTTAATACTTAAGTAGTGAATTAACATGAAGTAGGGACACATTATCACAGCTGTTTCCACGTCCACGTCATGAGCGGATTCAGACTTAGATTCACAAAACCATCTTTGGTCATCATGTTGCTTTGCCAAGAAACAACTTATGGCCTCTTTCGCATCTCTGTGGCATTTATAGCAGGGGTCACACACAAAACCACGAGGGATTGAAGTATGTTATACAGATTGTAAGTTCTTTCAACCTGCTGCTGCAAGACTGTTTAAGTTTTGTTGTTTGAATAGTAAGTTTGTGTGAGGTTTATCTGTTAGAGGTTGTGTTTCCTTTTGAAAGTAGCTGCAACTGTTGGGCAAGTTTACATTAGACTCAAGTTGTATGCAGACAAATTTTACATTCCACATTTGCAATTATTCCAAAACCAATGACAGTGTTGACAAAAATGGATTGAATTGTTCAGACCTTTCTTCTCTTTCAAGTTAAATTCATACATTTCAGAGTTTCCCCAATACAATAAGGGTTCTGTTCAGTGGGTTTTGTTGTGTGCGCAAATGCATTACAAGAGGACACTTGGGCATCAGACATACAAATTGGCTGGTGTGAACCTCTGCCCTTTTCTAGGCTTTAACACGTTCCCAAGCCACCACTTTCCCATTTCTGCCAAACAGTCTCATTTTGGTGTACACATATCCACGGGCGCAAGATTAGACACGCACAAATTGAATGACCTCGATGACCACATGTACCATTGCATAGCTCATTTCCTCTACCTCCCTGAGGAGCCTAAGATTTGCTAAGCAATTATATCCAAGAGATAATCTTGTTAGGATTGCTACAGGCTCGGATATGCTCCATATTAGACTACTTTTGAATTTTTATTGTAATTATGGCAGTTTAATTGAATTAATTTGAATGGTGCTTTCATTATGCACTTTAGTTAAGTAGCATTCCCTTAGATTTCATGGTCATTTGACATGATCCACTAAAAATTCAACTGTCAGGATGTCAGCTGAACACTAAGTATAAGCAGTGATTTCCTAAAGAGTCTCACTTACTAAAATCTTTTACCACCTCAACCTTTGGAGGCAACTCCCTTAGGAACTACCTGACATTTAGACTGTGAAAATACCAAGAGACACAAAGAACAGTACCTAAAGTGACACTCTAAGTTTTATCTTGGCTACACATTAGATTTTTTTTGAACAAGGACAGTTTAACTGATTTCTAACATCATGATCCACCAGAAGCACTCACAGTTTAATTATGCTAGACTACAGGACCATACACCTGATATTTGTGTTTATGACTTCACAGTGGGAATTCTGCAGACAGGAGGTCTTGCATGACCAAACTTGACTTCAAAGGAAGAAACAAACACGTACGGCAATAAGTTTTGTTGGCTGGTTGTCCTTGGAAGTGTTCATTTTTTTAGGGAAGCTGTCATGTGTATGTAGCTGCCATGTTTGCAAGCTGTAAAAGCATTTAACATCAGACTTATGAAGCTTCCAGGCCTGCTCACTCAATTGTTAATCCAAGTATTTAATTTCAGTCAGCCTGAACTTTAGTCCCCATAACATTGGGATGCTTTGACTTGATCAGTAGTACAATAACCATTTTACACCAAACACTTGAGTGCTATTTGGTCAACTAATTGGTTGCAACAACCTCAAATTGGCCCAATCACTGGAGGTGGCAAATCAGGCCAGACATCAAGCCTAAAGAGTCTATTGTGTAGCCGGCCTATACTGAATCTTGTGTGCCAAAAGCGAGGACCTACCCAAGCGCTGACACATCGTCCACAGGTGGTGATCTTGAAGTCTCCATACAGATCCTTAATGGCTCCACTCGTGAAGAAGCCCTCAACCATCAGCAGGATACCGTAGACAAAGAACGCAGAGGCAATGCCGTAGATCACATACTTGATGATATCAATCCTGAAGAAGGAAAAGAGAGTCACTCAGAACACATAAAATAACAAATCATACTTGAATCATGCTTATAAAAAGTTAAGATATGCATAGTATACTGTCAGCTAAACAGTCACAGTTACAACTGACCTATTGTTGGCTCTTTTATTGGTCCACTAGCCTAACAATCAGAGAGCTCCCTCTCATTGCATCTGTTGCTAGGCTACCTCTGGTTACACAAACTTTCACCTAAGCCAAGTCTCTTTAAGTAGGTTGCAGTTAAACTGTGGGTTTTATTACTTGACTTTAGCAGAATTGAAAGGTGTGCTTTTGGTGTTTGCCAGAGCGTCTCAAGATATCCCCACCGCAAGAAAATATCGATACGCCAATGCATTGTGATATATTTTTGCACAATACTGTATCGATATTTCATAAAGCAATATCACAATATTTGATTACTTATAAGTTTCTGAAAAAAAATCAGGACATTTGCTTTGTAGATTAGTTCAGCCTTTCCTCTCTGTAACATATATTGTAATTAATGTTTTCAATAGAAAAAAGAAAACATAGTTTACCATTGTTAGAAGGACCATGTTTTAAAAAAAAAAAAAAAAAATACTGATTAGAGACTGTTTAATGCATATAATATTATGAAATCTTAATACTTTAAAAAATGCAAAAATCTGACCCTTATTGAGGAAAAATAATGCTGCTGCATCCAGTTCATATTATTGCAATATACAGTATCGTGATGTATCATATTATCACCGCTGTATCATGATTTGTACAATATGGCACAGTACAAATCACACCCCTTCCCCACAGCAATCAGAGTATTTATTGTCCTACTTCCATATTCAGAGGTGAGTTATAAAAATGTTTTCTCTGCTGTAGACTTTGTGAGTGACTGCACTTGCAATTGAATCCTTTGACATCAACAAATAATATCTACATATGCCCAAGCATAAGAGGAAAGATTTTAATACTAACATTATGGCTGCTCAGTTATTACAGAGATGAAAGTTGCGGTTATCTTGATAAATGTTATGATCATGATTATAAAACTAATAACTCACTGATTTTACAAAACACACCACATGCAGTTATTGAACTTAAATACTCTTAATGTTGTCATTATGAGCATTGTAGAACAAGCAATTAATGAATATTTCTGTGAAAAACATAAATAACTAAAAGATTGATGGATGATAGAAAAATGAAACAAGTTCAACATGCCATTGTGGGAGGCAGAAATTGTAATAAAAACAGAAAATCAATTAAATGCCCAGCTCTGCTAATTGTTATGGTAATGCTTGAGGACATTAATTTGGGGCACGTGTCTCAGCTTTAGTTGTGGTCTGTAGACTAAGGGGAATATGGAGAAGCTGAATCTCTTGATGTGTTTAACTCATTAGCTTTCATTTGCTACACCTGTTTTCAGTAAGGCAAACAGCATTGAGCCACACAAGGGCGAGAAAGCCAAGACGCACGACACTGGGGACATTGAGACTTAGTTAACATTATTGGGATCCTTGACCCAATAACTTCACTTTGCTGCAGCTTTAAATTGCACCCTCTTAATCAGAACAACTGAGGACAACCACCATTGCAAATCCGCAGGACAGTGAGAAAGTCACGGCATGGATGAAGCTATGTGTTGGTGAGTCAAAGAGGTACGCAAGCCCCTATGAACACAGTAGTAGTGCACTCATAAAAGGAAGTTTAGGTGCTACTTTTACAATATTTGCCTCATATATAGAAAGACAGTGAGTTACAGGCTCACTGACCCAAAATCAAGGCTTTGCACGATAGTTTGAGTCAGTGTGGCTGTGAAACACTTACAAATACGCTGCTCCAAGAATAAGTAGCTGCACTATTACCTGACAGTGATTTACTAAATTTATATTGCCAGTGATGTTATTGTAACAGAATGTTTAGTTGGCTCTCTGTAATGTAAACCCACTAGTTAACACCAAATTAAAATTTAATGTGAAAGCTGGTTTTGCAAAGCAATGGAATAAATAACAGCATTAGTTGACATAATTAGCATCAGATGTAGGTGATATATTTGAACAATTTAAGCACTTTTGTTATTTGGAGTGATTTCCACTAACAGGAGAGTTTTTTCCGGTCCATTAATAGAAACAAAGAGAGTGGGTCTTATAAAGGGTCACTGCTTGGTAGGGGTGGGGCTTGAAAAAGTGTTGATAGTATGATTTATAGGTATAGAAACCAATTTTTCTTTTTTAGGTCAAAAATATTTTGTCAGTGGCTGTTTTTACTCACATGGTGAAGACGTCCAGTGCATCCACAGGGCTCCGCACCACCTCAAAGTAATTCTGAAGAATGGTGACAGTACCAGACAAAGCTTCATGTCCGCAGCCGCAGAACAGAGCCACACCGGCATACAGCAGGATAGTGGCTATGAGAGATGGGTATGGGATCCCACCCAGGCATTTGATGCAGCATTCCAGGCATCCTAAAACATAAAAATAAGGACACTTAAAGTTCAGGATTCTTACTATTCCATGGTGTTTGAACAAATCTTGACCATAAACGTGTAATTAATGTTGACGCATCTTAATATCATGCAATCAAGACATAGCTGAGAGGCAAGCATGCATGCATGCTCAGGACATCTTGACATGGCTGCACTTCAGAGCTATAAACCAGGTTCTGGAGCATTTTAAACCACAAAATGAACTAGAGTATGAAATGGCCACATCTGCTCAATCAAAGCAAACATTTGGCCTCACAGTGTCCTCATATTCTTGGTTAATGTGGCTCATGTTTGTTGTCAGGGTTTAACACACAAAGGATGCTGACATTTCATTCCAGCCCAAATACTCAGCCTTAGCTTTGCATTCTAATCCTGACCCTTGACCCCATTCCTCTTGGCCCGCCTTCTTGTCCCCGGGGCCCTTAAGGTGACTAATCACTGCTGGGCTCCAGCTTCAGTCTCCTGTCACACAGATTGCATCCATGTGTGTATGGTTTAGATTTATGAGTCTCCCTGACACGCTTGTGTATTAATGTGTCTTTTGGGGTACTGGGACGGACTGTTTACAGAATAATAACATCAACTCAGATGAAATTCATTGTCCTTTTGAAATACAGGATAAAACCAGGCTCTTGGAGTAGACAGTTTATCTACTACACCTAAAACTGGCCAATATATCAGGCTTTATAGATGGATAAAGATATTCTAAAGTGAAACACAGGGTATAACATGGTTGTTTTTCTAAATATGGTTTATGCTGATGTTGAATAAATCAAGTCGGACCTGCCACTCAGTCCTGTTCTTCTGTGTGTATGTCTCATTAATGGTCTGTGCTGCTTGACTAACGTCCTTGTAACAGGTATCTCCATCTTAGCCATTTCCTAGTTAAGTAGAGACCCGCCGTCACCTACAACTACTTTTAAAGTTTACTTCTTCTTTTAAATTTAGGATTCTGGTTAACAAAAACCATGATGTGTATTTAAAAATTGCTAAGCCAATCCTTTGGTTTTGTGGATGCTTTTCACAAGGGACAAAAGCTCTGAAAGTGAACTTGGTTCATGCTAGAAGTGTCGCAGAATGCTTAATTTGCAGCGCAAATAAGAAAGTAGTTTTTAAAGAGCACCTTTTTTAACAATCAAAAAACTTGACTTAAAACGAAAAGGGAGTAATGAAGGGAGTCGAAGGTGCTGATGGGTCACTCAGCCTTTGATCTCTACTAGGGCTGTAATGTGTGAGTCGACTGGTTGACTCATTGGTCAATAAGTGCTGGGGTGACCAGAACTCTGATTGGTCGACCAATCGTATTTTTTTTTCCTCTTCAATTTATTTTTTCCCGCGGCGATTTACAGTCATCAGTAGGAACTTACCAAGTGCTAATGGGGGTGTTTTCAGACCACCCCGGTTTCACAGGTTACTTGCCTGTCTCAGAACACCCCCTTGTTTTCACCACTTTGGATTCGCCCACCATCTGGAGACCTGACTGGAGACAGGAGGACTGAAAAGCATCTACCTTAGCCTATTCAATGTCCGGTGGTTTGCTGAGTATTTATTTTTATTTTGAGCATCCTCCTCTACCCCCCACCAAGACGCGCTCCGCCGAGCCGAACTGTCCCCACGCAGGAGGGTTTCCCGTCAGAGTTGGACCCCTCCCCCCCCCGATTAGTCGATTTTTGGTCGACAATTTCAGTGTTTCAGTCGACCAACAAATTCTTTGGTTGATTACAGCCCTAGTCTCTACTCATCAACTCTTGTTTGGGTGAAGAGCCTCCGGGGAGCAGATTTTTAGATACTGTAAGCTAAATGTCTTTTTTTTTTTTTTTTTTTTTTTTTTTTTAAATAAAAGCAACAAAAACTACTCAGTCCTCATCATCCAGTAATTATAATTATCAAAAATTCCAGGCAAACTTCTGCACGCTTTCTAAATTGCACAGTTTGATTGATGAACAGATGAGCTACATGTCATTTCAATTCATTTTTCCATATGATGAAAACATGTTTTTGTTAAGACAGAAAGTAGGACTGAAGACTTGAGATTGAGTTTCTGTACATTTTCCTACCATGCATAACTGAAAGAAATGTCACTTGAAACAAATAATATTTAAGATTGCAGAAAATTTCAATCTTAAAAAACAATGTAGACGGCAAGTATGCAATTATTCAGAACTGAAAAAATTGCAAGACATGAGGTGTCTCAGACTTATGTTTTGTTCCCTGGTATCAGTTGTTTAATTTCATATAAATCATAACTTTTATAATACTGATATTTGACAACCATTTGTTAATTTACTAGAAAATACAGATATTTTTGTACATTCACCTTGCAAACAGCTGAACTCGCCAGACTCCATGTCTGTTTTCAGGCAGACTTATCTTCAAAGATTCAGGCTTAAATGTTTGTTCTGGTCTAAGCCCTAGCCACACCAATCCTTTTTTTCAGACCTAGACAGCCCTGAAGCCATTTTGAGCCATTCATCAAAGCTTCCTCACTCTTCAGAGCATGCCAAGCTGAAACTGGAAGCACTTGAGAATGCGTTTATGAAACTCTATGTTCAAAAGGACAATATTTGTCTTTATCAGCCCAATCGCAATCATTGCCCCTTATTTATTTCATCTGCACTCATGCTGTTGTCCTTGTTCTGAAAAGAGACTCCACAGCCTCACAGTCAGCCTTCATTGTCAGTGGAGCTGATGATAAAAGATACCATGATTGTCATCAAGGATGTTTTCAGCACCATCCCTTTCATGGGTATCTTAGTGTCTTCACTTGTGTAACAAAGCAAGAGCCAGAGCAAATATCCCCCCTCCTCTTTCTCACCCTCATCCTCCTCAACTCTCTGACTCTGATCCGAACCTGAGCAGAATACCAAGTAGCCCGTCTGCCTGCTGGGCTCTGCTGAACACTCAGACGCTTGGTGCAGCACAACCCTCAAATGGTCTTTCCCAGATTATAGGCAACATCACTGATGTAATCCAGCGTTAGAGAAGAAAATGCCTTTTCTTCCTTAACATTTTATTTCTAGACCCTTTTGTCTAGGAAAGCAAAGAATGGAGTCTTTTGTTTGTGTTAATTTCTGTGCACTTTTTAATCAGTCATAGCTTTTGAAAATCTGCAGCTAAAATCATCTAAGAGGTTCACAGCTCCCACTGAGCTTGCCCCCTTTTTCAGTTTTCTCCTGTGCACAAATTGGCCAAATAATCAAACTTATTTAAAGCTCAATGTATGCTCATATGGCAGTTTTAAATTACGGCTTCAGATCTATTATCATGAACCTCAGGTAGCTTGCATCTAAAAGACGAGTAGGAAATTCAACTCATCACCTTGTTACTGTTTTGACATTCCTGCATCATCTGGTATTTCTCCAACACACCAACCCTTCCAGCCCAGGGGACTAGGATATTACCTGGAATTGGACATCAGATCCAGGAAACACCTCACCTTTGGTGCCTTTTATACTATCAGGTCCTGATAGTGCCATCTGACACTCACTGCAGGGCGATTTCACACCATTTCACACTTTTATTCAAGAGAGCCTCTCAACCTGAAGTAGGTTTTAGTGGCACAGAATTCCCATTCCCCATCTGCCAACAAGAGTAGCCTTTTGAAAGTAAAGTTAGATGTAACTGAAATTGTGCAGTAAACTCAAATGAATAGTGCCGGTGTATAAAATCCAATCCAATACAGTTTGGTTGATAAATGACCACGTATTACTGGTTCACTTTGTCCATGAGTCTGTCTACCATAAATTCTTATTTTCAGTCCATTATCAGCTGAAAATACATCACCTATAAATTCTCAGCATTCTTGATGCTGTTGTATTATTCAATGTTAATTGAATTTGAATTCAATGTTCATGATTGTTATTGATTATACTTCCATAAAATTATCAGTACAACCATACAGACATGAGGACCCTCCTGAAAACGAGATGTTGCATCTCAAGGGGCTAACCTGTAATAAATTTGTATTCAGTAGAAACAAATATGACGATAACAGTTCTATGATTGGCCCATGGATCTGTTACTAGCTTTAGTTCTTACTTTAGTCCATTTGTCTCCACCCACCTCCCATCTGTCGCCCACACACCCAACACAGCATATAGTGGATGGCTGTTCGTTATGAGACCCGGATCCACATTCAAGATTTCCTGATGCTTAACAGAAAGTTTTTTCTTGCCGCCATGATGAGGGATTCCTGATTGGCTATTGGATTCATGTTGGGTGTTGGATATATATATTTGTATATTTATGTGTATATTTTGTATATGTATATATGTATCTATGCATGTATGTGTATCTATAAAATGAAGAGTTTGTCTTCAGCCTGCTTTGTTGTAAAGTGTCTTGAGATAACACTTGTTATGAATTGGCACTATACAAATAAAGACTGATTGATTGATTGATTGATTGATCTCCCTGATTACAGAAACAAATCAGGCGGATCCAGCTGCACTGCCAGGTTAATGTTCTCCTCCAGTACTGTAACACGTTCAGAATGGAGTAACAGGAATCATTTTAATACCATTGTAGAATCATTACAGAGCCTTGTCAAAGGTCTTTAGATCCAACTCAGGGGTTTGGGGGCATCTAAAAGCTGTGAAAACTATCCCCAGGGAACTATGAGTAACTTTCAATACATAGTGATTTATATTTTTTTTCTAGTAATCTCGAAAGAAATCAAAGGATACTGAAGTATTACATATGCCCCTTCAAACAGCTGAGTTCAGAAATGCGCAGTGGTTTACCAACAGCAGTTCTATATCAGTATGTCTCAGACAGAGAGTGATTCTGTCACCTTGTCTTCCCTCAGACTCATTATCTTGAGTTACTTTATCATTTCAGGAAGCAGGCAGTGGCGGGATTTATTGATGCGATGGCGTCTTCTGACGAGATGAGAGAGAGCTGTCATATTTACCCTCCATCCTCAGGGTCAGTGTGTCTTTTTAATATGGAGCTTCAGATCACACCATCCAGTCACATCAGACATTCAGCGGAACAGACCAGAGACGATTGAAATGGTTAAATCCTTTAGACAAAGTGCATTATTTTAGCCTCAGTGTCAGACATCAGGAAACACTTTTGACAGTGTAGAACATGCCTATTCATTTTTGTGAACAATCTTCTGGGGGGAACAACTCCAGAAATAACCTCAATTTGGCTCACTTTTTGCAAGCCTAAAATTTGCTCCCTTTTTAAATGAAGACTTGGTGATCTTCTTTTACCCATCTTAAAGGCATGCTTATAAAATGTTGTAAATGTTGAGCGCCTGTGCTTAACATGATTTGTGGTGAGCAGTAAAATTAATAATTTATACCCTTGCTTCAATCAAGTTCATTACCCATTCATTATTTACATTCCTGTACACAGATTAAACCAACTGGAGCTGACAACTGGCTGTTCCTCATTTAAAATACATTTTACCTCTCCCTGATACACAACAGCAGCAAACACATCAATACTCCAGTGTCACAACAACTGACACAGACCTGAATAGGAGGGCAGACCAATGTTTTCCATTATGATACTTAGTGACCTTCAACAAAGTAACGCTATCTTCGTGAAAGGAAGTTTTGTTTCCATGGAAACAGATGAAGATGAAGTTACAGGGAA